>JAIWZP010000004.1:600000-1153077 GCA_025201375.1 Gongronella butleri
CGTGGCCCAATTGCTCAATGCAGAGATCCAGCTCCTGTTCAAAGGTGCATAGTTCCAAGCGCGTGCGGATTGCCTCGCACCACTACGAAAAAAAAAGGTGAGAAATGTCAGGAAAATCTCTTTGTGTGTGTGTTGCAACGCACCTCATCTTGCACCATGAGCCGCGCTGACGCGAGATTGGCATAATCCCACGCATTGGTTGTAAAAAATTCAAGGCGCTGCTGTTCCATGACCTCCCATTGAGCACACGCCTGCCGCCAATCGTGATTCACCTGCTTGGCAAGCCCATCAATCGCATTGAGAAGCAGCCTATACTCGTTTTCTAAAAAAAAAAAAAATCAATAAAAAAGAAAATTTGGGCGAGGCAATCTCTTACGCAACACAGGGCGTTCGGGGTCCTTGCGATCGAGCGTTTGGTATTTTTCTCGAACTTTGTAGAGCTCGTGGATCTTTTTTGTCAATGCCGTGTACACGTCTTGGATCTCGGACATCATCTGGATGACCAAAAAAATGAGTGTGTCAACCAAGTTTGATTTTTTTTTTCAAAAAAAAAAGGTTTTTACCAGCTTGACATCCTCTTGCTGCTGATCGATCCACTCTTTCAGGTCGGTAGCCACGGTGCCGCTGAGTCGCTTGGACATGTCCCTATGCGATTGCGCCGCCTTTTGCAACTCCGTGTACACGGCATCAAGTGCACCGGTGACACCCACGCGCTGCGCCGCCTTGTCCTCTTCCGCCTTGAGCAGCTTGGCCTTGCCGCTCAACTTGGACGCAAACCGCGCCGCCAAGGCATCCAATTGCTCGCCGTGCGCCTGCTCGAGCTTAGCCCTAATAGTAAAAAAAAAGAGTCAAAAACATGCGTTCCTTTTGTTTGCTCGGTAAAAATCGTACCTTTCGAGGTACATGTCATGAAGCTCGTTCATGTCGCTGTACACATCATCATAGTAGCCTGCAAGGACATTCACTTGCTGCCCGTCAATGGTCTACTTGCCCAAAAAAAAAAAAAAAAAATCAAGAATTAAAAAAAGAATTCGATGAATTGGCGAAGCAAAGCTTACCCAGAAATGATCGACAAGGTGCCGTACAGGGCCGGTTTGCTCGACGACATCTTCAACGGCTTGGGTATTGGGACTCATGGAAGGCAAAAAAAAAAAAAAAAAAAAAAAGAAAAAAAAAGAAGTTGATGTAAAGAAAAGTCAAAAAAGAGAGAAAAGGGAGCCGACCGCCCCTTTTTTAAATGACGCCCACGCCGGGCGCGCTTTGTTTTGATTTTTTTTCATGCACGGCAGATTGCCCAAATTTGGACACGGCGGGCAGTTACACGGCGATAAACAACCGCCTCTTTTGGGCAATTGCTTCTTCCTTCTTTTCCCCGCACTTGGCCATTCCATCTCCTAATTTTTCTTTGCACTTGCTGGGAATTGGTAGGACATCAATGGGCCCAGTGGCGCACAGTCCGTGGACCAAGCATAATCAGAGTCACTGAACGCACACATCGCCAGTGATCGGCCCCCCACCTCCCTATTTTTTTTTATTCGTGCTTCTCACCCCATCCACACCCACGGAGAATGACGCCATTCAAAGCACGGCGCCGCACCACCGCGCAAATGCCATTCTCAATGTATGACATGTCAAGTTCGAGATGAAAAAGGCTCGCCATCGAGTTTATTGGTGCGGAACCAGCAAGCAACACATCCCGACGGCATTCTTGGTCACTGAGACAAAGCCGTGCTCAATCAAAATAAAAAAGCAATCACCATTTTTGCTCTACAAATAAAAAAAAGGGGGAAACATTGCGGTACTTTACGGGTAGCACCTCGTTTCTTTTTTTTTTTGGCTGTTTTGTCTAGCCATTCATAATTACATATCTTTATCTCGCAATAAACCTACCCAGGGGCATACAGTCTCTTCACAATGAACGTGCCCAGCGACATGCAGCCCATTCGCAGGCTAAAAAAAAAAAAAAAAAAAAAAAAAAAAAGACGATGTCGAGACAATAGACGCGCCAATCGCTATGGCACGCTAGAGCGTGTCCTTGGAGCTGCATCGACACATTCACTAGAAAAGGAAGTTCGAGGTGTATGGATTCGACTTGAAACGGAAGCGCTGAAATCAAAGTCTGACGCGGTTTTTCACACGTCCAAGTTATCCCGCAAACAACCTGCTCGCGTCAATTCTGCCTGGATCTCGTTTTTTGAAGTGATCATCGATGGCCACATACGCAACAGCCCGTGCTCTTTCTTGTGAGCTGCGTCTTGAGGATCTGCGGCCAGTCTTTGTCGAGTTTGTCTTGTGGCGAAAATACGAAGTAGATTGCATTTTACAGGAGAACTACTCGATGGAGCCCGGGGGTTTATGGCATTTTCATCGGCAAATGGATGCATTCTACCATGTGCGTGAATGGCACGGCGATCCGAGGAACCAAGTTTTGCCAGGTTAAAATTCGTGACTGTACGCCTTGGAAAATCGATGGAAAATCGTCATTTTTGAAAATCGATGTGGCGCACCATCGAGTGCTTGCAGCTCCATGAAAATTTGGCATATGAGCATTTTGGTCTCTCTCTTTTCAGAACAATAGTAAAAACCGGGGGTTGATCTGACCGTTGGCAAGAAAATTGACAATGCTCCATAAATTCACGATTTTGTCTCTAGCGCGTCAAGCTGCTATTCGACCAGGCTTAAATCTTACAAGTGGAAAGACACGCACAAGGAGGTCATTTGATCCCTGCCCGGCAACGTCGATGCGCGACATCTGTACGCTTGCAACGCCCAATCAAACATTTCAGCTTCGTTTTTCTCGGCAATGGATAATACAAACGATGGCGCGTGCTTCTGCGACAATAAATGCAGAATTCGATTCTCTATCGGATGAACCCAGTTTCACCAGCGTACGACCAAAAGCGATGCAGAAATTCCATTTCTAAAATTTGGCTTTGATTGCCCATTCCTCGAAAACAGCTTGATCGACCCCCGTTTTTTATTGTAGATTTGCTTAGAAAGAAGGGGTCAATGCACCAAATGATATGACTCTCAGATGTCCAATGTGTAGGTTGCCAAACGGATTTGAGAGACCTGTGCCTCTCAAAGCGGGGGGACCCTTCAGATGCATTTTGACCTGACCCACCCTTTCTTTTCTACATAAATTTGAAAAAAAAAATTCGTCACCAAGGACTCATTGCAGCTCCACAAAACTTTTACATGTAGTGGATGTTGCTCCTCTCTTCTCAGAAAAAAATAAAAATCCAAAGGTCAATCATGTGGTTTGTCGGGAAGTACGGCATTGCTGAAAATTTGGCTGTAGCGCGTTTTTATAAAATTCATTTCGCGGTAAAATCATGATTCGACCATCGCCAAACTTTGCCACTTAACTTTTTCAGCATCTCTCTTTGAAAGAAAAAATTAAAAAATCAGATGTTGATCGGGCCGTTTTCGTGACATGCGCCGTTTTCAAGAATTGGCACAAATCCATGGATGACCAACACAAATCGTGAATCGATTGCCTTCCAACCTTTGCCCTTTGACTATTTCGCCGCGCCTTATTCAACAACACAACATGAAACCCCAAGATTGCTTGACTGGATCGTTTTGCCGATGAATTCGAAATCTCGACATTTTTACTGATGCAAAATTAAATGCCACAAATCATCATGGTTGGGCGGCCCAAAACCTGCACATGATGTTTTACCGACGCGACTCTTTTTGAAGAACCGTTGTCAAATCAGTAATCGACCGAGTCATTGTGCAGATGAATCCAAAATTCTGACATTTCCACAAATCCGGCACGAGTCTCTCAAAATATTTTGTGGATCGCGGTGAAATGGCACCGATCGAAAGAGACGCACTCGGCTGTCATTTCCTGGTTGTTTGCTTGCCCAATGGATAAACTTTGCCCGCTTGCAAAAGTTGATCAAACATTGGATCAATTTTCAAACTTCTTGGAGCTTTTCTCGACAACTGGAAAAATAAGCAACGATGCTTTTAACGTGGTGTCAAATGCTGCTGGTGAATCTCCACCGAATGAAACAAGTTTCACGGCGATCTGATCAAAACTGGGCGCAGAGGAAATACACTTTTTCAACAAAAAATTCAATGGCGATTTGCTCGACAACTGTCTAGTCAACCCCCGATTTTTAGTTCATATTTAATAAAAAATAGGGGAGCAAAGTGCATCTAATGGGATGACTTGCAGGGCGCAAGCTTGGGTTTTAACTTTTTGCATCGGTCATTTCTTCACCAGCTTGCAGCCCAGCCACTATCATACAGCGCACAAAACCCTGCAAAAAAAATACAGTAAAAAAAATTCCATGCAATTTACGCACCTAAATTTGGAAGTGTCAAACCTTAATTTTTGCAAAAAAATCTTGACCAAAATTGTCAATTTTCTTAGTCGATCGCCGTTAATGCATCACTCTTTAGACGTTTTTTTACCTTATACATACTGTAAAGTTGGGGCAACCCTTCATTTTGTCTGCCAATAGCAAATGGTCGGAGTTACCTGTTTGGGATGCATTGATCATTCGGAGTTCGAAATTTCCCAAATTTGTCATTTTCTGAGATTGAAATGTGTGACCCCTGAGTGACCCCTGAATTTTTCAAAAGCGGTCGTAGAACCTTGGAGTTTTAAGCATTTTTGTTGCAAATTTCGCGCTGAATTCGATGCAGATGTTTTTGAGCGGGGTCAACCATGCAGATGGCGAGATGAATGCAAAATACTACAAATATGAGATTTTTGACATTTTTGAGTTCAAAAAAAATCCCCCGGGTCCGCCCTGAGCACTGGGTCGCAGATCGCGCCGCAACGCGTTTTTCATCTGCGGGCATGTAAGCTGTAAAAAAATTTCTGGAGGCACAGCAAGCCAACAAAGTCCGGAAAAAAACGAATTTCATTTTTCAGAGGCAAATGTGATGATCCTACTTGATGCTCCTTAGCTTCAAGCAGCAAGGCGAGGATGCTGCGTCCAAGCGGCCACGCAGGAAGGGCATAGGCGACCAAGAGGGCGACTACTAGGCCAAGGTGAAGGCAAAGGCCATGCCAAAAGAGGCTTACCCAAGGAAGTGCTGGGGAAAGAAGAGCAAGCGGGTTTATGATATTGGCAAGGATCAAAGCAAGCAAGAAGGAAAGAAAAAGTGTGTTAATCGGGATACGTATGTAAGGGGATACAGTAAAAGGCAAGGCTCTTCTAAGGGAAAGGGGGTTTAAATAGATGTGCATGATGAAGGATGGCGCGTGGTCGGAGTCTGCGGAGACCACGTGTCGCGTCAGTCGTGCAATCGACGAAAAAAGAAAAGAGAGCGAGCGGAACTTGACGATGATTCGAACAAATGAGGCCATGTCGAGTTGGTGCGTGCACAGCGTGGCGAGAGATCGGGCTGAGAATCGAGTACTGTACGCGTGCAACGTGTCGAGAGGCACACTTGGCTTGAGACTTGAGCGCTTGTGGCGCGGCGGGAACGAGGATTGGCTTGATGAGATGCGCGTGTAGCGCAGCCAAAGACGAGGTGACAATGACTGGACTTGTCGGACAATGCTGGTGTCCAAGCAAGACATGAATGCGGATGCGCGTGAAGATCGGGCGAGGCGGGAGCCGAGCCAATTTACGCGTTGGACGCGTCGCGATGCGTTTCGACGCGTGTTTTGAAACGAGCGCGTATAAAAAGGACGCGTGCGGGCCAAGCACAAGGGGGATGCGGACGTGCTGCGACAACGAGCGAGGGACAAGTGCGAGGGGCGTGTGCGAGCGGCGTGGACCAAGGCGAGGCGGCGCAAAAACGAAAAAAAATAAATGTGGGCAAGCTTGTCAGGCTGGAACCTGACAGCAAAGATGTACTGTACTTTTTTTTGTGCAATGCCTGGCAGTGGGAAGCTCTGATCACTGAATTCAGCATGCATACGGTACTGTAAAAGACTGTAATGACAATGATGATTTTTATTAGGCTTCCCGGTGGGAGAGTTAAAATAAAAAGCCTTGAGACGAGGTGTACGTAGAAAGGGTAGTTGCAACTAATTGCGCATATTTACAGCAAGAAAAAAAAAAAACACCGGGATGGGCGGATCATGACATGTTAGCATTGGCATTGTTTTGCGTGGTATTCGCCGCAGCGGCTGCGGGGTTGGCGGCTCCATTGATGGCATTATTGACAGGCAGCATGTTGGTATGAGGTTGTTGTTGCTGGGCATTGGCAGATGCTACGCGGATAAAGTTTGCGAGTTGTTGCTGGAGGTAGGCGAGCTGCATTCGCTGCTGCTGCTGCTGCTGTGGGGTCCAATTGGCCTGCTCGCGCTGAATAAGCTGCTGTTGGGCAACAATTTGCATTTGCAGGCGCTGGAGCATCTGATGCTGGTTCATTTGCGGTGCTTGCTGTTGCTGCGGCTGCTGTTGCTGCTGCTGCTGCTGTTGTTGTTGTTGTTGAGATGGCATCACTTGTTGCTGTTGCAAAGTTTGGCCACCCTGGGAAGCTGCAGCGGCAAAGGCGGCACGTTGAGCGGCCAAAAGCTGCTGCTGTTGTGCGCTCAATTGCTGTTGTTGCTGCGGCGACGCTTGTTGTTGTTGGGCAGCCGCACCGCCCTGCTGTTGCTGTTGTTGTTGTTGTTGTTGTTGTTGTTGTTGCATCTGCTGCTGACGGAACAAGGTCTGGAACATGATGGTCTGCTGAATACGTTGCAAATTGGCGAGTTGCTGCGGGGTCATGTTGGCCGTGTTTACATTTGCCATTTGCTGTGCGACCTGTTGTTGTGCAGCGGCAAGGGCGGCCGCCTGAGCAGCAGCGGCAGCATTGGGTTGTTGTTGTTGTTGTTGTTGCTGAGCGGCGGCTTGAGCGGGCGATGACGCGATTTGCGACGTGGTGGAGGCAGGCGAGGTCATGGGATTGCCATTGGGATTGGGCGTTGCCTGCTGAGGACCCTGCTGTTGTTGCTGTTGCTTTGCACGCTGAGCCTCTTGCATTCGCCTCTGTTGCATCAACATCATCTGGTATAATTGTTGCTGCTGTTGCGGTGTCATGGTGCCTTGCTGACCTTGTTGTTGTTGACTCTGCAGCATGGCGGCAGCAGCGGCAGCGGCAGCGGCAGCAGCAGCAGGATTGGCCTGTTGCTGTGCTTGTGGTTGTTGTGCCTGGGCCATGGGCGACGATTGAGGTTGTTGTTGATTTTGTTGATTTTGCGGTGGTTGCTGTGGGGACGCATTGACCTGGTTTTGAGCTTGTTGTGTTGGTTGGGCCTGCTGCTGCATGGGGGATGCCTGCGGTTGTTGTTGTTGTTGCTGTTGTTGTTGAGGAGGCGGTGTTTGTTGTTGCTGGGCAGCCGCCGCCGCCGCAGCTGCAGCAGCTGCTGCTTGTTGTTGCGCCTGTTGTTGAGCAACACGCTGTTGCATGGTGGCGGCAACTGCATTGCGTTGTTGCATGACATTTTGATGGTGGATTTGAAGCACTCCTTGGTACATTTGTTGCAATTGCCTGAATTGTTGCTGGTATTGTTCGTTTGTCATCTGGCCAGATTGAGCCATTTCCACCAGATTCTTGCGCCGCACGAGGAATTCCGCCATTTGCCTCTGTTGTTGTGGATTCAGATTGGCAAACACCTGGTTCGCTGTGACCTGTTGTTGTTGAGCCTGCTGCTGTTGTTGAGCCTGCTGCTGCTGTGGCTGTTGAGCTTGCTGCTGGGCTTGAGATGCCTGCTGTTGCATCTGTTGCGCAGGTGGTGTTGGCATCCAATTGGCTTGTTGCTGCTGCGCCGCCATTTGTTGTTGTTGAGGGGGTTGCGCTTGTTGCTGTTGTGGTGTCTGAGGTTGCTGCTGTTGCTGCTGCTGTTGCTGTTGGGCGGCCGCCGCAGCCGCCATGGCTTGTTGTTGCTGGAATTGAAGCGATGCCTGTTGGGTGTATTGCTGGAGTCGCTGTTCAATTAAACTCGACGCACTTGGATTGGCCCACAATTGACTGACAAGTTCCTGAGCGGCAGATAAAGGCAGAACGCCTCTGCTCACGAGCAATTGGATGCGTTGCACCGTGACGCGTGCGGCCTGAGCATGTGCAGGCAGCATATGTTGCATTTGAGGGTTTTGGGCCATTTGTTGTGCTTGTTGAGGCTGCTGGGCCACGGGTTGCGACGGCGCGACAGGTGCCTGTGCGGCGGTGCCATTGGCCTGAGGCGGCTTGGATATGTTCATGTTCATTTGGCCATTGACGGAGCTTTGTGTGGATTGATTGGACGCGACACGCGCCATTTGCTGCTGTTGTTGCTGCTGCTGAAGCTGTTGGGCAGCAAGGGCCGCGGCAATCTGTTGTTGTTGCTGTTGTTGCATGGCAATGGACGCCTGCTGAGCTGCCACCATCTGGGCCTGTGACATCATGGGCGACGATTTGATGGTTGGCGACATGGATGCCAGCGACGCATTGGCTGGTGTCGAAGGCGCACCGCTCATGGTCGCCACTGCTTGTTGCTGCGGTGTGGACGGCACGGACGTCGCCTGAGGCGGTGCTGCTGCTGCCGCTGCTGCTGGAGGAGCCATGGGCGTCGTGGGTGCCACGGCCGCCGCAGGAGCACTGATGCCCGGCGTGGTGGCCATGGTGCCCGTAGAAACTGCCGGTGTGGCCGGCGCGCCTGACGTGGCGGGCATGCCTCCTGCTGCGCCTGGAGCTCCTGGTGTGCCATTGCCCTGTTGCTGTCGCGACTGTGCCTGCGCCTGCGCAAGAATCGCACGCTGATGCGGCGTCAGCATCTTGCCCTGTTGTCGTGCGGCCTGCAATTGCTGCTGAATCGCCGCATTGTGGAACAGCGACATTTGATGCTGCTGCGCAGCCGCCGCCGCCGCCATGCGCGCAGCCACGGACGGCGATTGCGGCACAGGATTCGCCAAATTGTAATCACACAGCAATTCGTTGAATTGCCCATACGTCGTCTTGAGCTGCACCACGTACGTCTCCATCAGGTACTCGGGGCCAACTTTGAATCTTTTTTTGAAGAAAAAAAAACGTGAAAAAAAGGGATGAGACATCGTTTTCTTTTTCTTTTTTTTGTTTTTGTTTTTTCTTTTTCTCGTTCATCTTACTCAATGTTGCCGCCGCCAATACTCGTGTCCGGACTGGTGCCCCAGCGAAAGACGCCGTCGTACGACCCGTTGGAAAAGTACAAGTTGACAATGGTATAAACCTTGCGGTCGGGGCCCTCGCTGCGCTTGAATCGGATTGTGCGTACGCACTTGCGCCCATCCGTTAGCAATGGTGGCTCTGTCAGGTTCTTGCGATTCTTGTTGCGTTTCATCTCAATTGACGCCAATGGGTCAACGGTCATCTTGTTCTTTTTGGTTCGCCAATCCTGCACAAAGGAGATGCTGCCAAAGCTGGGCTCGAATGGGAACTTGCGTTTGGCGCGCTAAAGGAAAAAGAAATGGGTTAAATTGAAGCCATTTCAAAAAAAAAAATCGCGTTCATACCACGTCCATCAGAGTCATGAGCTTGTTGTTCTCGGCCTTTTTGGCGAGTTTCTGCTCGCGCTCGAGGGAATTCCACTTTTGTTTCTTCTTGGTCTTGCGCGGGGATGTGGCGTGTGCAAGCGCATTGGTGACGCGCATCACGTCCACGGACGGATCGAGGCACAGTGGCTCCTCGGTCGCGAGCAAGATCTGCGCTTCGACTTCCAATGCCATCTGCGCTGTCCATGGCTGGCCCCACGTCTCATTCAGCAGCTGGATGTCCGACCAAATGCTCTCGGCTGTCGGGCGCATCACAACGCGCTTGATCGCAATCGGCGGCACCGCGTCTTGCTCACCATTTTCCTCTTCCGGTGCCTTGCCTTGACGGTGATCGTGGATCTCGACAATGAGACACCCTATAAATGTAATTCATTTTTTTTTTTTTAGGTTGAGCACGGACGTTTCATGGTGCACAAAAAAAGAAGGGTTTTGTGGCTCTACCTTCGTAGTAGCGGCATGACGCCTCGTTGAAAATATCCATCAGATCCGCGGGCAGCTGTTTTTCCTTGACACATGTCAAAAAATCCTATACAATGGCAGAAAAATAGGAACAAAATGCGCGTCAGTGTCGCTCGATGCTCGTCCAATTGCCCTCGCTACTAACCTTGAATTGGCTCTTGTAGGAAAAGAAGCCATCCTAAAAAAAATTGAAAAAAAAGCGTGAGCACGCCAATTTTTCTCTTGTTTTCGCGTATTGCGCGCGTTTTCCGGGCATTACCTCGTGCTCAAACTTGAAATACGTCGAATACAGGTGAAGAATAAGTGACGGCGGGTCGGCGTGGTACCGCTGTATCAAAGCTAAAACGTGAAAATGAAGAAAATGAAGAAAACGAAGCGTGAGCACGAGGTTTCTCATGGGGCTGTCGTGGCAAAACCAAAGAATGGGCATCGTACCGTCGTCATCGTCTCGGAATGATATCTGTGGCAAGAGAAACACGGGGTGAGCAAACACGCAAAACAAGGTAAAAGCAGCCCTTTCCATGTATTTTTACCTCTGTGGTGCTTGTTGGATGCGAGTTTGTGGTCACAGCAAGCTTGGCCCCTTGTTTGGCGTGCAAGTCGGCCATTTGAACAATGTGTTGCTGCTCAGAGCTGGCCATGAGCTTGGCGGCTGCCATGGGAATAGGTGCAAAAAGGGGTTGGGAGAGGTGGAGGGTGTGAAAAAGCGAAAAGAGACTGAGAGCCCAAACAGAAAAAGGTGGAGAAACAGAGGCAAAGAAGAAAAAACAAGGAAACAGCCAAATCCGCCTCCTTTTTCATCATTTCCACCCCGCCATTTACGGCGCTGCCCAATTTTACAGCCAAAATGGCGATCTTTTCCTCCCCAATTGCTCCACACAATAAAAATGCTGGACTTGGAATCAAGACAGTGGTCGCTCCTTCGCTTACTGCACCCTCCAGCCATGCTGAAACACAATGTTTAAAGAGTTAAAATGGTCATCTTGGTGAAAAACACTAAAAAAACACAAAAAAAACACGTGAGTTGCGAGTCATGTGCGCCCAATTTGCAACAACTCGCTGAGCTCGCGCTCAAGAGGATTCTTTTGAGTATCTGCTGGCGGCCGACCACAGCACCAAAATCTGTAAAAGCGTCCAAAATAAGCATTTTAATGCTTTTTTCATTTTGTACTTTGCCAAGCAGGCGTGGTAATGTCTTGTTTTTATTGTGACGTGTTTTCGCAAACCTCAAATGCCATAGCGAACTTGGTTCGTACATGGCATGTCCACTTTTGGGCGCGCCTCGCGCAAATCAAATTTTGGCCATGGCGGGGTGACAGAACAAAAATCGAAAATTTGGGTCTCCAGATTTGCATGAAACTTGCACACAAGCAGAAGCGCGTAGAGAAACGACGGAAATGACAAAACGAGCGCGACCCATCAGGTCCATCTCGAGCAAAGTGTTCTTTTAGATTCAACTTGACACGCGAATTGCACGGGAAGAACGCGTCATGAAAGCCGCGCCGACGCGTCCAATAGTAAGAGTGATCCTAGATGCTTGGCCTTTGATTAAAAAAGGCGCGTGTAACTCGATGCTGGACGCGATTTATTACGCGTCGAAAAATGCTAATAATTTTCAAACCGTTTCAAACCGCCAAAAAATATTTCAGATATCCCTGGTGTCTACAGACGCTTCAAGTCGTCCTCTTTCTGATGATATGACTTTCAAGGCGCTGCGGCCAATTCTCGTTGAGTTTACTCTGGGATGAAAAACATCAGCTTTTCTCGTTTTATGCGACAACCAGCTAATGGACACTGGGTTTTATCTCATTCTCGTCGGCGAATGAGGCATGCTCACCATGTGGTTGTAGTGGCATGGCGATCTGAGGACCTAAACTTTGCGATTTCCAGATGATCGACTGCAACCCTGGGAAAATCCGCAATTTTTGAAGATTGTGATTGCGCGCCATCCAGTGACCGCAGAGAAACAAGAGTGGGCTCATTCGAACGAGAAAGACTGGAAATGGTCATTGAATGATTACTCGTCGTTGTAGAAAGCTGATTTACCAATGCTCGCTCAAAAAAAAACAACGAAAAATGAAGAAATTGCGATATTCTTGATGGCCAGCGAATCAATGTCGAGTTTTACAGCAGAACAAGAGACCTGTGCTGCAGAGACGCATAATACATACAGCAAGCCATGGCCAGTGAGTATTGGGGAGATGCGTCAATTTTTCCAAAAGCTTCCAATTCGAGCTCGCTCGCCATATCGGTCTCCTCTGTGAAATAGCCAGGTGTTGGGGCGGAAATCCACCTGCCGCAGTTTTGGCTATTGGCGAATTCATGGCGGAATAGGGGCAGAAGAGAAAAGAGAAAGAAGCAAAACGTTCAGTTGGCGACTTTGTTTCTAGCCAGACCTCGCACCCACCTAATCCATCTAGAATTCGTCCACTAGCCCATGGCTGGAAAGCCCCGTTTTCTCTTTCCTCCGTGAGAGGCATACGATTTTATCACGAACGCGATCGATTTTTTTTACCACTAAATGGAAATCTACATAAAACCATCTTTCCTGATAATTGACGATTGATCTCCTCGGTTATTTTGCCAGCACAAAGAACAATTCTGCTTCAAAGATACAATGGGGAACCAAAGAAAAGGGGCAGAGACGTCATTTTTCAACAAAGACGCGCTATGTAAAAAAAAAAAAAAAAAAAAAAAAAAAAAAAAAAAAAAATTGAGCGAAAATTCGATAACTTCGCCATTGATCGCCATTTTTACGGCCCATCAGGACCTTCTAGCAATTGCTATTGCGCATTATGCTCTTTCTCTCAAGTCAGAATTAGTGGCAAGACGATCAAAATGGCCAAATTGGCCCAATTACCATCCTTGAGGTCCACTTAGCGATCCAGCCGTCTCCCCAATTCACTTTTAATCGGGACCTGCCAACCCTCATGGATACGAAAAAGTGCCCCTGACCACAGATCGTGTGAAGAAACTCCTTTTTATTAGTGCTTTTCCAGATATTTTGCCTTGTAGATCCATGAATTGCCCAGCAAGCCGTGGCCCTGCTTGTCAGCTAGTCGATAGTACTTGGCGGCCAAGTGCAAATCCTTTTTGACGCCATGACCGTGGTGATAGCAGAAACCAAGGTCGTTTTGAGCATCGGGATCCCCTAGGTCGGCCGCAATCTTGAAAAAGTGCACTGCGGTCTCCTTGTTCTTCTTGCACCCCTAAATCCACAGCAAAAAAGAAAGAAGAAAACAACAATTGAGCAACCTGTGCGATACCACAGTCTCTCTCTCCCTCTCTCTCTTTTTTTTATCATTTTTTGGCTATACCCATCCGTGGCGGAAAGACACGCCCATTTCGTAGATGGCAATGATCAATTCGCCCTTTGTGGCCGAGCGATTGACCGTGTTTGACAGGCTGTTGAGATCAAGCACGGCGTGCTCCGCAGCCTTTTGCAGGTATTGGAACGCCAAATGCTCGCTTTTTTTACATCCCTAGATGGATCCAATGGCAAGGTTTTTGTGTGAGGGGATATTTTCTCCTTTTTTTTTTTAGGTTTCTTTTACCCATCCATGGCGCAACGACACGCCATACAAGAACATGCCCATGGGCGAATCCTTGGCGGCTGCCTGGCGAAAGCACTCGGTGGCCTTTTCAAGCTGACCCGACTCATGGCATTGAATTCCGGCTTGTACCATGGCCTCGACAGGATCAACCTGCGGGTTTTGATGCGGGGTGGGTGGCACGCGATGCTGATTGTGTTGCTGATGTGATTGGGATTGGGGATGATGCTGTGAGGAAGGCGACGATGGTGCTGCCGCGGCTACACAAGGCACATCGACGCTGCTACGGCTGGAGTGGCTGGATGACACGCGCCGTTGGGTATCAAGCTGATGCTTTTCGTCTTTTGCAAGATGATGGAGGTGTGGCGGCGATGGAGGAGGCGGGTGCAGATGGTGCTGGTCGTGATTCGGTGGTGGCGTCACTGGCATCATGGGATGCGGATGTGCCACGGTCTCAATGATGGCGGCCGATGGCTTGGCCAGCTGCAGGGTCTGGCGTATCATGCGCACAGAGTCGTGCCGGACGAATTTAATGGGCTGTTGTGCCGAATCGAGCGAGCTGGTCTCGGCCTCAAAATCGAGATCCTCCTGGTCTTTGAAAAACTCGCCAATCGTCGGCGTCAGCTCGTGCTTTTCGCTCTCGACTAGTAAAAAAACAAAGCATTAGTGACAAAAAAAAAAAAAAAAAAAAAAAAAAAAAGAGAGAGAGAGAGAAACAGTCCACACGCAGTGACCCTACCTATTAATGTCTTGGCAGTCATAAAGCGGAAAGGGCGGCAAGCAATTAAAAATAGCTAGAAAGCACTGTTTTCTACGAACAGGTGAGACGAAAAGGACGACGTGCGAGAAAAAACAAAAGAAAGCGACCAAAAGCAACTAAAAAGAATAAATACAAAAAAATAGAAAAAAAACAAGGAGCACCAGCTAGGATACAAGAACAGGGAAGAGAAAAGAGAGAAAGAGAGAAAAAAAAAGGAGAGGAAGGGAAGCAATAAAAAAAACTTAGAAATGCGAGAAAGAAAAGGGAGAAAAGCAATGATCGATCACGTTTGGCTTTTGGTTTCAACAGAATTGCACGCGCCCACACCGACAAATGATCCTTGCTCGTTTTTTTATTTCGCGTGGTCTCATTGCATTATCCTTTTTTTTTATTCTCCCCGTGGCCCTTTTCCCCTTGTTTGTACCCCTCTTCCCGCCCTTTGAATCTGCCACGCTCAATCTCAAATTGTGTCGTCCAGACTGTCATGATCAATGAGCAATGGGATGACGAGGACGAGGGATGATCCACATAGTGTCCATCTAAAAAAAGAACGGCCAAAAAAGGCAACGATTTTTCCGGTCTGACATGGATGATTGCTTCTTTTCAACTCAATTTCAAGGTCTGGGCCGCGGACTTTCTCTCTCCCTCGCTTGCTCTTTTTTTTTTTTTTTTTTTGTCGCTTCTTCACCATGGACACGGATATTCAGTATATGAAATTGGCCATTGTCGAGGCCAACAAGAGCATTCCTGCAGAAAAGGCGTATTGCGTGGGCGCGTGTCTTGTCAAGGACGGCCAGCTGCTGACAACAGGGTTCTCACGCGAATTGCCGGGCAACACGCACGCCGAGCAGTGTTGTCTGCTCAAATTGGGCGACCCCACAGCTGCCGAGGGCGCAACCATGTATACCACCATGGAGCCTTGCTCCACGCGCCTGTCCGGCAATATTCCATGCGTGCAGAGCATTGTGCGCGCGCGCATTCAGCGCGTCGTTCTCGGCGTCCGCGAGCCACCCAACCTCGTCGAATGCAAAGGCATCCAGGAATTGCGCGACAATGGCGTCGTCGTCGACATTGTTCCCGATTTTGAAGACCAATGCCTCGCTCCCAATAAGCACATCCTTGGATGAGCAAAATGAAAAATGAAAAAAATAAGAAAAAAAACGAAATAAAGCTGTAATTCATGCAAAATCTGGGAGAAATACGTGTTTTTTTTAAAAGGGTCAGCCTTTTTGAGAGACCCAATCATAGGCGGGCTTTGGTTTTGGCCGGTGACGCGTTCATCCTGTCATGAAAAAAAGGCAGCCGCAAAAAAGCAAAGAATACCCTCTTTATTCTTCTTGATCACTCTTTTTTCTATTTTCGCACTCCCTTTTTTTCTTCATACACACCATGGAAAGACTACAGCGCTTGTTTGGTAGCTCGGCCGGCCTTGGTCAGGTAATGTCCACCGACATTGGCGCTTGCCCTTGGCTGTTTTTCCTTGAATCTCACTTTTTTTTTCGTTTTTCAGGGTATGAGCATGCAACCTGGCATGGATACACCCACCGTCGATAATGCCGAAATGGTCTATATCTCGTCTCTTGCCTTGCTAAAGGTAGTGTTTGTTGTGGCAAGCGCCATCACCTAAGCGAATCGGCCACTTTTTGCTCATCCCGTCGTTTTTCTCCCTCGTTAGATGCTAAAACACGGCCGCGCGGGCGTGCCCATGGAAGTGATGGGCTTGATGCTGGGTGAATTCGTCGATGACTACACGGTGCGCGTCATTGATGTGTTTGCCATGCCCCAAAGCGGCACGGGCGTGTCTGTCGAGGCGGTGGATCCCGTTTTCCAAACCAAGATGCTGGATATGCTGAAGCAGACTGGCCGGTAAGACAAATTGGGCTCGCCATCCTCGACTTTTGGGAGGACGGGCGGGCCATAGCAACAAAAAAAGACCCTAAATTGATCACTTTTCGTGATTTTGACGTGTTTAGACCGGAAATGGTTGTCGGCTGGTACCACTCGCATCCTGGCTTTGGCTGCTGGTTGTCGAGCGTCGACATCAATACCCAACAGGTGAGAAACACACATAATGAGGCCAATTGGTGTGGAAAACACAGCTGACGCGTCATTTTTTCCACTTTTCTGTAGAGTTTCGAGCAGCTGAATCCTCGCGCCGTGGCTGTGGTGGTTGACCCGATTCAGTCGGTCAAGGGCAAAGTCGTGATTGACGCGTTCCGCCTGATCAACCCACAATCGGTCATGTTGGGCCAAGAGCCACGCCAAACGACGTCCAACATTGGTCACCTCAACAAGCCGTCTATCCAGGCCTTGATCCACGGCCTGAACCGCCACTACTACTCGATTGCCATCAACTATCGCAAGAACGAACTTGAGGAAAAGATGCTGCTCAATTTGCACAAGAAGGATTGGACTCACGGCCTCACCCTCGACAATTTCAAGGAACACACCGAGATGAACGAGGCATCCGTCAAGCAGATGCTCTCGCTTGCCGAACAATACAACAAATCCGTCCAGGAGGAGCTCACCATGACCCCCGAGCAGCTAAAGACCCGACATGTCGGCAAACAGGACCCCAAGCGCCATTTGGAAGAAAACGTTGAGTCCGTCATGGGCAACAACATCGTCATGGCCCTCGGCACCATGATTGACAGCGTCAGCTTCTAAGCAGTGCCTTTTTTTTGTGGATTCATGTAAAAAAAAATAAAACGTCTTGACTACATCCCATGGCGACGCGCGATCAAAAAAAAAAAAAAAAAGCACAAAAAAAGGAGCCAAACCGAACGCCAAATAGCCCGTCAAAGCTCCCATTGACGTGTGCAGCGCGAATTGTACACGTAATTCAAAAGATATCTTAGTTATCGCGCATTTTTTATTTTGGTATTTTCTACGAGAATAAGCGGCCAATTGGTAGTTTAGACGCGAATTGACTAGGCACGCATTTGTAAGTTATGAATTGGTATCCAAGAGCAGTGGCGTCGTGGGCGGAAGGGCCATAAATGCCCTGATCTCCAAGACAAGAGCGTGTTTGAGACTCCGAAACGCTTGTTTTTTTATTTTGATCGAGGTTTTCGCGTGCCTTTTGTTTTTCTTTCTCACTTTGTGTCTTTTTCATCAACGACAATATGCCCTTGGCCATTTCAGAGAGCAAAAAGGCAGAAATCCTACGGCTTTTAAAAGAAAACAAATTGTCTGGATGCAAAATAGCCAAACAGACTGGCGTATCCGTCACGTCGGTCGTGAAAATGCGCACAAAGCACAACTTGCCCGTTTCGCCCACCAAGCACAGGCGTATCGCCCCGGAATTAGAGGAAAGAATCAGGCGCCTTATTCTCCAGGGCATGGACATGCAAAAGATAGCCAAAAAATGCAAAACGAATTTGGGCCCGATTACCCGCGTACTCAAGCAGCTCCATTCGCACGCGTCGCAGGTGCATACGGTGGACGTTGGCCCTGAAAAGACAGAGATAATCCGGCAGCAGCTTCTCAGCGGAAAGTCGTACGATTTTGCAGCCATTACAGCCGGCGTAACGGCAATGGAGGCGTTCCAAGTAGCGCTACAGAACGATATTCCGTCCACGCACAAACCACCGGTGAATTACAAAGACGCGGCCAGGGCAGAAAAAGCAAGGCAGCTTTTGCTTCAAGGCAAACCTGTAAAAGAGGTGATTACCGCGACTGGTTACACATACCCGACAATATGCAAGATGAGAGACTCGCTTGGCATCATCCCTGCTCCAGGCCGGAAGCTCATGGATCCTGAAAAAAAACGCCTCGTCCTGAAATTGTTGAGTGAGGGCCTGGACTCCACAGATATCATGGTCGAAACGGGCGTCTCTTCGACCACCATCTGCAAACTTCGCCGGGATTACGGGTACGATAAACTTCAACAGGTAAATGAGGGCGCAAACGACAATGGCACTGGCCAGACGAAGCAGCGCGACCTGCCAGCTACAAATACGAACGCGAAAAATGCCGACCACGCGATTAAAACCGCGCCAAAGAGCGCGTCAAAGAGCGCGTCAAAGAGCAAAAACGCCACGCAACCTCCTGCGATCACCCCTACAACCACGAATCCGAACAGTAACTCATTTCCTGCAGTATTTTATCCTTCCAATGCTTATCCTGGCCCCATTTTTCCTGGCTCAATGTATCCCGCCCCCATGTATCCTCCGCACATGCACCCGCCTCTCATGGCCACACCCTCCATGTATCCACCCGCCCTGTACCCCGCCAATTTCCAGGGTGTGCCCGCCGCGTTTTATTACAATGTGCCGCCTCCAGGCACGTTTGGTCAAGCAAACGGATTTCCCGTGACCAAACAGAGCGAGATCGCATCAATTCATCCCGCAACAAAAAAGGTCAAGCAAAAGGCCAAGTCAAAGGCAAAAGTCAAGCAAAACGTCGAGCCGGAGCCGGAAAAGCAGCGCATTCTCCCACCACGCGCAAGTCGCCCAACATCCAGGATGCTTCGCGAGAGTCTGTCACCAGAATTAACCGACGATTCTGACGACTAGGATTCAACGCCAAAAATGATGAATTACAAGTTGACGACATGGAACGACACGCCAGCATCTCCAGTTTGGGCACGGAGTCTATACCTGCGTGGCCAAATTTCGCTGTCATGCCCAGATTTTTTGCATCATAAATCATACCATTTCGCGTGGCGTGTCCTTTTCCTGTCGTGTAATACAGCATTTCACAACTCGTCAATAAAAAATATGTTATTATGCTTTACTGAACCTAAACAAACCGAATTTTGCTCATCAAATCACCGAAATATCAACGCGATCTCTTCAAAACGCAAGCGCTTTTACCGCGTTTGGCCGCTGGTCCATTTGAGATGGCTCGCGCGCTGATACGTTGGGCCGTTGTCGCGTTCGCTACCAGAATGGAATAGATCTCACCTCCCTTTTGCACGGCGCGTCCTCCGGATCTTCTTCATTGGGTCCCAAATTTGAGCTAGAGGATGATGAACACAAAACTCCAACGATGTCACGTTTTTTTTACAGAGATGGATTCGCTCAATTCTAAAGAAATGCACTTGGAATGAAAGCAGGGCCAAATCGACCCCGTGAAGGCTAAATCTACCAAGTCACAACGCGATCTCTCCAAATCACAAGCGCTTTTACCGCGTTTAGCCACTAATTCATTTGAGGTGACTCGCGCGCTGATACATTGAACCATTGTCGTCTACGTTACCAAAGTGAAAAGACATTACCTGCTTTTTGCGGGGCGCGTACTTCAGGTCTTTTTCGTCGGGCCCTATATCATATTTGAACTACAGAAAGTTGAACACAGAAATCCGTCGGTGTTAATTTTTTTCAGAGATCGGATCATTCAATCCTGCGAAAATGCATTTTGCATAAAATCAGAGCCAAATCAAGATCAAAACGATCCCTAAAGGTAAACTCGCCGGAAACTTGAAGCGATATCCCCAAACAACAAGCGCTTTTACCGCGTTTGCCTGCTGATTCATTTGAGGTGACTCGGGCGTCGAGGCGTTCAGCCGTTGCCGCAGTACGAGGCCAAATGTTGCTGCTCTTACCTCTTTTACGCCTATGAAACTGGCGCATCATCATAAACTTGCTCATCTGATCCCAAACTTGGACCAGTTAATGGTAAACCTAATTCTCTAACTGTGTTAGTTTTTTTCGCGGATCGGATCACTCAGACCCGAGAGATCACGAGATTCGTGTCTGCTGGTGAAAGCCCAGCGCCAAATAATATTTTACGCGTTACTCCCAATGAGGCTGACCATCTAGCTCCATATTTAGACCAATGGATAATACTCGACTTGAAACTTCCATGAGTTCACGTTTTTTCGCAATTCGGATCATTCAGTCCTGAGAAAACGCATTTTTCATAAATTCAGGGCCAAATCAGGGTCAAAACGATCCCTAAAGGCTAACTCGCGATGAACTTCTTCTACACACGATATTCCCAAACCACAAGCGCTTTTACGTACTGCAACTGTCCGCTGATTCATTTGAGGTGATGACTCAAGTGTCGGGGCGTTCAGCCGTCTCGTTGACCCGTTGCCGCCGCATGCTGTACCGTACAGTACAGTACGTACGAGACCAAATACAGTATGAAGTATGATTTATTTACTGTAGAGCTGATCTTATTACGCCTTACATACTGTACAACATTTACAAGGGATGTTAAATCGAGAATCTCGCTCGAAAATCATCTCCATCCAGGATTCGAGACGAGATCGAGACGATCGAGACGACCTGAATCTCGCTCGTCTCGATCGACAAGAAAGTAAAATCTCGCTCGCGTCGTCTCGCTCGAATCTCGAACAAACAAATTAGGTTATGAAGGCGTAATGTTTCATCATGTATTTTAGATTACTGTAGTGGTGTGGTGCAATGCGAAAAAGCTTTGTCTTGGCACTCAGGATGTGAAAGGTTCAACTCTTGTCTTTGTGTCGACTTTTTTTGGTGGATTTTTTCACCCCACCAGACAAAGTTTTGAAGAAATGTGCTCGAGTTTTGTCATGTGACATTCTCGAATCTCGCTCGAATCTCGCTCGATCTCGACCACGAGAATCTCGATCAAGATCGAGATGACCCAAAATTTTGTCGAGACGAGACGAGACAAGGTGAATCTCGTCTCGCTCGCTCGAATTAACAACCCTAAACATTTCAAAAAATTTCAACCTCGCTCGATGTTCTCGGCAACAGAAGATTACAGTATGATAGACAAGACACAGCGCTTTTGACGTGTCGAAGGCACGCCTTGCATCTCTATCATACAGTATTATCAAATGAGACCTGCAGTTTCATCGATGGATGATGGTTAAAACTCGCAGAGAAAATCCACTTTTTCATCAAAATCTTTGATCTCGATTTGCTCGAGGCTCGACAACGGTGGTCTAATAAACCTTGGTTTTTACAATACGTATTGCAGTTTTACTATCATAATAAACATGGGGCAAAGCTTTTCCATCTGGCTCGCATGCCAGCCGCCTCCACGCGGTCGAGCCCGGGCAACGTCAAAAGACGGCTAAAGGGTTGGTGGCTTTTTGCACTTTTACTGTAATAAAAATCACTTTTTGACGTACAACAGTACTGAGACTACTTGCAGTGCGCTAGAACAGTAGCTTAGGTTTTTAACTTTTTGCATCGGTCATTTCACCAGCCTGCAGCCCACTCATCAGCGCAGCACAAAAATGTGAAAAAAATAAAAAAAATAAAAATTCCATGCAATCCACGCATTTTGATTTGAAAGTCTTAAACCTTAAATTTTTGCAAAAAAATCTTGCCCAAAGTAGGCACTTTTCTCGGTCGATCGCCATTAATGCATGCATCACTCTGCGCTTTTTTCTTACGGTAAGGTGGGGCGACCTGTCATTTTGTCTGCCAATAGCAAATTGTCGGAGTCACTGGTTTGGGATGCATTGATCACTCGGAGTTCGAAATTTCCCAAATTTGGCATTTTCTGAGATTGAAATGTGTGACCCCTGAGTGACGGGAGCCGTTGGAGACCTCCGGTCATTTTTGTTACACACCTCCGGTTTTTACTTTTTCTAAGTCATTCAGCGAATTTGCGCGCGACGAAAGTTGATAAAAGTGTTTCAACACGCCGCAAAGGACCACGAAGCACCTTGGGACGCGTTGTGGTTGTCGTTGGTGTTCGCTCATTGCTTCTTGTGTATCGTTTTGTGCAAACAGAGCGGCATTGACGGCAGCATTTTTGCGCGAGAAAATGCATGGATGGTAGGCCTGGCGCGTCGAGAGCATGGTGACAGGGATGTATGATGCGATGATAGGTAGTGCTGGCGAGGGGGCGTGGGTGGCACTGGAGGTGATTCTGGCGACCCTCAGGCGGTGTGAGGGTGTGTAACCGGAGGTGTCTAACAAAAATGACCGGAGGAGGTGTTTAATAATTCCCCTGCCTGAGTGACCCCTGAATTTTTAAAAACTGGTCGTAGCGCGCGCTTTGGGGATTTAAGCTTTTTTGTGGCAAATTTTGCGGTGAATGCGATGCGACTATTTTTGAGCGGGGTCAACTATGTACTGTAGATGGTCAGATTAATGCAACATAGTACAAATGGGACGTTTTTGGCATTTTCGAGAGCAAAAAAAAATCAGGCGGGTCCGTCTTGAGCACCAGGCTATGATTTATGCCGAGGCGCAAGTTTTATTGGCGAGCGAGCAGGTTGTAAAAAAATTTCTGGAGGCACACCAGGGACCAGGCCGACAAAGTCTGAAAAACGTGCTCTTTGCTTGATTTTTACAAGGTAGCGTACTGTAAATGTGCACGTTTTTATAATACAGTATGCAGTATACAGTAGTGCGATGCTTCAGACATTGAAATGATAGCAGGCGTTAGTTTCCATCCACTGATCAAATTAGGAAATGGACGGATCAAGCGCTTTACGTACAGTATTTATGTGCAAAATTCACTTGCTTGTGCTTTTGTACTGTACATTTTCCTGGCACCTGCTGAATTGCTGACTGATTTTTTTTTTGTGCATACGCACAGGCAGGCGAATTTGAGAATCCAAAATCGTGCCTGTCAAACCAGCATCGATCTCTCCAAAAAAAAAGTGATTTTGTTGATTTTGGCCGCTGATTCATTTCAGGCGACTCGCGCGCCGATGCATTTAGCCATTACTGTATGACTTTGCCGCAGTACGTACATCATTACAGTATGATATCTGTCTTTTCTTTTCAGTCAGACACCGTACAACATTTTTGATATCATACCGGTAAGCAAGCTGTAAAAATACTTTATTTTACAGTTGACTCGAAAAATTGTTCTGCGTATCCACCTTGGTGAGTCACGAGAATCAACTTGAACACCCACAAATCAAGAAAATTGCCCGTGTTGAATCAGAAGAGTGTATTTTTTATTGTTACATTTGCCGACAAGAAAGATAAAAAAGAGTTGAAAAAAAGAGCATTGGCATCACCGACAAAAAAAAAAAAAAAATCAAAAGGCGGCTGCAGTACAGCGATGACAAGGTCTGATGAAGCAAGAGGCAATGAATGAATAAAATTAGGCTATTCTAAAATACATTGGCAGGCAAAAGGCATGCGACAGGGATACCAAGGCTTTGAAGTTCACTTGAAGCGTAGGTAGAAATTAATCTGTGGTAAAAAAAAAAAAAATTAGAGGACTGAGGACATGCTTGGCCTACAAATGCTTTTTTCTTACAATGAGCGCAATGACCAAAAGCACACACAAGATGACCGGTCCCCAAACATCATCGTAACGACCATCAATGCGCCGATGGATCATCCTAAAACAAAAAGCGAGCGTAAAAAATCACGTTTCCGCCCATTCCGCACTTTTTTTTTTTTTTTTTTTTTACCATGCACGCTTTTCGAATCGATAAAGAGCATAGATGGCGATGAACCCTGCAAGCGCCATAAAGACGCCGCCGACGACGCGCGACACATGGTCGCCAAAGTTGAGCAAGCTGAGCGCGACGCTGAGTAGCAAGGCGCAGAATTGAAGCCAAGAGATGAACGTGCGCTCGTTGGCAAAAAAGGTCTTTGGCTCAACGCGCACCTTGACCTTTTGGCGTTTGGGTGAGGTGTCTTCCTCGACGGGCATGCCCACAAGTGAATGAGATTTGGGGGTGGTGGAGATGCGGCCATCCTGGTTGTTTTGCTGCTGATGTGCGCTGATTTCTTGATTCATCATGTGCATGGGCGACGCCGCGCGCACGGACGCGGCGAGTTTCTCGTGGGACGACGCCAGACCGTGCTGCATCTTGTTGAAGAACTGGCCAATGCGCTGCTGCGTGTCGCGAAGGTGCTGCTGCTGATTTTGCGAAAATGGGCTGCTGGCACGCGACGATCCCGATGTTGGAAGCTGATTGGATGCCGGGGACGCGCCACGCGCCGTGGCGTTGGAAGGGGACGACGATGATGGCATGCGGACGAGCGTGTAGTCCTTTTTGGGTGGCGACAGCATGATGCCAGGGTCTTCGCACGATTCGCGCCGTTGCGACGAATACGACGCCGACCCAGGCGATTTCGTCCCTGAACTGCGAGTCGGCGGCGGCGGTGACGCGCTCTGGCGTGCAGACGACGTGGGTGATGGCGACGACGATGCAGATAAATGGGTCAGTTGCGGGTTTTTGAGATAATCCTTGGATGGCGGGACCGGTTGGTGGTGCTGAGATTGGATGCTGTGTCTTGACCCGAGGGTATGATTGCTGGATTGCCTGCTGTTGCTGCCGGACGTTCGGCCAAGCGCATTGGCCGCGTTCACAACGGCGTGTTGGTGCGCACGTTCTTGCTCCTCAATCATGGCGCGCCTGTACCGGCCATCAATCAGCGGTTTGAAGCTGCGCGACCGCGTCAGACCAATGTTCTCGGCGCGCGGCTTGCGGATATCGACATTGAGCTCGGCGAGCCACCATGGAAGCAAAGGAAGACGCGAACGGTAAAAATGACAGGCGCCATGCAGGTATTTTGAGAATCTTGGGACCTCGTGAACAAGATGCGACTCAACAAGCGACGTGAGCCATTGCGGTGGCTCCTGCCCAAGATGCGTTTGTAACTTGGTTTCGAGAACAGCATAGGGAAATCGCAAAATGTCGGTGTCCTTGACATAGGCAAAGGGAAAATCGATACCCACATCGGTACGGCGCCAATTGTACGTTGGATGGCGGCGCATCTGGCCATCGAAGTGGTCCTCACGCACATACGTCAGATCGGTGTCCAACGAGATACGCAATCGCTGGTCATCGGGCAGCTGAAACGCCGTGCGATTGTAAAACACGCGCACAATCGGCTCCAGACGCCGCTCCTTCATCGACACCTGCACACCCTGCGCAATGAATTGAATGTCGTCGACAACCTTGCTATCCGCATTCTTGTTACGCAAATCTTGCGCAATTTGCTCCGCCGAGTGCCGTCCAACGGTAAATGCGTTCACCTGCGATTCATCCAAGCGAAATCGGTCCTTGACAGACGTCCCATTCAACCATGGCGCATGGTGTGTCTTGCGCTCAATGTATACATCGCGGCTCGACGTTTTCCCATACCTGTACAAAAAGAGAAAAAGAAAAAAGGGAGACTCCCCGTGAATACATCGAAAAAAAGGGGGGGGGAGAAGTGAGTGCCCGGAAACGGAGGGGCGGAATAAGGGGGCAAGACGAGGAGACAAAAAAAAAAGGGTCGTTGGGTGGCTGGCCCATCACACACGCACACACACAAACATTGTGCGCATCACGTCCACTCCTTTTTTTTTTTTTTTTTAACTCCTCTCACGTTCCATCGCGTACAATTGGCGCGTACGCCCCCTGAATCCCCCCATTGCCCTTTTCGGCCATTCATGCAAGGCATTGAATGCCCGCTTGGGGTGCCTTGCCGCGCGTCTTTTTCTTTTTTGCTCTTTTTTTTTGTTTTTTTGGGGGGGGTAAGAGAAGGGAAGGGGATGGTGCTTACCAACGATAGCGAATTGCTTCTGCACCCTCGTCGCGCTGAAGACGGCTGGTGTATAAATCGAAATTGTCATTGTCAAAATAGACGCTTGAGATGGCCGAGTCGGAGGGTTCCCATTTCTTGTTCTTGTCAAAGATAAGGACGGGCAGATGCAGCATGATGATGGCCTTGACCTCGGTGATGTTGTCGGGGTGGATCCAATATTTGGCGGTGGCGCGCTCAAAGGCGTTTTGTTCGGCGCCTGCTGTCGGATTGCCTGCGCTTTGGTGGCCGCGATTGCGGCAAATGTCGTGTAACGCCGAAATGTAGATGATGGCCACGTCGAATCGCTGCTTGTCGAGCGGCTTCTCACGCAGCTTGGCGACGTAGGCTTGTTTGAGCTGCAGACCCGTCCATTTGTCGTGTTTCTTGAGCAGTTTTTGGATGGCCGTGAAATTGACGCGCGTAAAGCGCGACAGGTCGTTGACATCGAATAAAATCTCGGTGAGCGCTTCATCCATGATGCTGTAGTTGGCGTCGGATGCCATGGTCGGGTTCTTTTGCAGCGTCTGGATCGTGCGCTCACAATACAGGATGCGTGCGTCAATCTCCGTCAGCTTGGCATTGATAAAGTCGTACACCTTGGACAGCTCATTGTCCATCAGAATAATAAACTCTTTCTCATCCTTGTCGTGCCAGCCGTGGTCCAACTGACGCGACTTTAGCTCGTCCTTGAGCACGTCATACGACACGTACGACAGCCGCCACGGGGCAAAGATGTTTTGCTGAAGCTCGAGTCCGTATTTCATCAATGAAGAGTGGCAAAGATGATGTCCTTTTTTTTTTTTTTAGGTGGAAGCACGCGCAATCAAAAAAAAAAGAGGATGGATGGGGCAGTGGTGCAAAAAGAAAATCAAAAATATCAAGAGCGAGGCGCGTGACGATAAAAAAATTGATACACTTGCTATAATACAAAGAGGTGAGTGAAGAAATGTAAGCGCGTCAAAGGGGCGGAGAAGAGGAATCAAAAAGCAACAAGAGAGAAAAGAAAAAAAAAAGGAAAAAAGAGAATGATGACGGACCTGGGGAATTAAGATGGCCAAAAGAGAAAAAAAAAGGGGTGGGTGTGCGTGGGCAACGAGGGAGGGGAGGACTGATTCCTCAGGTTTTGAGTCCGAATCATGACGATCCAAGAGGGAAATAAGGGGTGGCGCAAAAGAAAAAAAAAAGAGGGATGGCTGTTTAGCTGCTGCAAGAGCGACCAAAGAAACAAACCGGCCTAGCAGATGCCCTCTTTTTTTTCCCTCTGTCGCTCGTTCATGCAGGGGTGGTATTTATTTTGTTATTATGCTATTTTTACATGCGATTTTTCAATGCAAATGGGATGCACACGCATCAAAAGCATCATGATCAGCAATGCTTTTGCCTGCGCGCTATGTTTAATCATCAAGTTGCCAAGGCTTCTCGACATGATCACACATACACACATACACGCACTCTCAGTGCCCTGGGGTGCAAAGGGGGAGATGGGGTGGCCATAAAAAGAATGACGGATTGGCTGTGATCGGAAAGCCAGACCCGCAATAGTGAAGGGGGAGGAGGTACACCCCCCTTGTACCGCCCCTTTTGAGCTTCGGCTAACTCTATCGCGCTCCTATTTCATCGCCCGGTCAAGGTCCTCCTCGCTCCCCCCTTTTTTGAGTGCGTGGATGGGCAGTCTCACAAAAAATAGAAAAATTGGCCTCTTTTTTGTATCTTTTGACAAGGACGATAGGTTTTTGGCCGTTCGACCCCATCCATTAGGCATGTTATCATGGCTCACAAACATGTCTGCGCGACATACACACACACACACACAAAAAAAAAAAAAAAAAAAGACGGAAATCACGAAAAAGATGGTCAACCTGCCTTCCTTTTGGCGTCATGCCTACTTCTCCTGCATATGTGCCTTCTGCACATTAACATTCAAAGGGATTGAGCTGCCTTTGTACTGTCAAGAAGCACACACGAGCTCACGCGATTGATTAAAAGGAGGGAACGCCCAATCATGCTGGGCAAACACCGTCATCTCACGTCTTTTCACCTTCTTTTTACGATGACCAAGGGCCTTTTTTTTTTATCTCACGCACAAGCACACGCATGAACAATGAGGAGGCCGCGCCGTTCTCACACAAGCTCTAGCAGAGAGAAAAAAAAAGGAGGCATTAATATGGCACAGGGTAATTGATTTTCTCCTTGCCCACTAGGCCTGCCACCGCGGCAAAAAAAAAGGTCCTACGAGCGGCCTCCATTGTGCACGCGTGCGTGAGCGTCTGGACAATCGTTTCTTTTTAATTTGACAACAGTGGCCATCGAAAAAAGAGAGGCACACACATAAGGCAAATCGCCCTTTATCCTTGAAATACCCGAGATTGATTTTTTTTAATACGCGTCTCCCTGTGCATGACCATTGAGCGTAGCACAAGAGAGCTAAAAAGTGGGTGAGGAGGAGATGGAGGAGGCCGTTTTTGTCAAAAAAAGGGGATATCTGCTATACACACACAACAAGAGAGAAAAATCGAGGTCACCTAGCCAGGTTTTGGCGGTGACTGTCGATGATGATGCTGAGGACGGTCTGCTGTGCGTGGCTAGTGCGAGCCAAGTCAATGGCAAACAGGGAATCCAGCTCGTCACGTGTCAATGGGTCGTTGCCGTGATCTGTTGAGGCGGCATTCATGTAGCACCATGGCAGCAGAATCCATGGCAGCCGCTGGTGCTTGATGAGAGTGCGATAGACATGACCAAACACCCAAGCAGGCACCGGGCGAGCATCGGCCGGTTTTTGGCGCGGCGCCGTCCAGGAAAAGGGCCAATTGGAGGAATAAAACAAGTCGCGGATCGTGTGGACCAATTGACACAGGCTGGCCGACTGTCGTGTAAAGAAAAACACCATGAGGCGCGGATCCATGGCTTCGAGCGCGTGTCCGTCCGTGTGCGTGAGCCATTCCTTGTTGTGCGCGAGCAACGGCATCCAATCGCGTAAAAACAAGAGGGACGGCGGGAACCACACACCGCCGTGCTCACGCAGCACTTCAAGTCCCAACAGCCACGGCGGCAACGCGCCCAATTCGTCGAAAATCGCATTTTCAAGCCGTTCACCCAAAAGAGATTTGAATGTTTGCCACATTGAGCCTTCTATCAAGTCGCGCGCGGCATCCTGGTCCTCGACCCACAGCTTGAGACCCAGATGACAAGCGCGTGTGGCCTGCGTAGCGGCAAAAGATTGGATCATGAAGCCAAACTGCTGCTGGTCCATATCAGCTCGCCAATGTGTATGGAACCAAAGTGTACCATTGAGGCTGCTGATCCCCTCGCAATAGGAACTCGGCCCAATCGAACGTGCAAAGCCGAGACATTCATCTATTGACCGCAGTAAAATGTCCGGGACGATCAATGGCGCTGGCCGCCGCCTCGCTGGTGCCTCCGCAAGGTGCTGACACTCGGGCGCAAGTGTGTGCGCTGGACGGAATGCGCGCCACGGCTGGTTCAACCACGGCTTCCAATTGACGCGCACGTTCCAGTCTATTGTGTAAACGAGAAAGAGCGCGACACACGGCAACACAAGGCATAGAACGGCAATTTTGGTCTTTCGAAAACGCATAGTCTACGAAGTGTCAAGCGATGAAGCCTGAGGCAAGGGGGTGGGGGGTGGGGAACGTGGAGGAGACAAGACAGAAAAAATAAACAGGCATTGTAAACAATCAAAAAAAAAACAATTTGATAAAAAAAAAAAGCGAGAGATCATGCGACCCTTGAAACCTGTCCCCACGATCGGCATGATCGGCGTGACCCAATGGACACCTGGCTCGCCCCATTGGAGCACGAGAATCAATTGATAAGGGCAATTCAATGCCTTGATTTTGAGGTTTTTGCTCAAGGTCTATGATATGACACTCGATGCTCTCTTCTCTTCTTTGATCTAACAAATAGCACGTGTTCCATGCCTATGGGTCATTTCAGAGCCAGTCTCTGATGATGCAGCGGTGTTCACTGTTGCGAAAACATGGCGAAACGCGTCCCAATGCACAAAATGCGTGTCGTTAGATGTCGTTCGGTCGTGATCCAGGGGTCGTCCATCTTTATTTTAATAGAGGTTTAAGCACATATGATGAGAGGGGAAAAAGGAAGAGGGCAAAGAAGAGCAAAGTATGAAAAAGAAAGAAAGTACAATATGGGATGAAAAAATGAGAAATGGGAGTAAAGGATGATGGGCAATTTAAGATTGCTTGCACTCGGGAGCATTTTCTTGCTTGGCGGGCTTCTGCATAAAAAAAAGAAAAAAGAAAAAAAGGATGTGTGTGTGGTCAGCGACAAGAAACAAAAAAAAAAAAAAAAAGGAGGGGGATGGCAACAATCTGGGTTTTACCTCGTCGTCATCATCGTCGTCATCTTCATCATCGTCATCATCGTCCTCGTCCTCCTCATCGTCTTCCTCCTCGCTGAATTCGTCAAATTCACCCTCATCCTGGTCAAAGCCGTCGTACTCGAGCGCCTTGCCGGTGAAATAATCAACAGCATGGGGAATGATCTTTTCCTTGAATTCTTCGCCTAATAAATACAAAAAGACGCGTCAGAAGGCTTTTTTTTTTTTTTCAAACCATTGAGGGGTGTTTTTTTTTTTTTTTGTTACCCATTTCATAATCGGCCTCCAACTTGGCATCAAGGCCCTCAGCCTCCTCGAGGTCGAGGTCCTCGTCGTCGTTGGGGAACGAAGGGGGTTGGAAAAAGTGGAAGAACGAGTCGGTGGGGACGGTGCGCTTGACGACGCGGGTCTTGTTGGTGCCCTTGTGTCGCTGCTTGCGTTCCTCGACGGTGACAGTGAGGTTCTTGCCTTCCTTCCAGGCAATGTCACAGCCCTCGGCGTGATCGTACACGAAATTGCCGGCGTACGCGTGGTCCTGGTAGTAGTACGTCTTGGTCAGCGTGGAATTGGTGAAATAGTCATTGGCGTCGAATTGGAATTCGAGCTTGAACCCGGGCTGGTCCAAGTAGGACATGCGAATGTCGACAAGGTGCTTGAGCGCGTCCTCGTCGGCGTCCGTGATCGTCTCGGAGATGTGAGGGTGGTTCTTGAGCAACGTCAGCCAGAATTCAGGAATGCCCTTGGTGGTGTCGTCCTCTTGCTCGTCCTTGCTCTCGTCCTGGGCCTTTTCCTTTTCTTCCTCAGCCTCTTCCTCGTCGGACTCTTCATCCGCCTTGGCACCAAGCTCGACTTCCTCGTCCGTGGGCTCAACTGCGCCCTGGATCATCTGCGCACGCTTGTTGTACAATGGCTTGTACAGCTCCAAGTACTTTTTCTCGAGCGCAAGCACCTCCTCCTGGAATTGCATCTCCAGATCGCTGTGCTGCGATTGCAAATACTTGAGACCATTGATGCGGCGCTGGACAGAGGGAGGCAACGACTCCACATAGCCCGACGAGCGACCAACGAGCGTGCCAAGCTTGCCTTGCAGCATGCTCAACAACGCAGGGTTGTTGAACGCACCAGAAAGCGCAGACTTGATGTCAGATGCTAAAATATCGATCGAAAAAGAACAAAAAAAAAAAAAAATGACAATGAGCTGATGGCCCGTTCCATCGCCCCCCAAAAAGTGCCCGTCCTTCCCCATCCCCACCATACACAAACCAATTCGTCTCCCTCCCTCCTCATCACAACAAAAATGCCAATTTTACGGCCCACACAATGAATTAGCAAGCTTTACCTCCAGCAGAGTCTTCAGCAATGGTATCAATGACAGGGCGATAACTAGAGGTGATAGGAGCCGGGTTGCTGGGGGTGTTTTGAGGCGTGGGAGCCGAGAACTTGTCCAGCTTCTTGATATCAACACCTAAAAAAGCACAGTGTTAGCTCCGTGCAAACATGAAAAAGCAAAAAGAGCCTCGCCCTACCTGACGACGAGTTATCCATGGGGATGGGTTATAAAATAAAAGGTACAAAAAGAAGGAAGAAAAAAAAAAAAAAGACGGGGCTGGCACTGAAAATTTTTTTTTATGTAGGCAGCCGCGTGTGTACAGTTGCACAAAATTGAGAGACAGGTTAGAAGGTCCGCCGACCCAAGACGACGAACGGGCCAAATTTGGCCAATAGAACTTGGAATGCCGATTTTCCCCCCTTGCGCGTGCAGCATCCAGGAAAAAAAAAAAAAAAAAGACTGCGCCGCTGAGCGTGCCGCCGTCCCTGGCTGTTTCGACTACCTTGAGCGTCTCAATGGCAACACGGGGTCACGTTTCGAGGAGCCACGCGTCATGCATTCTTATGCATCGAAACATTTCCCCTTCCAGGGCATGCAACCGGCTGTCACAATCCCGGAATCGCCATTTTTACGCATCATCCCGCCATTTTTTTTTTTTTTGTCTCTTGAGCTTTTATTCTCGCCCCCTACTCTACCGCTGAGAACTGCGACACCCCATCACCGTTTTCACTTGCCTCGAGAAGGTATGATCATCTTGTAAATTGGATTTGAAGTGTTTGTCACTTTGGCTTCATTTGAGAGCGGGCAAACTTTGTTCAGAGCCCACCCACCAGGCAAGTATGACAGAACACCATACGCACCTCTTTCCACTGGGGTCGATTCCATGGCGATTGTGCAGCGATTTGGCTAGTTACCTCTGAATTTGTAAAAATTAGAGAAAATGTCGAAATTCTCGAGAACGGCCTGATCAACTTTTTATTCTTACTTGTTTTATGAAAAGAGAGAAGCTTAAAGACCTTTTTAAGCTTTCCACTGGCGCATCACAATCCGTGGATGGCGTGCAATCACCATTTCAAAAATCACGGATTTACCAAGGGGTACAGTCGTGAATTTGAAAAAACTGAAATTTAGGTTCACAGATCGCCACGCCATTCAACCATATGATCAAGCACCTCATTTATCGCTCTGTCATCAATTAAAAACCAGGGATCCATTGTCTAGTTTCGGCATAATGGGCGTTTTAGGTCATATTTTCGGCTAAAGGTCATCACAACGAAGAGTGCCTGTATTTTCATGAAACTTGCACCATCAGAAAAGGCATGGAATGGCGCATACATGAGCATCGGTGGTCACTGAAAAATAGCGAGCGTTGGAGGAAGTATCGCGCTTCAAAAGTTATTATGATTTTTAGCGCGTCAAAAAAGCGCGTCAGCTTGGTATTTCCTGTTCGGCTTTTTGCTTTACATTCATGCAACTGAAAATTTCTTGCTAATGGGCACGTCGGCGCGGCTTTATGAGAGCATTTTTCCTATGCAATTTGCCGCTGAAGTTTAATTGATAAACGCCCAATGCTCGTTAACGAATCGATGGATCCCCATGCTTTTTTTTGTTTTCCGTGGTTTCTCCATTCAGGCACTCTTGTGTGTAAGTTTGGTGTCATTTTGCCAACCCATATTTCGATTTCCTCTCGAGTGCTCAAAACGGCTCATTTTTTGATTTGCATGTAGTATATTCCAAATCGTTTGTGACGGCTGCAAAGACGTCCCGCTCAATTTTTCTAGCTCGAAGTTCCTGTCCACAAGTGTTTCGGCGATTGGCCGGCTCTTTTTTTGTGAAAAAGCAAGCTCGTGCCTCTAAAAACGAGGTATATTATATTTAGCACCTTTTAAAACGCCAAGGAGAGAGTCTACAGCAATCGCAACGCACGCGCATAAAATTTGCCTGAGCGAGCAAGCGCGTTTTGCGTTTGCGACGCGAGAATTCACGCGCCGAAAAAGAAAAAATTAACGAAAAACGGAATACGCCAATACGCGTTCTGCCAGTTCATTTTTTTTTTTTACTACTCTACCGCCGACGATTCGAACGGGAGAGGTGAAATCCAATGACTGAGATGTTTGTCATGTCGGTCAACGAAGAATAGTTTCCGTCTCAATGTTGGCAAAAATCATTTTTTCGCCTTTTATTTGATGCTTGTTGCGCTAATATCGCTTTATGATGGTGACATCTGATGCCTCGCCGATGTGTGTGACGATGTTGGCTACAAGTGTTTTTGCTGACCCGTGTTTGACATCTCGATTGGCGGCCAATGTCTGAAATTTGTAGTCCTTTTCGATTTTGCACACCATCGTGAAATGTTTTGGTCAATGGAGGGTCAAAACGAAGGGATATTCGTCTAATCATTCTTAAATATCTTTTCTCGTTTACTCTTAAGGTCGATGGGCTGCAGAGGCTGTCCTGCGACGATTGTGTATGCTCAAATGGCTGCCCTTGCGTTTTGGACGGGCGCGGCCGCGGCCTACAGACAACGAACACGCATTTCAAGCTCCGCTCGAGCGCCTTTTTTGCTCCTTTTTTTTTTTTTTTTGTCATTGTGTGCCCTGTTTCTTCTTTCACACATTTTTTTTTATTTTTTATTTTTTTTTCTACGGCATCGGTTGCTTGTTGCCTTTTTCCGCCTGGACGCCGTGCTCTTTTCGTGTTATTCACCGTTTCCGAGCTCTTGCAGCGTCCTCTTGTTCTTTGCCTGCCCTTGTTGCATTGTGTTTAGGATATGCGGAAGGCCAGTTCCGTGATGAAGAAGACGTTCACCCCTTCCACGCCGGCTCCCATGAAAGCCTCGTCGTCCAACACCACGGCCAGCACGGGTGAAACCGCGCCGGCACCGACGGCAACCACGAGCGCCGCGGTAGCGGACTCGTCGCGCGACATGGACGACACAGCCGCGACGACGACAGCAGCGGCCACCGCCAAGGAAGACCGCCCTGAGAAGCTGCGCAAGAAAGCAAAGCCCTTTCTAGACGACAAGCAGAAAATCAAATCCAGACTGCAAAGCCTGTGGAGCTACCTTGGTAACAAACAAAAAGAAAAAAAAAAAAGGCAAGAAATGCACGAAAAGAGGCTCATTTTATGGCTCATTTAGATGCCATCAACTCGTTTGACCAATGCCGCTTTGTCCAGGAGCACCCTGACCAGGTGTTTTACGTTGTCTACGAGTCGTGCATCCAACAAATCGACAAAATCAAGCGTAAGAGCCCCCAAAAGACTAAAAAATGAAAGAAAAACGAAAAAAACGCGAAAAACGCGATGAATGATTCTCACGCGTTTCTTTTTGTGATTAGAACGACACGACCGGCCGCAGACATGGCACGCCAAAGAACTTGTGCAGCTGCAAAAGACGCTTTTGCTGCTGCGCAAGGTGTTTTTGTTTGTACCCGATATGATGCGCAATGGATGGCAACGGCAGAACATTGCGACGCTGCTGGCGCACATCCTGGACCACGGCAATCACATTCGGTTACGCGCATTGGGGTTCCATCTGCTGCTGCTGTGGCTCAATGACCAGGTCGTCGAATATCCCGAGTGCATGCACCTGTTTTCTAATGCGATCTCGCTTGATCTGTTCATTATGGACGATGTATCACCAACGGCAGCCGCCACCGCCGCCGCACACCAAGAGGCAGAGACCGCCACGGCCACCGACGACTCAACCACGCTCATGACCACCTTCCCGTTTGTCAAAAAGCTCAGTGATCGCCATCCGGAGCGCCTTGCAGGATATGGCCATGTGCGCAGCGATCGCATCAAGCAGTCCAAGCTTCAATTGCAGCAGACTCTCATCAAAGGTATCAAAAAAAAAAACACACAAAAAACACAAAAACGAGAAAAACGCGACCAACAGGGCAAAAACCAACACGCGTTGACACCCCCCTTTCCCACTTTTTCTTTTTTACAGGTGACGACCACGACCCGCTATTCCCGAGCCCCACACCACCGACGTTCCACGACTCGCTCGTCCTTTTCAATATTTTTATCACGAATTTGGTGCGTTTGGCGTCTGTGGCAGCCGGATCGCCGCCACCACCCGACAGTTACGACTACCCCGACCAATGTGACACGGATGACGGCATTGCCACGGGCATTGGCATCGATGCTGCCACAGCTAGTGCGAAATTTCTCTTCAAAATCTTCCGGACGCACTACATGACCAAGTTTGTGCCCATCATTGCCAATGCCGTGCACGTCGAGGGCGCAGCCAGTGCGGACGACGACCAGGGTAAACGAAGAAGAATTGGGCCCATGGGGGTGGCACGTGCTCACCTTTTTTTTTTTTTTTTTTTTTTTGCCCTTTTCTTAGTGGTTGGGTTCACGACATGCCCACCAAGTATCTTGCGAACGGTTTTGCGGTTTTTGATAGGCTATTGTCTTGACAACAATCACAGTGCGCAGGTGTACTGGCCGAATTTGCCGGCGCAAGCAACGTCGTCACCGGCGACACCGATTCTAAAATCAATTGTGCTGTCGTCGCACGAAACACGTGAATTGCTGCACGAGATGCTGCGTCAGTGCATGCTGCTGCCAACGACCAACACGCACTATTGGGACATCACGCGTGGCGCGATCCACATCCTTGGCGTGTGGGTCCTTGGCAACGAGGACGAGCGACCGTCGTTTTTGCGCCCACCTGGTGCCACACCAGGCATGCTTCGGTCCACAAGCTCCACGTCGCTCACAAAATACCACGAAAAGAAACCGGCAACGTCGCCGCCACCGCAAGGGTCGTCCGCAGCAGCCAGTGCGTCTCTGCCCGTCGCAAGCACAAGCGCAATGGACGAAAAAGCGACCTCAGACACGTCCACGTCGTCGCAGCCACCGCCGGTTGTCGCGCGACATCAACCCCACCAGCAAGCCGAAGCCAATGTGTTTTTGCGCCGGTATTTCGCCATGATCCAGCTACTATTCGACTCACCCGAGGCACCCGACGCGAAAAATGAACTTTTGGATGCCGAATTTGACTGGGAAGGCCTCGTCACGCTATACAAGGATGCCACTAACGTCTATCGCTCCATCACTGTCACACGCGGTGGCATTGAGATGGAATGGGAGAGCTGGTAAGACATGAAAATGCCATTGGATGCGCGAATTGGCCAACTGGACGCGTGGAATCTTTATTGGAGGTGTGAAATTTCCATTGGATTGGTGGAATAACGCGTCTTTTTTTTTTCTATTTTTTTTAAAGGGAGACATTGTTAAGATGCTTGATGGCCATTCAAAAATGGATCATGGCCGCGCCAACTCGCACCAGCCGCATTCCCGTGCCAGCCCTCGCCGACGATTTTGTCGACTATCTCTGCGAAGTAATGCATGCCCAAAAAAATCTGCTTTTTCCATTTTATACATTTTTTTTGACATTTTCCTCTTTTTTTTTATTTTTATAGACGACATTCCATGCATTTGCGCGCGCGCGACTTGCACATTCTGAATTGTGGCAAGAGCTACAGCAGACACTGCTTGGGTGTCTCGAGTGGCCGCAGGTGCTTGAGCAATGGGCGAAATTGCTGCACAAGCTGACCAAGGTATTGTCATCCAAGCTGTACAAAGTGGATTACGATGTGACACACCGGCCGTCGGGCCAATGGGTGCTGGAACGATCCGGGTCGATTCCGAATCGGCTGTCGGCCTCGTTTTACGACATGTCTTCTAATGGCCATCATGGAGGAGCAACGGTGCGGCGCATGCGCACGCGACACCTGAGCATCCAAGACGAGCAGCAGCAGCAGATGCAACACCAACACGTGGTTCAAGGACAACAGGCACGTGGGGGAACCATTGGCACCGGCATTTCACCGAAAATCGTCGGAAGACCCATTTCGGCAGGCGCAAGCAATATGGGCAGCCTTAACGAGGGCCAAATGCTCGAATTTTCAACCGATGCCCAGCAACAGCACATGATGGACATGGTCAATGGTTTCCCGTTGCCTCCTGGGGTCGTCGAGGTGCCTGCAGAAACCACGAGTGGCGTGTATCAGGCGTCACTGGCGGAATTCAACGATCGACAGCAACAATCTCGCACGACAACGATGCCCAATCAATTTTCAATCGACGATGACCGATCCGCATCGTCGATACCCTCGAACAGTGTTAGCACAGGTCGCAAATTCGGTATAAAAAGCATCATCCCTGCCACCTCGTTTTCATCGACACATGCGCCCACCTCCTCCTCATCCTCGTCGTCCCTCCACCTTCCCAGCAGCAGCACGACAGCGGGCCCTGGCGGTGTGGCAAGCAATACCAGCCTCAGCACCACTGGCAGCTCGTCCAATCTCGTGGTGCCCTCGTCATCGTCGTCCCACGTGCTTGTACGCCACGGAAACGACTCGGCTGATCGTATAGGCGCCTCCAGTGCCTCTTCCACCGCCGCCGGAGGCTCCATTAGCCGCAGAGGCAAGAGGACCGTCAGCATTCACCAATTCGATCACTTGTTCCAGGAATCAGGCAGCAAATTGCTCAATTTCGTCCATCCATCCTCGTCTTCGTCCGCCACACCCACCACGCCCACCGCGCCCAGCGACCTTGCCTCGGACGCGCCGCAGCCATCTACCTCCAAGCTGATTGGCACCTCATCCTCGTCGGCAAAGGACGATGACGCGTCAAACACGCATAAACGCAAGGGGCTTATCATTGACTGGGATAGGCGTAGCAATGGTAGCTCCAATGTCACTCTTTCTAGCAAGGCAAGTTCATCAAAAAAAAAAAAAAAAAGGGAGGGATGAACTAGCGGTGTACTGACGCGCCATTTTCTTTATTTTATTTTCTCATTTTCTGTAGTCCAATCGCACGTCGACGTCAACCATCCTTGCACCTACAGAGATGATCACGATGAAGATCACGCCGGCGGACGTGAATGATAAGTTGCCTTCGGATCTGGGCGTGTTCCGCAGCGGCGAGTTCCTCAATGTGCAGAATTTGCCATGGGACGGCCCTGGCACTCTCATCATCTGGCATAATGTGCTCTGTTCTCTTGGAAACATCAACAAGCTCGAGGCGGCGCATCTGCATGACACGGCCATGCGCTGCGTCGTTGACATTTGGGACACACTCATCTGGGTGCGCGATAATCAGCCATATCGCGGCGTGCCAATGCCATCTTTGTATGACGTCACGCCCTGGCTGCTCCAGGCCACCGAATTGCCAACGTATGCGTGCCGTCTTGCTGCTAAAACGTGGCATGAGATACTCACTTTTTGTTATTTTCCAATTTTTTTTCTATTTTTTTCCTTTTCGCAGCGCGTTCAATGCCGGTCGTGCCACAGCCTATGGATGCCTTTGCCGCCTTGTGTGTCGCAAGTCCGAGGAACCGCGGTCCACGGAATTTTATACGCACTTTTATCGGTCCATCCTGAAGGTATTGCTTTTTGCGTGGATGAAGTCATCCATGGTTTTGCTCATCTCTTCTTTTTATCAAAGGGATTGGCATCCGAAGACAACCAAATCATCCGTGCCATCATTGAAAATTGCGAGCGCCTGTTTACTTTTGCTTTGCCGGGCGTGCATATCCTGATTCCGCCGTTTATCCGCACCATCGAGAAACAGGTAACAGACGCGACACGCTTAAAACGGACAATGGGCTCATTTTTTTATCCTTCTGTAGCTGCTGGACGGCGATGTGGTCAAGGACGTGCCATTGAATCTGCGCAAGAGCTGCATCACGATTCTCGGATCATTGACGGCCGTGTCGAACCAATTCATCGATGTTGAGCTTGGCGTCAAGGCCGCGACCGGCGACGGCGTGGGCGACAAGCAATTCAAGTTTGCTCAAGTCAAGATCTGGCTAAAAGACCTCCTGCTGCGCCTCGCAAACGTCGATCCGTCCGTCCTCGTCAATGACAAGGCTGCAGACGTCCATTGCATGCTCCTCGGCGCCATCTGCACCCTCGCCATGGACGAATTGCTCGCGGCACCCAAAAAGTAAGGCAACTTTTCTATTATCCAAAGAGTGCGAAACGATGTTCATTGTCCTTTTTTCACACATAGTCCCGTGCGGTCATTGATCCAAGAGTGCATCACGGCACTTGTGAACCACCTCTACTGGTGCAATATCACGGTGATCAACACGGTTGTCGACTGCCTAGTCTTGATTTCACAAATTTACAATGAAAACCTCGATCCACAGGGCGTAAGGCTGGATTGGCCTGATTTTTGCACAAAAAAGGTCGCTAACCCTTTCTTTTATCTCTCTCTCTCTCAATGCCAGGATATCATCCAGGAGGTGCTGACGCGCATCATTGACGCACTCAATGTCCATCTCAAGTTTTACAAAGCAAACGTGCGCAGCGACCGCGGCGTCGTCATTTCCAAGCTATTTGCATGCATCCTCGAGTGGCTCATGACCATTGAGCCCGACATTCTCACGGACACTGAGCTATGCCAGCTTGTCTTTGACGTCATTGACGAAGCCATGCACTTTTCAGCCGTAAGCACGCGCTTTTGACCTGCTTTTGGCGCGTTTTTTGACCGCGTCTTATCTTTTTTTTTTTTTTTTTTCCTTCAGGGCGGCCCGGCCGAAAAGATGCTTCCTCACCCGCCATTGATGCGCAAGTCCAGCAGGTCCAAGAAAAAGGACGTTCCATTCAAGTTCAAGCTGCTCACAGAGAAGCGACCGCAGGTCATGCACGATCCATCGCCCAATGACGCCGAGGCCGGCGACCATGGCCAAGATTTCGTCAACGTATGATCCTCAAAATACTCCATTGTTTAAAATCGCGTCTAACACCTTTTTTTTCTATTGCATAATAATAGGAGGCGGCCGAGGCAGTATTGCTGCATTTGCTGCATTATTTCAACAACTTCCCGCCGCCACACGGACCTGCCACGATGCACAGCACGATTGTTGGGCCCGGTGTGTCGACGGCATCGGACGACAAAGCGGCTGACACGGATTTCAGGCAATACCAATACTTTTCCTTCAACGACACGACAATCATCGCGTTTGTCGAGCTGCCGCCCGTCGACGATACGCGGCCTGCAGAGACACGCGTCATTATCCGCGATCTGACGGGCCGATATGTCTGGGACGCCCACCTCGAGCCGCCCTTTTCAGAGCCAATGTCACCGCCACCCTGTCTTGCTGAAACCATCGACAGGCCCCAATCCGCGGACACGGTCGATCTCCTCCTCGACCGCGAACATGGCTATGCTCTCAGGCAAGGCGTTGCCGTTGGCAACAAGGAAGAACCCAATTCGTAAGTGATAGAAAAACAGGATTGCGACGCGCCTGACACGTTTTTTTTTTCAATTTTATCAATTTTTATCAAGCCAATGCGCCACGAGCAGCATCACGTCGTCACCAGACACGCTGGATAGTCTTTTGCAAGAGTAAGTATCACGAATGAGGAAAAAAAGAGAGAGAGAGAGAGAAAACATGGGCTGACCTTGTTGATTTAGGATTGGCGATGAGCACCCAGATTGCGTGACGCCTAATAGCGCGCCATTGACATCCCCCTCGACATTGTCATCCTTGCAGGTCGGCATGCTCGGCCGCCTGAGCGAGCAATTGAACGACTTTTTGGCAAATGAAAGCGCCAATCACCAACAAAAAGAGTCTGATCCGTAAGCAAACCCGAAAAAACGTGAAAAAAAAAAGCTTTGCAATCTCTTTAACTTATTATTTCATGGCAGACGCGTGTGGTACGCCAAGCTTAGCGTGTTGCGGCGGCGCAGCAGCCAATCGCTGCCCACGGCAGAGACAACATCCGCGCTGCTGGCGGCCAATTTCTCGGCACAAAAGGACTTTTGCCCGGCGCTGCCACACGACCCTGAGAAAACAAACGTGCCTTTCCAACAGAGTCGCTTACTCATCAGCCACCTCGGATTGCTTAATTACAGCCAGCTCAAGGACGGCTCCTTCCAAATGCTCAACAAGTCGTCCGCGCTCTATCGCGATTTGCGCGGACTCGACCGCAAACCAGGGTAAAAAAAGGAGGGGAACCTAGGAGAGGCGCGAGGGACACGCGTCCTATCGAATGTTTCAAACAAAAAGAGACTCAATTGGCGTGTTCTCACACTTTTTTTTTTCTATTTGTCAGACATGAAACAATGAAGATTGGCCTTGTGTATGTGGGTCCCGATCAAGAGGATGAGCAGAGCATCCTGCACAACGATGGTGGCAGTGCAAAGTATGCGGCCTTTGTCAGCAGCCTCGGCTGGGAGATCGACATTGCCACGCATACGGGCTACCTAGGCGGCCTCGAGCGCAACCTGACCAATGGCGCACGCGCCACTTACTACCGCTCGTCCACTGTCGAACTCATCTTCCACGACGTTACAAAGATGCCCACAGACGCCCACGACCCCAAACAGCTTAAAAAGGTAAAAAAAGAATCGAGCTTTATCGCGTTTTGCTCATTTTTCCCGATTTGAACAGAAACGACACATTGGCAACGACCATGTGCACGTGGTGTGGAACGAACACAAGCGCGACTACCGCGTGGGCACGATTGGCGGCGATTTTGGCAACGCACAGATCGTGGTGACGCCGCTGTCCAATGGCCTGTACGCCGTGCAGCTCCATCGCGACGCGAAATTGCCATATTTTGGCCCGCTCTTCAACCAGATGACCGTGTCCCACGCGACACTCGGCCCGCTGGTGCGCGCCACGGCCATTGGCGCCTGCCGCGCCTGCGTTCACACCAATACCCCGTCCATCTTCTCGCAGCGCGCAAAGGACGTCAAGACAATCACTCAGAGGCACAAGGTCGCCAATTGGTCGTACGAGCAATTCATAGAGCGCGTCTTCCTGCCCGATGACTAGTTGTACTTTTTTTACCGTTTTTTTTTTTTTACCCTCCATTACCAAACCCCCTCGTCATCTGGTTTTTCCTCGCCCCCTGTATCCATTCCCCCTCTTCAAAAACAAATTCGCCTTCACCCTGCACATCGGAGCACACAATGAGGCTGTCTTGTGCCGAAATCTCTCTTGAGCGCACATTGGTTGCGCGTTTGCTCTTTTTTTTTCTTTAATTTTTACCTCTCGATATTTATTTTTCCCTGCCTACAATCAAGTAGTAATACCTAGCCTCGGTCCTCTCTCATTGAAAAAAAAAATTGTCCATTTGCTTCATACATATTACACCAATATAATAAATAAGCGTAATGCTGTTGTTTTCTTCTTCAATGTGGCTGTACAGAAAAACTCGAGATCTTCGTTTATGCACAAAGGATTAGGATCATGTTGCGTGCCGAATTCCAAGCACGTTGTATTGTGCGATTGCAGAAAAAGTCGCGCTTTTCAAAGATAACCACCATTAAAGCGCGTCTGCCAATGCATTGTTGCCAGCATGATGATGATGAAAGGCGTACCAAAATGCCCTGTCAAATAACAACCGTTAAATTCTCTCGCTTGAGCCCTCGTACATTGCTTAAAACTCGCAGCGGCCGTGATATCTTGTTATTTTATAAAAACAAATGGTTTTGGTTGATGTTTCATGTCATCCCTGGACCTGTGTTTCGAAATGGGTCGAAAAAGGAATGGGGAATCTGGGGGTCACTCAAAAACGCACTTTGCCCCCCCCCCCAATCTCAAAGTGTATATTGCAATTGCACAGGCCAAATGCCAAAAAGATTTGAAAACGTGGATTGCTTGAGTCAAGTGCCTATCTTTGAGCTATTGTAGAGGATGCTGCACACAAATAGCCAACGATGTCAATTTTTGTCAGAGATCGAATAGCTCAGTCTTGAGAATATGTATTTCCCATGAACCAGGGCCAAATCGACCCCGTGAAGGCTAGCTCGCCGAGATCTTGACGCGATGTCCCAAAACCACAAGCGCTTTTACCGCGTTTGCCCACTGATTCATTTGAGGTGACTCGCGCGCGGGGTCGCTCAGCTGTTACCGCAATACGATACCAAATGGCAGTGGTTTTACCTCCTTTACACCCATGAATTTGGCATGTCCTCAGAAACATGCTCGTCCGGTCCCAAATATGGTCCAGTTGATAATAGACACAATTCCATAGAGGCGTTAATTTTTTCGCGGATCGGATCACTCAGTACCGAGAAATCGCGAGATTAGTGTTTGCTAGTGAAAACCCAGCGTCATACAATATTTCACGCGTTCCTCCCAATGAGCCTGACTACCTGGCTCCAAATTTGAACCAGTGGATAATCGACTCAAAAATCCAACGATGTGAGGTTTTTTGAGAAATCGGACGACTCAGTCCTGAGAAAATTCATTTTTCATAACTTCAGGGCCAAATCAGGATCAAAACGATCCCTCAAGGCTATCTCGCCGAAAACTCGACGCGATATCTCCAAACCACAAGCGCTTTTACCGCGTTTGCCTGCTAATTCATTTGAGGTGACTCGCGCGTCGAGGCACTCAGCCGTTGCCGCGGTACGAGACCAAATGGTGCTGCTCTTACCCCTTTTACGCCTATAAACTGGCGCTTCATCAGAAACTTGCTCACCTGGTCCCAACTTTGGACCAGTTGATGGTAGACCCAATCCTCTAACGGTGTTCATGTTTTACGCAAATCGGATCACTCAGTACCGAGAAATCTCGACATTCGTGTTTGCTGGTGAAACCCCAGCGTTAAACAATATTTTACGCGTTCCTCCTGATGAGCCTGACCGTAGGGTCCCAAATTTGGACCGATGGATACTTGACCCGAAACTTCAATGATTACAAGTTTTTTTTGCAAATCGGATCACTCAGTCCTGAGAAAATGCATTTTTCATAAAGTCAGGGCCAAATCAGGATCAAAACGATCCCTAAAGGCGAGCTCTTCTCAACGTGCGTTCTTTTGTACTATCATGTTACGGTACGAACGTTCGCGAAGTCTTCACAACAACGTTCGTTTGATTTTTTACGAAGTACAGTAGATGACCGCTCTATCGGCATCCCATTTTATCGGTTTACGCTTTTTATCGGACAAGTTTGATTTTTTTAATTTTTTTTTTTTTTTTTTTTTGCGCAGCCAAATGCCGAAATTCGTGTTTTGTATATCGTCTTTTGGCAGTGAATCTGCATATGATATCGGCAGGCCTCATTGTGTATTTTTTCTCCATTCACCGGCTGTATGAGCAGATGCACGCGAGTTTTCAAATGTTGAATCCGCGAGCGGGACCATCAGTCGGGTCGGAAGGGGGAGCGTGGGAAAAATGGATGGCTCCTTCAGGGCGCTGACAGGCAAACTTTTTTTTATTTCTCGCTTTTCTTTCTCGCTCTATTTTTTTTTTTTATTCTCGACTATGTCTATGCCTTCGCTTGCTGTGTATGGTGGCTCTGGTGCGCTTGGCCGTGCCCTCGTGTCCTTTTTCAAGGCAAAAGGCTTCGTACGTTTTCTTTTCCGAAAAAAAATAAAAAAAATGGCGCAGACGTGCGTGCTGACAGCTCTTTTTTCCTCTTTCTTGCAGCGAGTGATCAATATTGACCTTGTGGAAAACGCGGAGGCGCACGACAACACGCTTATTCATTTGGAGCAGTCGCTAGAGGAGCAGGGCAATCATTTGGACAAGTCGCTCGGCGAAATTCTCAAGGAGGACAAGCTTGCTGGCTTGTTTTGCGTCGCTGGCGGCTGGGCCGGAGGCAATGCGAAGAGCAAGAGTAAGTTATGCGCTGTTGAGGCGCCCAGGCGCGCGTCCGCCTTTTATCAATACGAGAAAATCGCGTCATTTACCCCATCGTCTCATTTATTGATAGACTTCTTGGGTTCCGCGGATCTCATGGTGAAGCAGAGCGTCAATTCGTCGCTGGTCGCCGGCTACCTGGCTGCGCGTCATCTCAAGACGTGAGTGTTGTGGCTCAAATGGCCAATTTTTGCCATTGAGCACCGAATGGACATACCCCGCTCACATTTTTTGTTCCACGTAGTGATGGTCTTTTGACGCTGACGGGTGCGCTTGCGGCGCTGGAGCCCACGCCTGGCATGACGGGCTACGGTTTGGCCAAGGCTGCCGTGCATCACCTCACGCAGAGCCTCGCGCAACCCGGTGGTGGTCTCCCTGAGCAAGCCAAGGTCGTTTGCATGTGCCCGTAAGGAAAAAAAAAAAAAAGCGCGTGTTTGCGCGTGGGTGCAAGCAAAGATGGTGGCACAAGTGTGGGGAAGCCATGCTCATCTTTTTTTTCCCTTTTTTAGCGTGACGATTGACACGCCCATGAACCGCCAGGGCATGCCCGACGCCGACTTTTCGACCTGGACGCCGCCAGTGGCCATTGCCGAGTAAGTTGTCATCCATGGGCGCGGGACCCAAGATTTGAAAAAACGCGCGTGATCACTCATGTTTCTCATTTTGTGCCCCCCCTTTTTTTTTTCTTCTTCTAGGCAATTGGCTTCTTACATGAATGGCTCGATCCAAGTGGACAGCGGCAAGCTGATCAGCGTGGTCACCAAGGCGGGCGTCACGTCGTTTGCTGAATTGTGAATTGTAGATAAATAAAGCGTGTGTTTTATTCAAGGAATCAAAAAAGAGAATGGACAAAACAATAAAGAAAAAAAAAAAGAGGACCATGTACGGCTTGCACACGGAATTGGGATGGTAAGAGGGTGGTGAAAGGAGTTGTGGGGATTTACTCGTCGTCTTCCTCCTCGTCAGACGAGTCGTCGCCATTTTCGCGGAGCCAGTTGACAAATGGCTGGATTTGCTTCATGAGGACGGTCTTGCCTTGGGGCTTGTGGGCCTTGTCAGCCCAAAAGAGGATGGCGTTGTGGGAGAGGACGTCGTTTTGGTAGAGCAATTGGACGATGCGGCTAAAGACCTTTGTGATCTTTGCATCCTCGTAGCAATTGATCTGCACCTTTTGCAAAAGGACGACCTCGGACTTGGGGGACGTCGTGTACGCCTCGAGCAGCTCCGTCCACTCCTTGAGCGCGCGCATCACGTGCATTTCCACCTGGTCAGGGCGGATGTTGATCAAATCCACCGTGTCCACAATCGCCGTCCAGATCAAGGGGATCGTGTCAGCTTCGGTCAGGTGGCCCTCAGTCGTCATCTCCTTGATGTAAGCAAGGATCTACAAAAAAAAGAGAAAAAAAATGAGCGACTTGTACGTGATTTCCATTTTTTTTTTTTTCAAAAAATAAAATAAAAAGAGAGGAATGGGTTGCTTACCGTGGCGGGCGTCACCTCAGAGTCCTCAGCGTCGGCGCTGCGCAACTTTTGTCTGAGATCGGCCAACAGCTCCTTTTTCACCGAATCCTTTTGGTAGCGGTGGTGGAACTCGACGAGCTGCTTCATGCCCTCAGCTTCAAAGTGCTTGGCAAATTCTTCGTCGGTGCGCTTGCTAGGCGGCATCAATTCCATCAAGCGCGTGTCCAAGCCCGCGGCAATCAGGTAGCGACCAAGCTGGTCGACCGATTGCTCGTTCAGGATGGTGCGGAAGATCGTTGTCGCAAACGACAACGAATGACCTAGAAAACGATAAAAAAAAAAAAAAAAAAAAAGCACGTGTGAGTCACCATGGGGACCAAAGAGACCAAAAGAGACGAATAAAAAAATATCTTACCATCCTTGACCAAATAGTCCTTGAGAAGAACCTTGAGGGCGGCGGGATTGACGAGCTGCGTGGTGATGAAGAAACCGGTGGCCGTGGCAAGCTTGGTGTTCTCCTGTTCCGTCCACTTGTTAATGAACAGCAGGATGTTCTTGAGCGTCTCCTCCAGGGGGCGCTGCAGGTACTTGTAGCGACGGATCAGCTTGTTGAACACATCAACGTTCTTTCTGACGGACGCGGAATCTTCCTCGCCACCAACAATGCTGAAGGGGCTGCGCTCAACGTCATCCATCACAATACCACCAGGCTCTGCATTGAAGAAGAAAAAAGAAAGAAAAAAAAAAAAAAAAAAAAAAAAAAGAGCCACAAACAGACGGTGCCACAAAAAAAAAAAAAAAAAAAAAAAAAGCATTGTAAACAAAACAGGTCTTTTTTTTTTTTTCTCGTTGCCTGATAAGGCCCATTTTCTTTTTCTCTTACGAAGGATGCCACCCATGATGAACAATTCAAACATGCTTTCGCCATACTTGCGGTATTCCATGGTGTTACCCGCCTTGTCCAGGATGCTCGAGATCTCATCGAGATTGCCGGGCGTCGCCTTGGCTAGTTGAGCCAACAACTGGTCGCGGAAAACTGGAATCAAAAAAAAGTGTGAGCAACATCCATGCGGGGGCCATCACACGAGCTTTTTTCCTTGCTGACACCCACGCCGCGCACATTGCATCATCCTTTTTGGTCTTTTTCACGTTTGCTCACACACTAGGCAGCTCCAATTGCCCCCCTTGCTTACCCTCAGGTTCATGCTTTGCTTGTGCTTTTTGTATGCCCTATGAGAAAAAATGAAACAGGCGTGAGTCCTCATCTTAAAAGGCTTAGTCTATTGTTTTTTTTTACTTTTCTTTGTTTTATTTTGACACCATGTAAAGTGGGCTTGACGTTGCTGTTAACTTGAGTTTGGGTAGAATTCATGTAGTTGCTGCTAACCGGTTATTTTTCGTTTCTGTCGATAACTCTCCTAGAAGCAAGTGAAGAAAGGGTGAAGAAGAAAGGAAAAAAAACAAAGAGGCGGCTGAAAGACCTAAAAAGGAGGACCGGCACCAATCAAAAGCCCGCTCTTTTTGATTCGGTCCTCTTGGATGCGCCAATCCCAAGGTGTTTGACCTTTTTTTTTTCTTTTCCATTTTCAAAGCCAAATGTCGAATTATATGAATACAGCCTCGTCCGGCACGTCGTCAAGGCCTGTTTTGCAGCACATGGAGGATCAATACAACAAGCGCATTGACGACGATATTTCAAAGCTTGTCGACTGCTTTACAGAGATAGTCAAGACCGGCGAAGTGCGTTTAAACCTCGTTTTTTTTTTTGTTTTTTGTTTTTTTTTGCCCGTCGCCTCACGCGTCTTTTTTTCGTTGCTTTTGTAGATCGCGGAAAAGGACAAATTCAAAGTGTCGCAAGAAGGATACCAGGTGGAGAACCAAGCCGCCCAAATCGTACGTTTTTCGAAAAAATAGGGCAAAAAGGGGGGGGGGCAATTATTGCCAAAACACGCGTGCTCAACTCGTGTTTTATTTTCATTTTCAGGTGCGCTCGACCGAGTCCTTGCTTGGTCTGATCAAGGAATTGAAGCAATTCCTGCTGTTGAATGATACCAAGACGCTGACGGCGCTGACGGAGCAGCGATCGCGTGCATTAACGGGCCAAACGAGCGAGATCAAAAAGGTGGTGCTCGACCTGCGGCAAGAAATTACGGACGCCATGTATGAGATGGAATCTGTGTATTATCGGTCGCTCGTCGATCAATAAAAAAACGCATATAGCGGGCTATTTACGCGTGGAAACGCTTTATTCTGCGTTTGTGAGAGGAGGGGGGCGACATTACAATACAATACATACATGAAAAGGAAAGGGGAAGAGAGAGAGAGAAAGTGGAGCAAAAGAGAGGGGAGGGACGAGTGTCTATAATCTATACAGTCATCTATAAAAAATACGAAAAAAGCGAGCAAAAACGAGGTTTAATGGTGATGGTCCACCTGTGTCAGCGATTGCAGTTCGACGAGGCGGCGGAACGTGCCATTCTCGATATTCAGCAGCTCATTGTATGTGCCAAGCTCGGCAATGCGGCCATTGTCGATGCATGCGACCACATCCGCGCTGCGAATCGTGCTCAAGCGGTGCGCAATGGTGAATACGGTGCGACCGTGCATCAGACGGTTGAGCGCTTCCTGCACGAGCAACTCGCTCTCGGAATCTGACGGGAAAGAGAGAAAAGAAAACGCGTCAATTACATACAAAAATGCTTTTTTTTTCATTTTTACCCAGTGCGCTTGTGGCCTCATCGAGGACAAGGATGGACGGGTTCTTGAGCAATGCACGTGCAATGGCGATGCGCTGCTTTTGGCCGCCGCTAAGGGCAGTGGAACGCTCACCGACCATGGTATCATATTTGTTGTGGAAGGATTCGATGAACGACGCGCAATTGGCGAGAGTGGCGGCGCGCTTGATGTCGTCCATGGTCGCGTCAGGGCGGCCGTACGCGATATTCTCGGCAATGGTGCCGTGGAACAGAGTGGGCTCTTGCGACACGACACCCACCTGGTCGCGCCACCAATGCAAATTCACGTCCTTGATGTTCACGTCGTCCACAAACACGTTGCCCGCGTCAGCGTCGTAGTACCGCAACAAGAGCGCCCCGATGGTGCTCTTGCCGCTGCCCGATGGGCCCACCACCGCGACAACAGTGCCTGGATTCACTGTCAACGACAAATTCTTGAAAATGGTATTTTGATCGCGGGTTGGATACGAGAAAAACACGTTTTGGAACCTGATCTTGCCCTTTAGGTTGTCAAGCACTTTTCCACTGTCGACAGGGATGTGGCTCTTACGCTCCAGAAGCTCAAACAAGCGATCCGACGCACCAATGGCTTTTGCAATCTCCGAGTAGAACGATGTCAGTCCGCCCAGCGATGTACCCACGTATGCCGTGTACAGCATGAACGACGCGAGCTCGCCAATGGTGATGACATTGTTGAGCACCATGTCGCCGCCATACCACAAGACCGACAAGATGGCCAGATTGCCCGACAGGCCTGCGCCGCCAAAAAAGGCGCCACTGGCAAGCGCCTCCTTTTTGGCCAGCTGGTATAGGTCCATCACCTTGGACGCGTAGTGCTTGCTCTCCAAATCCTCCTTGGCAAACGCCTGCACCGTGCGAATCGCGCTAATCTTCTCCTCAGACACCTTGGTGATCTCCGCCACCGCCGTCTGTGTGCGTCGCGACAATTTCTTGACGTATCGCCCATACACAATCGCAAACATCGCCACAGGAGGAACCACAAGCATCATGATCCCCGTCAAATGCGGACTGGTCGCCCAAAAAAAAAAAAAGAGATTTTAGCAAAAAAAAAAAAAAAAAGAAGCCTGGCCCACAGACTCACCTGACGTAAAGCATCATGCCCGAGCCGACAGTCGCAGTGGCAAGCGCCCTAAAAAAAAAAAAAAAAAAAAACGTTTTGGTGAGGTTTGGTCCCGTTTTTCCCCAAAATGCCCATTTCCCCTCTTTTTTTTCTTCACTTTTTCTTTTTCTTCTCTATGTTTACCTTAGGCCGTCGCTGACATTGTTGGTGACGCTCTTGCCGACAATGGCGGCGTCCGTGGACAGGCGGGAAATGAGCTCGCCGGTGCGATTGCGGTCGAAAAAGGCCATTTCCTGGCGAAGGATGTTTTTGTACAGGTCGTTGCGCAGTCGCTGGATGATGCGCTCGCCGGATAAGCGAAAGAGCATGACGCGGCCCATGTTGGCCGTCGCGCCAACCGTGAAAACGATGCCCAGCACGCCAAAGAACTCGGGCAATGACAGACCAAACGCCTTGTCCTTGGCCGACTCGGGATTCGTCACAATGTCAATGATCCGGCCCATCGAAAAGGGCACAGACATCGTGATGCCCGACGAGATGAGCAGCAGCCCAATGGCAGCTTTATTTTTTTATAAATAAAAAAAGGGTAGTCAGTGGCCCATTGCCTCTGTATTTCCCCTCCCCCCTTTTTTTCGTTTTTGTTGCCTACCTGTGATGCTCTTTGCCTCTGGTTTGGCCAGCCTGAACAGCCGCTTGGTATCTTTCCAATTGGTCGCCTTTTTGGCCGCCGTCGAGGCCGAGGTGGCGGTGGCAGCGTCTTGTACAGCACGAGACGCATCTTGCTGCTTGGCAGGCGTTGACAGGTGCATGCGTGACGTGTTAAAGAGGCGTGTGGCGGCCTTGTGGCGTGCGTGAGGCGAGAGTGCTGTCGGTGGCCTTGGCAAGACAAGCGACATGGCCAACGACCTCGACGACGGGGTCGACCAGAGCGAGGCGCTGCCGCGGGAAAAGCTGGAGCCAGCAGCACGTGCTGGCCAGTGTCTAGAGGCAGCACATAACATAGTTGAGAGCCGTCCGTCGGTGTGTTGAAAGGAAGAAAAAGCGCCAGTCAAGAACGAAAAGAAAGAAAAGAAAAGTAAAAAAAAAAGGCCAAAAAAAGGTAAACAAGGCCAGGCTCCTCCCAATTTCAAATGTCATTGTCCCCCAAGCGCCCGGAAAAAATTTAGCCGGCGACGATCCGTACAGAACAGGACCCTGGACGGGCCAATAAAACGTACCTTTTTTTTACGCAGTTTCGTCATTTGCTCAGCATAAAGCAAAATAGGAACGAGAAAATAACGCTGCCCAGCGGCCTTTTCACCATGTCGCGTCATGTACAGCTGCCCACAGTGGTCCTCGGGAGGTGTCCGAGCATTCAATTGACGGATTCAGGTCCGTGCGCACCAATTTGTTGTCAATTCCCCTGAAAATATCTTTTTTTTTTTTTTGCTGTGCCACAAGGCAAACGATCTACGCAATAGTTCTCGCCATTGCGGGAATGAGTTGCAGCCACACGAAAACAAACGCCTGAAATCACAAATTTGTGATTTTTGGGCGTTTGGATGCACTGCCTGATGCTGTCTGATGCTGCATGAGCTAATGCGCGCCGCACTTGTTGTACGTGTTTGTAAGTATCTGTTTAGCACTGGGGGTGTGCAATGAAAACAGAGATTGATTAGATGGTCGTTGACAAACACGCAGAATTAGCTCTTTAATCGTTTTTTAGCCATTTGTCGCCGAGTTGACAATCAACAAGAACCTCCAAACATTGGATCGCCAAATCCACGCTCACTCATTCAAATGAGCCCACTGTTGGCATGCTGCGGTTGATGGATGGCACACAGTGGCGATTTTCAAAATTGGCTAATTTTCCTGGGGTACAGTCATGGGTTTGAAAAATGCACAAATTAGGTTCCCAGATCGCTGCGACATTCAACCACATGGTAATCCCACCTCGTTCACCGACGAAATCAAGATAAAAAGCTCGGGTCCATTGGTTGGGTTCGGCGTAAAATGCATTTAGGACCGTGTTTTCAGTTTAAGGTCATCTCGATGAAAAATGCTTGTATCATTGAGAAACACACACCACCTGCAAGAGCATGGCTTGCTGCGTACGTGGACATCGTTGATCAATGAAAAAAGCGATTTTTTGGGCATTTTTTGCACGGTTTTAAAACCATAGAGGTTTTTCAACGCGTGAAAAAGCGCGTCCAACGCCAAGTTAGGCGCGTCTATTTCATATCAATCCATGAATCGAGGTGTGTCTCGTGCTAGCGGACGCGTCAGCGGGGTCTATCGACGCGTTTTTCCCGTGCAAATCGCGGTTGAAATTAAGTCTAAAATTGTTCATTGCTCGCCAAAGAGCAGATTGACCCCGTTCGTTTTTAGCATTTTTGTTGGTTTCGGCATGCCTTCGTTCTTGTGTGTAAGTTTGGCACAATTCTGGAGACCTAAAATTTCGATTTTGGTTTTGGGGGCTCGACAAGGCTAAATTTTCATTTGCGCGTGTAGCGCCCTCTTGGTTTGCAGTGACTGAAAATTGCGTCATAAAAGGGGTTTCCATATCGCTCTTTCATTTTCAAGCACGTTTCGAAGAAGCTAAATTACCAAGGTTGGCCACTTGCAGCTGAAATATCGATAAAAATGATCGGTCATAGAAGCGTCTCTGCAAAAACTTGTCCAATTCGCTCCAAATTTGGACCGCCCGATCTTTGAGGTTAGACTTCTACGATGCCAGGGAGAGTTTTGCAAATTGACAAGCGCACACTGGTGATATCTTGCATAACCAAGAAAAAGGAGAAGGGCATCTGCGATGCACGTGACCTTTGATGATGTTTCCGTGAGAATATTCCAAGATGAGATTTTGGCAAGCGCCTGTTCCTTGGTTGCTTCGCCGGAGATCAATCGCGCGAAATTGATGGTCGTTCTAAAAAAGAAGGTTCCATCGTGTCTTCGCAATTGTAGATGGGCGTTTTGTGTCGACGATTGATCATTGATGGGCATTTGGAAAAGTACTGGTAGATGGAAAACGCTAGCAGTGTCATCTTGATCTTACGTTGCACGACGAGTGCGAAAAAAAAATTAAAAAAAAAATTGATGTGGTCAAAGACATGAATTATGGTTAAGAGACCTGTGGGCCTGACTGTAACAGTTTGGGATTCAGAGTAGCCAAATAATCACTTGAAACCCAGCGCGTCATGGATCGGATTTTAAAAGAGACGCGTCAAAAAAAAAAAAAAAAAGCGCGTCGAGATTGTTCTTTTTTAGCCCCTGATTTCCTTTTTTCTTGCTAATCACCGAAAGTAACTGCAACATAGCAAATGACATTCATTTCTTGCGATTGCGGCCGTCATGTGATTGCTGCCCGCATCAGGGCGCTCGTCCTAGATCTTTTGCTCCCATATGAAATGGCCATCAGGCACATCGCACGCGTTCCCTCTAGCAAAACGAGCGCGTCTTTTTTTGTGTTTTGCATGAAATCGTTGTCATTGTGGCTCGCAAGCTACCATTTGCAGCCAAGGAATCATTGTTGATCCACCATTTTGCTTTTTTGGCATCACACTCGCGCGCTCCCTCTCCTTTTTTTTCTCGAATGCGAAATGCCCCACGAGCAAACTTTCCACCTTTTTTCCCTTGAACACAATTTTTTGGTGCTATCTAGCAAATCGCACCAATGGCATAAATGGCACATCAGCTGATTACCGCAGATTTAGCAGCACCAATCAGTTTCTGCATCCTTTTTTTTGATCTGTTGCTAGGTGCCTGGAAATGCGAAGCGCGAGCTCTCCTTTTTTTGCCTTTCTGGGGTCATTTGTTAACCGCAGCCAATTTTTTCAGCGGAGGCAAACGCAGCCAGAGATGCATCACCAGATGTTTTGCATCAAAAGAACGCATTACCAGGGGTTATGAAAGCAGTAGGGCTCTCTGGAAGGTTCCCTATGCTGCTGGAAACCCCAGGCGGAAGGTGTGACAAAGTCAGGGAGCAAAAAGGTATAAAAAGGCGACCTGTTGAGGCTACTTACCTTTTTTCTTTCTTTTTTTTTTTCTTTTTTTTTTTTTTTGTTTTTTTTTTTATGCACACACAGAAATATCAACTTTCACTGCTATTTCTTTTTACTTATCTCTCCAACTTCAACACACAAAAACAATACCCCTCCACCAAGCCTTTTTTTTCTTTTTTTTTTCTTTTTTTCACAACAGCTTAACGACAAGTATCAAGGTACAAGCCGATCACGCCTTTCAAGCATCGACACGCCCCCACTCTATTTTTACGCGTCTTTCATCCTCCATCATCTGCTACATGTCGTCCGTGGCTCCTCCTCCACGTTGCCGTCGCGCCGCCAGCCCTTTGCCTGGTGGCCCACGGCGCAAGAAAAACAAGCTCCAAGACCCTCCTCGTGGCGTGGCGGCCACTAACAACAAGATCAAGTCCCAACCCATCGTGAACAAGGCGCCGCGCAATCCATTGGCCCCCTTAAGCGGCACATCGTCGCCGTCGTCGTTGTCGTCGTCATCGTCATCCCCCTTGTCTCTCAATGGGCGTCATCAGGCACACAGCAGCAAGCAAGGCAGCTTCCAATCGTCACTTTCTTCATCTTTTCCAGTTCGCCACCATGATGGTCATGATGGCGACATGGAAAACGAGGCGAGTGAGGAACATGCTAATGCTGATGTTGCCATTGCGAGAGAAAAGAGCATGACACCGCGACGCAATGATGATGATGATGGTGCCAAGAAGGAAAAAGAAGCGCGTGCCTACCGCGATGCAGCTGGCGATCGTTTGCTCGCATTGAGACAAGGTGACAACCAGTCTGTGCGTTCGTATGCGGTGGAATTCGAAAAAATAGCCGCGCCGCTCAAGGATTTCTGGTTGCCGCGTGTGCTGTCGACGGTGTTTTTTGACAATTTGCACGAGGACATCAAGAATGAGATCCGCCTGCATCCGGAACACTACCTTGGGTATGCCACCGACCCCGATTCGGAAGGCTCGCTTGCTACTCCTCTCAAAGTTATCACCTACATGGCAGCAAGAGCCCAGAACAAGATCTATGCCGAAAGAGTCAAGGCGCGTAACTTTGCCAGGAGCCATCATCTCCCTCCATCTGCTCACACCACCACCTCTTCTGGTGGTGCTGAAGATGCTTCTTCTCTCAACGCCATCACTCTCATGGTGAACAAGCCCAAGGACAAGGACAAGTCAGTCGGCGCAACAGACGAGGAATTGAAGCGTGCCGCAGAGTCCTGGGCCGCCACATTTGCCTCCCCAAGCACCAATGCCGCCACCACCATGATGGCGCCATCAACAATGGACAAGGCAACCAGCAGCAGCTTCCAAGCCGCCCCGTCGAGGCCACCACTCGTGTCGTCACCACCACCCATTTCTTCCATTGATGTCTCTTTTGACGCGTCGCGTCATGTGGACGAGGAGGTGGACACGTGTCGTGCCCCTGGGCAAGAGCAAGAAGCTGCTGCTGCCAACAACAAGGCCCCCGCCGATGTTCCGATGATTGGTAACAACAACAACAAGGACGCCGCCGCCCAAGCAACAAGTCAAGTGCAAGAGGAGATCAACAAGAATCACGCTTCTGCTGCTGCGCATGATGATCAGGACAAAAACAAGACACAATCGTCGCCGGTGTTGCGCAACAACAGTGATGATGATGCCACTGCGCGTAGTGTCGTCGTGCTGCCGTCGCCGCCGCAGCCCGCCGATGAACACATCAGACATCATGACCAGGCCAGTTCGTTGATTTCTTCATCCTCCAATGGTGGTGATGGCAACAACAACAAAAAGATGGACATGGTTGCTGAAAAGGCGGATGATGTCAACACGCTTGTTTCCCATGATGACGCGCGTGACATTGGCGGCAAGGGAGGTCCATTGGTGGCAGCGTCGCAACAGCAGCAGCAGCCCTCAACAACAACAAAAACGACAACACGTGTTTCTGGTGGGAATGATTTGCCATTGCAGTCAATGCAGCCAATCCCCCTTGTTCAAGAGCAAGAGAAGAAGCCACGACGTCACCATGATCATGATGAAAGTGTGTGGGACCGCCTGGGCATCTCTCCGCCGTCGCCGCCTCTGCCTCCTCCTCCTCCCTCTCGTTCCTCTTCTGTGGTGGATGAAATGCCGTGGACGCCGACCAATGAGCCCATGGATGCATTTGTTGACAGCGCGCACCACCATCATCATCCCATCAATTCGCGATTGTCGTGTCCTCCGCCGGGTCAATGCCATGCCAGCCATCCAGAATGGACACCGCCCACACCCACTTTGGACGACACCATGGACAATGATGATGATGATGACGACCATGACAACAATATGATGCAAATCGATCATCCTTGTTCTTTTTCTCATCATCTTCGCGAGCATCATCATCAGCGCGCCGTCGACGACCGCGACGACAACAACAGCCAATCATCATCATCGTCGTCATCAGCAGGTCATTTGCCTCGCCATCATCATCAATTCCACCACAGCCATCATCAAGACAATCGCACCTGGAACCCCTCTTCTCAAGATCGATTGCGCTTTTTTGGAGAAAGGCGCGTCACGATTGATGAGCAGCATGGGCGAGATCCACCACGCTTTGACAATCGCGATGATTGGAGACATTATCGCCGCAACAACACGCCTCCTCGTCGTCGCAGTCATTATCGCGCATCCGAGGGGCGTCGTGTCGGCGATGACCGTGGCGGTCAATATTGGCAATCACCACCACGCTTTGACAGACGCGATCATCGCTATTACAGCAGCGACGACGACGGCTACGATGACAATGACGACGCGTACTACTACCACTATCAACGCCGCCAATACAGCGACGACGACGACCAGCAGATGATGGACGCGTCGCCCTCTCCTCTTCCTTTTTACAATCATGGCATCGATGATGATTATGAAAACCACAGGCGCAGCAGTGACAGGATGATTCGCGATTATAGCGATTTGTACATCGACGACCGCGACGATGACCGCCACCACCAACACCAAGGACAAGCCATCTCGTCGGCGGAGCGCCTTGCCGAGCGCAGAGCCAAGGGCCTCTGCTACTATTGTGGCTCAGACAAACACATGATTGCCAATTGCGACATCCGCCGGCGCTATCAAGAACGACAACGGCGCCAAGATGACGATGGCGACGAAAATTGGTGATCGGTGAATGGTGATGACCCCCACCCTCAAGTTTCCCTCCCCCCTAGTGGTCTGGTGCTTTCTCTCTCTCTCAGTTGTTATTATGGTTCAAAATGGTTGACTTTTGGCTATGAAATCCCCCTTTATATCTTACCTTGGCTATCTCTCCATATGATATCCCATTATTTATCCCCCCATACGATACTCACCCGCAAGAAAAAAGCTTGTAAAATCCTTTAAAAAAAAGAAAGAAAAGCAAAAAAAAAAAAAAAGAACAAATATTTTCTACCCCCTCTGAAATTCAATAAAATAAAGCAGCGCCAATCCCAAATTCGTAATGAAAACGAAAAACAAAATAAGCATTCAAAATTTAATGTGAGTGATAGGATCGCGGGGTAAAAAAAAAAAAAAAAAAAAAAAAAAAAAAGCGCTATGCGGCTATCATAGAGGCTTGCTTTTGCCATTGCATACACAATATGCCCACCAAAGACGCCTGGCACTGTTCAATTGAAAGATGATGATAAACGTCGTTCAGCTGGTTGCAATTGTGCAATCTGAATTGCCTGATAATAAGCATGTAATTCTGCTCGAGATTATGCCGCTTTTTAATACGACAAAAAATCCTTTTGTTACAAACTGGTCACCTGCAACACCAGCAGCACCGCCGTTGGGTCGGCTCACGGGGAGTGACGGCAGCCTGTCGTGTCCCACGCGTTCATCATTAAAACAAGAGTTGAAAAGTGGAGAAACGCCGTTTTTTTTTTATGTTCAAAGTGTTTATGCATCCGGCTACTTTTGCTGGTGGCCTGCTTATATCATTTGCCTAAATGTCTCTGAGCTGCTCGTTCATGCGACCAAACATGCCTATTTCGCGGGGATGTCTCTGATGAGCCAATGGAGCGTACTTTTTTATATCATTTTGTCATTCGCTCAGTGTAAAAAAAAAAAAAAAAAAAAGAATGGCAAAATCATCCCCTTCAGCTGCCTTCACTACGCGTCGCGGCATAACCAGTCGGTTGCAATGGTTTTCGAGTGGTCTGAGCGAGTTTAGGTCTGGGCGCGCTAATCTGTTGCCAATTCTCTTGAAAACGTGCCTTTTTCTATCATTTTTGCTGTCCAATGCAACTGAGGCACACGACGGCCTTGGTCCTCCTCGGAAAGACTCGCAATAACACGGTAAAAAAAAAAAAACACAAGAAATTATGAAATTGGATTATCCGGGCATTCTGTTGCACTGCACACATGTGGGCCAGAGCGCATCCTTTTTTACATACATAATGAGCTTTCATTTTCATCGCATGCTGTGCACCAAAAAAAAAATGAATTTTATTGATGATGGCCATTGATCATACCACAAAATGGGCGTTTTTATATATTTTTGTCGTTTGTCGCCGAGTTGACATTAGACGGCCGTCTATGCTCGTTTGTACCGATAAAGCAGTGAAAGATCATTCAAACGAGACCACTCTTGCAGCACGGCGACTTTTAGATGCCGAGTAATGACGATTTTCAAAATTGGCAAGTTTCCAAGGGGTACAGACATGGATTTAAAAAGCGTGGAAATTAAGTCTTCAAATCGCCGCGCCGTTCAACCATATGGTAAATGCATCTGATTCAATGACGAAAATCAAATAAAAACCAGGGGTACACGGACTGGTTTCCGCGTAAAATGCATTTGGGGCCTTGCTTCGCTTCAAGGTCATGTCGACGAAAAGTACTTGTGCCATCGAAAAAAAACACACCATCAGAAAGAGTACCGTTTGCCACATACCTGAACATTGGTGATCAGCGAAAAAGGCGCTTTTTTGGCATTTTTGACACGGTTTTAAAATTATAGAGATTTTTCAATGCGTGAAAAGGCGCGTCTAACGTCGAGTTGCACGCGCCTGTTTCTAATTAAATTTATGCTCTTGTGTCCCTCTTGCTTGTGGACGCGTCGGCGCGCGTCTATCGACACGTTTTTTACGTGCAATTTGCGATTGAAATAAAATCTAAAAATGCTCATTGCTCTCCAACGAGCAGATCGATCGCGCCCGTTTTAGGCATTTTTGTTGGTTTTGGCATTCCCTCGTTCTTGTGTGTAAGTTTGGCAGAATTCTGTAGACCTCAAACTTCGAAATTTGTTTTGGGCGCTCTTCAAGACTAAAATTTCATTTGCACGAGGCGCCCTCTCATGAGCTGCAATGACTAAAAATTGTGTCCCGCAAAAGTGTGTCAAGCATGCTCCGAATTCGCAGCAACCGATTAGTGCAGCCATCGCATTGTAGTACACGTTTGAAAAATACGCTTTTCGATCATGATTTCTCAAATAACAGGTTTTGAGATTTGAATTTGATCGGCATGTTTTCGATGAGCATGAGAGACCATTTGTCACTGCTTGAAAGAGATCGGATCACCAAAACACCAGCAAACGTGAATTGGTGATATTTTTGGCACATTGGTATCTTGCCTAATATTGTGCGACCTGACGTGCACGAAGCTTGCTGCAGATTCTTTGATCTTCTTTTTTTTTCAAGTGCTCTGCAATAAAAATGGAGGATTGATTAGATGAATGCTGAGGAAACCTCGATTGGAGCATTTGGCGCGCAATTGCGTTCTGTGAAATGGCTTGGCAGACGCAAGCCCAGTCGTCTGCTCATCTTCAGTTGCCGCTGTGGGGGCTACGATTTGAGGGCAGGTCATTCAATCTCCACCCAAAAATCAGCGCTTCATGAGGGGGGTTTTAAAGAAAGCGTGTAGTATGATAAATAAAGAATGAGACGTCGTGGTTTGCCATTTTAGCTTTAATTTCTTTTCTTTTGCAGATCCGGAAGCGCATATGCAACATGACAATTGGATTCCACTTTCATTAAATGTGACCATCATATGAAATGATCTTTATCCGAATCGACGCGCTCGTTTGAGAAATCACTCAGTAAAATAGCAACCAGCAGCGCATCTCCAGCAACTTGAGGATATCCCAGTGTTATTTGCACGACCAATGCAAGTGATTGGGGCTTTTGGATATCCTTGTAATGCACGAGGGCAATGCAATCCGCCGATTCTGCAAAGCGCTCACGCTCTCCTTTTTTGGATTTTGCTCCTTTTCTTTCACGTATGCACCCCTTTTATTTTTCCTGCACAGGCATGCAGAAGGTTCATGTAACAGATCGCACCAACAGCAGAATCGGCCCGATTTTCAGACTACTGTAATGCAGTATGATCAAGCGAAATCATATTTTAGAGATCTTGTGATGTGAACCTCCAACTCTAGGAAAAGCGAGATGAGCTCCTTTCTTTTTTTCTTTTTTTTTTTTTTTTTTTTTTTTTTTTTTTTTTTTTTTTTTTTTTTTTTTTTTGTTTGTCAGGAGCACAGAGATGCTTTTTTTGTCTCCTGTAGCCATTTTCCAGGGAGGTCAAGACAGACATGAATGGAACAGGTTTCTACAGCCAGGGAGCCATAATTGGAGGCTGTGTAACGTAAAAAAATAAGGAGTGCAGCTCACCGAAAGCATCTCCGTGTCCTTGGCAACCCTAAGCGGAAAGGTGCTCCAAACCGAAAGATAAAAAGGTATAAAAAGGGCTCCAATATGAGAACATTCGGCTAAATCATAGTAAAATGATGAAAACGTTTATTGTGTTGCTTCTGGCATGCCACCTCATTGCAGCCCAATTGACATTTTGGAGTGGGCCGAACATGATGGGCCAAACGTGGCAGTATCGACCTCCTGGTTTCAAAGAAGCACCGCCCCAATTGAAGGACCATGCTTATTCTTTTGAATCAAGGCTGACTGCACCCGCGTATGCGATCAAGTACGATGCAACTGGCGGCTGCTTTTACAGAACGATATTTCCCGATGACTACAGTAACGACTGGGAAGATTGGGCTACAAAGTTCGACGGTGTGAGCGATAGCACGATGGGATGCACACAAGCTTAGCGTGAATAAAAACGTAATTGTCTCATTTTGAAGTTCGAGAATGACTTTATCATAAGCAAGCGCAGCTCTCCAGCGCGAGGCTTGTTGCCAGGATTGTGATATTGATGCACATTAATAAAGAAAGCGATGATTGGAAGATGTGGTCGTATTTTTCATAGTTTAACAGCAATGGGAACATTATGCGTATACCCTATTGATGCACGGGGCCTGGCCGAAACGTCGGCAACCGCAGTGCCGCAAAGGGGCGCGCAAATGCAGCGAATTACGCATTTACGGCGACCAAACAGCGACATTTTGGTCAATTGTGGCGCCTTGAAAGAAAAGAGCGCATTACTGGCGCCGCATGCGCTCCTACAAGTCTCACTTTTTGTGCGAGATGATCTCCCGTTTTGGACGCCCTTTTTCTTTTGCCGAGCTGCTGGGCGCCAATGTCTGCAGAACGTTTTTTTTTTTTTTTAACAAAAAAAAAGAAAAACGTATTATGGAACTCACACATGAAGAAGACACACCCCAGAGCCCAAAAGGCAAATGAAGGATTGAGATGAATCAATTGGGAATACAGAGAGAGAAGAGAAAAAGTAAAGGTAGACAAAAGAGGGGGGGACATGGAAATAAACAAACAAGAGGGATCAGACAATGGTGCCATCGGATTTTGAGCAATAATCTTGGTCTGGTTGCGTGGTGATGATGCTTGTGACGGGATCGACAGTGACGGCATTGCAGATGGCGACAGTCTGTGAGGATGGCAGGCCCGGGACAGGGTTGTACGAGACGACGCCGCGCGCAAGCAGGCCGTATGAGTGCCTGATGATGCTGGACCAACGCTGATTGCCGCCCTGATCGTCGCCAGGCGACTTGATCCGGATCTGACTCGTTGCCGACGACACCAGGCCAGACAGCAACGATGACGACAACACAAGTGGCTCGTCAAAATGATCAAAACTTCCCACAAACTCGGCGGGCTCTACACCTTTTGTAAAAAAAAAAGGGGGGGTCGAGTCAGGGTCCTTGGTTTTTTTTTTTTTTTTTTTTTTTTTTTTTTTTACAAAGAAACGCGCATCGGTCACAAGGCCGCAGCGTGCTCGTGTTCCTGCGCAAGCCGAGCGTTCTCCGATTTTCATCGTTTTCGTTTTTTTTTTCCTTTTTTTTTTTTTACCTGCAGGTGGACGCTGATGCGCATTGAGGGTGGTCTGGTTGAGCCGAAAGGCAAAGATGCTAATGTCGGTGCTTGCTATCCTTACGGACCAGCCATTGGGGTTGTATGCGACGACCTGAAAGTCGAGGATCAGCTCCTTGTCCGAGGCAAGGACGTGATCCATGCGCGTCGTGACATCACGCAAGGGCTTGGCGCTGCCAATGATCCACATCACCATGGCGGCAAGCAACAAAAACAGCAAACATGCCGCGGCCGTCATGCAAATCGATGGACTAATTCACAAAAATGGAGCAAGAAATGAGATCATCGTGATGAAACACTGTTTTTAATCTTTTGTTGATTTTTACCAAGATTGCCGATTGCGTTTTCGTCTTTCTTTGCGGACAAGCGGCATGCCCTCGTCGTCGTCGCTGGCGTAGCCATCCAATGGATAGCGTGCATAGCGGCGCGCATTGGACGACGACGACGACCGATACTCCTTTTTGCTGGCGTGCGGATCCATGACATAGCTTCTGAGCTTGGGGCGATACGGTGAGGGCGAGGGGCTGGGCGATGGCTGTGGGGTCGCAAATGTCGTGCCTGTGGGCGTGTTGCCGCCATTGCTGCCTTGGCCATCGTGCCGCCTTGGCGGATGGTGGAAATCATTGATGGACTTTTTGGATCGCACCGACCGCGGCTTCTTGGGAAAATACCCGTGATCAGACGTATTGCCATTCCACTCGCCACCGCTGTAGGGATACACATAATACTCGTTTTCGTCGGAATCTAGCATTTATCGACGAAGTTTTCAGGAAAAAAAAAAAAAAAGAATGAGGACAATGACCAACCAGTGTGAGCTTGCCCGCGTGCTCACCCCCAACGTCAAATCTGTCCAATTGCCAAGATTTTGGTTTTTTTTTTTTTTTGTTACCTTCCACATTGGAGACTGCGTCGACAAGATTGCGATGGAAATATTCAGATGGCGTGGCAGTGCTGTGCATTGGGGTAGTCCTCTTCGTTTTGCGCTTAGGCGCGGCGCTCGAACCAGCGGCATGATGGGACGGATGATTGCTATTACTGTTGCTGCTGCCATTGGCCCCGCCGCCGGGTGTGTTGCTGCTGTTCAGGTGGTGGCCAGCTGGCCGAGCAGCTGGGTGGTGGTTGTCGAGCGGCAAGAGGGTGGGCGACGTGTCGCCCGGCTGATGAACGGTAATCATGGGCGGTTGAGGTGGTGCAGCCGCATTATTGGCTTGCGATGACGCCAGCGAGCCATTGGACAAGCTGCTGTTGATATCCTGGCCGTCAAAGTGCGTCTCCTCGACCGTCAGGTTCCGATCAAAGTTAGATAGCAACAGGTCTCGTCGCAGGTCGCCGCCAATGGTTGCAAACTTGTTGACAAACGACCGTTGCGGCGGTTGCGAAGACTTTTTGTCCTCCTCGCTCGACGACAATGGAGGCGCAGAACTCGGGCTTTCCATACCGACAATGTAAGAAACAGCGAAATAGAGAGGGAAAAAAAAAAAAAGGCAGAAGAGAGGAGACGAGCTCCTTGGCTCTTTTTCCACCTCTTGGCCTGGGCCCCGCTTCGCCATAAAAGGAGATCGCTAAAAGACGAGGATGAGGGGCCTGGGCCTCTCATGTCTTCACCTTGATCCCCCCCTTTTTTTTTTTTCTACAAAACATGGGTCTGCAAACAATCACTCTGCCTTTTTGTGCCTGCATCCCTTCTTCACTGAACAATGAGCACGCATGCATCTCTCATGGATCACACACACTGTAGAACAAAAAAAAAAAAAAAAAAAAAAAAAAACTTCAATCCTGTCCGCAGCTGGAGGCAAATGTTCGCTCGCCTCCTTGCCCGTCTCAGCACAGACCACATGCTCCTGCTTGCTTAAGCGTCCTTTTTTTTTTTTTTGTTTGCCTTGGCAATTGCAACATACACTCTTTCCGGACAATAAATTCGCTCAGTGGTGAGAATCAAATTCGGGTTGCAAGAAAAATATGTACGCCTTGGTGGAAAACATATTCACCTGGCAGCAAGTACACTCTCAATTCTTGTTGTACGAAATATAAATTCGTCCTGGCTGACAAATCAGATATTCTGCTGCCAAGTGTGCTTTGCAGTACGAGTTTTGACATCTCTTGACATTAGACTGCATCCAATGCAAGCCTTTGCTTTTATTTCTTTTTCACAGTTACACCAAAAATCACAGATAATGAACATTAAACAGTTCATGTGGTGTCAATGATTTTGGCGCTCGGAAAAAAATATATAGACCTTAAAATATTTCCGTGTTTTTCCTTATTCTTATAAATATACCAACTTTTTTCTTGTTATTTTTTTCAAGTACACTAAAGATGGTTTATCAGGTTGGAGGGATTCCTGTAGCAATGGTGGATGCCGTAACGCCAACACTTGAAGATGCTGAAAGTAATGGCCCTTATACACCTTTCCACCATGAAACAGCAGTGCTTCCAAAAAATTGGCAAAAAGATCCCCATCGTGGTAGTCTTCCATTACCTCATGACATTGTTATACAAAGAGACGTGACTATCAAGTTGCGGGATGGCACCGAAATCTATGCAGATGTTCTCCGACCCAATGATCAAAAACCTCATCCTGTCTTGATTCCTTGGAGTCCATATGGCAAGACTGGGGATGGATTCTTCAATCTGGATGTATTTCCACCTTATCGTGCAGGTGTGCCCTATTCTAAGCTCTCTGGCTTGGAAAAATTTGAAAGTATCGACCCTGCAGTTTGGGTTCCTCAAGGATTTGTATTTGTGCAAGTCAATGCCCGCGGAGCTTATGATTCTCAAGGTGATATTATGTGGTGGGGTACTCAGGAAGGCAGGGATGGTTATGATGTTATTGAATGGGCGGCTGCGCAACCTTGGTCCACTGGGAAGGTTGGTTTGCTCGGCAATTCATGGTTAGCCATTGCTCAATGGTTCATTGCTGCTGAGCAACCTCCTCATCTTTGTGCCATTGCTCCTTGGGAAGGTGCTTCTGACATTTATCGTGACATGGCATGCGGTGGTGGCATCCCCTCACCTACTTTTTCTCAATGGTTAAGAGAAAAGTCTCTCAAAGGTAAAAAAAAAAAAAAAAAAAAAAAAAAAAAAAAAAAAAAAAAAAAAAATAAGATTGCTTTTTTATTAATCTCACCCTCTCTAATAAATATCAATTAATAAGGTCGAAATAAAACAGAATGCGTAGACGCCATGGTTCGTCAATACCCTTTTTACAACGAATATTGGGAAGACAAGCGAGTGAAGTTTGAAAAAATTCAAGTGCCTGCCTATATTGTCGCATCATACACGTCACAAATCCACGTTCCTGGAAGTTTCCGTGCTTTTGAACAATTGACCAGCAACAAGAAATGGTAATCATAAAAAAAGGCGATGGAAAAAAGATAAAAATACACTAAACATTTGTCAACTGGATAGGATTCGTGTGCATCCACACTTTGAGTGGTATGATTTGTACGATCCTGAAAGCCAAAAGGACCTTCTCAAGTTCTTCAATTTTTACTTGAAGGGCGAACAGAATAACTGGGAAAGCACACCTCTTGTTCGGATGTCTCTTTTGGGATTCAATCAACCAGCGATCATGAACCGACCCGAACAAGAATATCCTCTTGCCCGTACTCAGTACAAGACGTTTTATTTGCATTCTCAAGGATCAAATACAACGACTCATGGTACTTTGGAAACAACCAAAGTACAATCATCTGATGTGATCATGTCATATGACAGTCTAAAGCATGACGATGCCAATCATCTCAAGTTCCAGCTAAAGTTCGACAAGTACACCGAATTAGCTGGCTATGCAAGAATGAAGCTTTGGGTATCCTGCCCTGATATGGATGACATGGATATCTATGGCACTCTTACCAAATTGGATGCCTCTGGCTGTCGAGTAGATAGTATCAACGTGCCAATGTCCGCCATGCCAGATTGCCCATCTGAAGATCAAGTTCCTCATTACAACGTTTATCGACATGTCGGTGCCCCAAGCAAGCTCCGAGTATCATGTCGACGAATCAATCGAGCTCCCAAAGATGGTGAAGAGGTGGATCAATTACGTGAATTCGTTACCAGCGACAAACTTGTTCCTCTTGGCACTGTGGTGGATGTGGATATGGGCTTTTGGCCCTGTGGTATGTACTTTGAACCAGGTGAATCCTTGCAGCTTGTTCTTTCTGGTCATACTCTCATCTATCCTGAAACTGAGTCGGTTATTAAATTTCCACTCTCACCCACTATCAATCATGGCCGACATCAAGTTCATATGGGTCCTTCCTATCCTTCCAGCATCACTTTGCCCTTTATAAACTAGTGCAACCGTTTGGTCCATTTCATCCATTGTAGCTTTTAGAAAGCTGATATAATGTCCCGTAACTGTTCCTTTGCTCATCGATTTCAATATAATGACCGTAAGTGTTGTGTTTGCTGCATGCAGAGCGTGATCTCATTATGTAAAAATCACAATGGACACCTCCAGGTGAACGAGAATATGCGATTGCCCTAAGTCAGAGGCGCTGGCCGTGTCTGGACTTGCATTTCACAAGTTGTGATAAAAAGAAAAAAAAAAAGAAGCAAACGCGATGGCAAATCGCGACGTGCATTCTCAGTGCCGCATCCCTTGATTCAATTCCGGAGGCCCCGCTCACACAATAGCTGCTGTCGTCAGGTCTTTACGTTTTAATTGCGATTTTACCGTGAGGATAGCGCATCCTTTCTCTCATTGCTCTCTTGTACGCACCCTTTCTAAGATGCCTCATTTGCTATGTATGATCAGAGATTGCAATGACCAGGATCTGGGCACTTGCAACCCTGAGAAAAAAATAAAATGAGAAAAAATCTCATTTGCTTGCGATCACACAATACCCCACTTGGCCATATGTGTCCACGTGCTGTTATGCCACCTAAATCCTAGTTTTTACACATTGTTTATATAATAGAGTTATTACTTATTCTTAATAAACTGTATCAGATTCTCAATCAGTTTCCTGTTTCCCTGTTTTATCCTCTTTTTTTTCCCAAATATCGCAGTAAGCTCAATATCGCGTCACTATTTTTTTTTTTTTTTGCCACGACGAGTTGTCTCCAGCCGACCGCTAGGCATCACGTCGCGCTTTGGAATTTGACGTGGTCGTGCCTATTATTTTGCCGTGCAAAAGCAAGATACAACGGATGCATCGCCGCAAGAGCGAAAACAACGTGCCATTTATCGTCTTTTTTTTTGTGAGCAACGTTCCTTTGCATGGCGTGTGCACGATGACTTGACCCTTTTGGTGATGAGGCATTTGCTTGGCTGCGTCATGGATTTGGGCGATGGTACGATTGCCTTATCATAAAGTGGCCACAGCCGTCTTTTTTTTCCAGCGTGCCGTTTGAAGGTTTCTAGGCAATGGGCAAGGAGGCGATGAGCAAAAGAAGAAATGCTTCATGCCGCCGTCAATTTCCAATGTTGTTTACAGTACCAATAAGCACTGCTCTCCCCACCACCGAGACTTAAAAATAAAATTATCATATGTACGTACAGTATTGGAGCGCGCGGCCTCCGCCGCCGGCAGGTGGTGGTCGCCGTTTATGATATGATATTTACGGCAAAATGATTATACTGTAATGTACAGTACCCTACCAAAAAAAAGCTACCCCCCTGGCAATTTTTTGCAAAGTGGCTGTCAAGTTAATCACGTTAATCTCTTCTGTATTGATCAGAAATGACTCCAATGACATGAAATTTTGTACGAACAATGATTTCAAAGTATAAAAACGATTATAAAATTATGAAGTGGCCATAGCAAGCGGATTTGAAATAGACCAAAAAAGGGGTACCTGACGCGTCACGCGACGCGACGCGTACTCACGCGTGTACAATGGTGTGTGGGGATGAATTGACATTATGAACACCATCTCCAAATTTTTCTGCAATGAATGTGATAGTATCCAATTGTACTCTGTAAACCAAGTTCATGGTACATGAATCTCATCAGAGTTGCGACCGATATTGTATACTGTATCCGCAACGTGACGCGTCGTCACGCGTCAGACGCGTCTGGAATACAGTAGCGATTTTCATCTCTGGCACGTAAATTTAACCGTTTTGTTGGTTTGAAACCACCGTGATATTATTTAATTTGAAGATTTAGAATAGCTTGCTTTCGATTGGTTGCAATTTTATTAAAAATTTGAGCACAAAGATCATGTTGGGGAAATCGCATCTTACAGTATGACGCGTCACAGTGCGGATTTACAATATCGGTCACAGCTCTGATGAGATTCACGTATCATGAACTTGGTTTACAGAATACAATCGGATACTATCACATTATTCATTGCAGAAAAATTTGGAGATGGTGTTCATAATGTCAATTCATCCCCACACACCATTGTACACGCGTGAGTACGCGTCGCGTCGCGTGACGCGTCAGGTACCCCTTTTTTGGTCTATTTCAAATCCGCTTGCTATAGCTACTTCATAATTTTATAATCGTTTTTACACTTTGAAACTATTGTTCCTACAAAATTTCATGTCATTGGAGTCATTTCTGATCAATACAGAAGAGATTATATTAACGCGATTAACTTGACAGCCACTTTGCAAAAAATTGCCAGGGGGTTAACTTTTTTGGTAGGGTATGTACTGTAAAGTACATACAATTTATTTTCACATAATATCATTACAGTATCATAGTATTCGATCATCATCACTACTATGATACAGTAAAATAATCCAAAGAGTTTCTTAGGATGTTGCCAGATGAATTTAATAAAATGCTGCCTTTACAGTATTTTCACAGATTCAACGCTGCTCCCCGATTTTTTCTTGAATCGTGGTGAAGCTGGCACCATTCAATAGTGATGAGACACGCTCGGACGACATTTTCCAATCATTTGCACACCCGATGAAGAACGACCTCTGTATGATACGATACTCATATGTCAGTATACATATATAATACAGTACCTACTACGGTATATGATGCTTGAAAAAGTCGATCATCAAGTGCTTGACACATGTTTACTGTAAACTTAAATTTCTTGACAACGGCACGGATGAATTACCGCACTTTTAACATGTGGAAAGCAGCTATTGAATCTCTTTCTAATGACATGAGTTTCACCGCGATCCGATCAAAAATGACGGACAAAACAGCTTTTTCCCACAAATTTTCTAATGTGCTTTTGCTCGAGAACAGCCTAGGTGACTCCTGATTTTTATTCCAGGTTCACTAACAAAAAATGGGTCAAAGCATCTAATGGGGGGACCACTTTCACGATGCTGAAGCGCGTTTGAAATTTTTGCATCCGTCATTCTACCCAAGTGTCACCCAACAAACAGCGTGCAACAAAATCTAAAATAAAAAATAAAAACAACTTCCATGCAATCCACCACCACCTTAATTTGGAAATGTCAAATCTTAAATTTTTGAAAAAAATCTTGCCTAAAGCACGCAAATTTTCTCAGTCGATCGCCGTTCATGCGTCATTCTTTGGGCTTTTTTCTTAAAATATACCGGTAGTAGTAGGGCGACCATTTTGTCTGTCAATAGCAAATTGTCGGAGTTACCTGTTTGAGATGCATTGATCACCCGGAGTTCGAAGTTCCCCAAATTTGGCATTTTCTGAGTTTGAAAAGTGTGACCCCTGAGTGACCCCTGAGTGACCCTTGGATTTTTCAAAAGTGGTCGTAGCGCTTTGGGGGTTTGAGCTTTTTTGTTGCAAATTTTGCGCTGAATGCGACGCAGCCATTTTTGAGCGGGGCCAACCATGCAGATGGCGAGATGAATGCAAAATAGTACAAATAGGAGGTTTTTTCGATTTTCGAGTGCAAAATCGTGCGGCGGCGGGTCCGTCGTGAGCACTGGGCTAGATAGCTATAATTTATTACGCCGTGGCGCAGGTCTCTTTGGCGGGCGAGCAGGCTGTAAAAAATTTCTGGAGGCACAGCAGGCCGACAAAGTCTGAAAAACGCGCTCTTTGTATAGTATTATTGGTTGTTAGGTAAACTGGTAAATACTGTAATGTGCATGTTTACAGTATTTTTGTGCAATGTTGCGGAATACTTTAGGGTTTAGGCATACTGTACAACAGTAGTACAGTACTGTACTGTACCGGTGTTATATGATAATGCTGAGATGCTTCCTACGTGGCCAGCACAACGTGTACCAAAGATGCTACGCGGCAAACGCGTTTATTTTACGGTAGGCCATTGCAAGCCAAACAGCAAAGAGGGGGAACCGACGAGATCTGCATACAGTAAAAGGTGCGTGGGGGTTCCCTTAATCGAATAATACCTAGCTTGTGAATGCTTGCGCGTATGATATGGTACTGTAATAAATTCATACGTAGCGAGATCAAATTTGGTCAAAAAGATTCCCTTTTTGAGAAACCTGATAGGGGTCGGTGTTGAATCTGCCAATGTGCATTTTGATGCTTTTCTTTCCCTATCTTTTCGTTTTTCCCTTTTTTACTGCGCCATTGCTTGCCTTGCTGCGCGCGTCAATGGCTGCGTATAGGTTTTGGGTATGTTGTTGTGCTTCCCTTGCAGATGGACATAATGAGAAATGCGCTGCATTATGTCAGTTTAGTAAAAAAGAAAAAAGGCGGATGGACACCACGCACTGGTAATCGCACTTTTTTTTTGCTGCCTTAGCCACGCATCATGTTGTTGCCTGACATCTTTTGTCCTGTTTTTTTTCTCAAGACCATGCGAGCATATGGGCGCTCGATACCACGCAACACACTGTGAAAGCATCGGAAATGGATGAAAACAACCGCTATTTGCTGTACTTTGTCTTTTTGAAGGCTATTGCTCGGTGAATCAATGGGGCTAGCAGCGATTTGCACCAACAGCAACGACATCAGCGCTTCAAGGCCCCCAAAGATGATTTTAGAGCCACGATAAGAGCTCTCTCTCTCTCTTTTTACCTTCACTCAATTTAATAAAGAAGCTGCTACACATAAAACGGCATATATATAGTAGCTACTACAACAAAAAAAGCGCGAGAAGAGAGACTTGGAATCATGATTTTTGGCATAATTGGTCATGGATTCCAAGATGGCTGCGTTGTCAGAGTGTTGTGGGTCGCTTGTCCTTTTTTTTTTTAGTACAGAACCCTCGATAGCTCGTCGGTGTGCGCATCATGCATTCCAAAAACGGCTGTAGGCTGTTGGGCGAATATTGTGCTTCATTGCAGCAAAATAAAAAAAAAAGGCAGATGGGTGTCACGAGAAATGAGAGCTTGAATCTCAATTCACTCACACAGAGAGACTCACAGAGAGAGACTCATGCAGAGAGACTCACAGAGAAAGACTCACAGAGAGAAACTCATACAGAGAGAGACTCATACAGAGAGACTCATACAGAGAGACTCATACAGAGAGACTCATACAGAGAGACTCATACAGAGAGACTCACAGAGAGAGACTCACAGAGAGAGACTCATACAGAGAGACTCACAGAGAGAGACTCACAGAGAGAGACTCATACAGAGAGACTCATACAGAGAGACTCATACAGAGAGACTCATACAGAGAGACTCACAGAGAGAGACTCATACAGAGAGACTCATACAGAGAGACTCACAGAGAGAGACTCACAGAGAGAGACTCATACAGAGAGACTCACAGAGAGAGACTCATACAGAGAGAGACTCACAGAGAGAGACTCACAGAGAGAGACTCATACAGAGAGACTCACAGAGAGAGACTCATACAGAGAGACTCACAGAGAGAGACTCACAGAGAGAGACTCACAGAGAGAGACTCACAGAGAGAGACTCATACAGAGAGACTCATACAGAGAGACTCATACAGAGAGACTCACAGAGAGAGACTCACAGAGAGAGACTCATACAGAGAGACTCACAGAGAGACTCACAGAGAGAGACTCACAGAGAGAGACTCATACAGAGAGACTCAAAGAGAGAGACTCATACAGAGAGACTCACAGAGAGAGACTCACCGAGAGAGACAAAGTTTGCGTGGACTGATGATGCGGTGCGCGCCAATGAAAGGTGTTTGCGTGCATTTGCATTTTTATTCGCGGGTGAAAAAACCCTCCTTGCGTGCAAAAACTTTTCAACGACGCGCAAATGAACAGTGGAAACTCTGTTCGTGTTTACAGTATTGATGCTGAATCGCATGTATGTGGCAAAAGATCAACGGTTTTCAAAACATCCTTCTAATTGTCATGATCAAAAGGCACATTTTTTTTTCTTCAAAATGCGATTTGGCTACCTCTTTGTACAAAAGACGCGCGTGCCGCGCTATGCGTATCGTTTGGTCCATTTCAAACGGCGCTGCTGCAGGTCAATGACTCGTCGTGGTGAACAATTGACTATTTTTATCACATCATCGCCCTCTTTTTGCTCGTCGACGTGGCAGTGCACAAGAGCAGTGCGTGTTCGTGTTCGTTGGAGAATGGCATTGGTTTCACAGACCACATATTCTTAGAAAACAACAGCTGAAACCAAGGTCGACTGATTGATTTTCCTTGGAAATGCCTATTTTAAGAGTGTGCCATGGGCAAGATTTTTTTTATTTGTAATCAAACAAAGATGCTGGAGATGATGACGGGGGCGATTCAACGTGAGCGAGAGGGGCGCAGGGCGGGAAAAGAAGGCAAAAAGGGTGTGTGTGTGTGAGGGGGGATGGACAAAAAAAGGGCGACAGAGAGAAAGAGGGGACAATTATTCTTCCAGTTCCACCTCCTCGATGCTAAAGCTTTGGCTCATGCCGGTGTCGCTGGTGACGCCACTGACGAGCTGATAGCCTTCGTTTTGGACCTTTGACAGGATGGATTGGTCGGCCGAGGAGGCTGTGCCCTGGTGCTGCTGATGCGGCGGGTTGGCGGGCTGGGGATGGACGGCGGTGGCGGTGCCGACAGCCGGGTCCCACTTGGCGGGCTCGGACGAGATTTCGCTCTTCATGATGCGCGACTCGAGAAACTCGCGGATCGCGGGGAAATAGCCGGGCTGCATGCACGTGTCATTGTGCATCCCATTGGGGAACTCGACCCAATCTTTCAGTTCGCGCGCGCTACACACTTCAAACAGGCGGTTCATATGCGCAGGCGGAATCAGTTCGTCCTTGCCGCCCGACAAGAACAGGGCCGGTGTCTTGACAATGCGCTGCACATTCACCTCGGACGGCCAATTCTGATGACACAGCACCGTAAAGTATTTCAAAATGGGAAACACGCTCGGAATCAGCTTGGGCTACGTGGCAAAAAAAAAAAAAAGTGTGTCAGAAATCCCACGTTCCATCAGAAGATTCCTCCATCCCCACTTTTGTGCGCACTGGACGTACTATACTCAAAAATGTATTTTCCACAATCAAACCCGAGAAGGCATCCTCATTGCGCGACACGAGGTCGATGCTGACGGCGCCACCAATGGATTGCCCATAGGCGACGAGCTTGGTGTCCTTGAGCACTGGGTGTTCTTTGATGAAATCCAGCAAAGTCTATTAAAAAGGGGGGATACAATGGCGAGGTCAGGTGGGCACACGCGCTGTGCACACGGCTGCAATTGTTGTCGTTACCTGCGAGTCGATTTGGATGCCCTTTTCATTGGGCTTGCCCTCACTGAAGCCATACCTATAAATGAACGCGTGGATGAGACAAAAAAAAAAAAAAAGCCGACCCCGCTTTTTCCGCACTTACCCTCTATAGGAAAGCATCACGACGTTTGTCTTGAATTTGAGATTGAATATTTTGGCAATTGGCAATCGGTGACCCTGATTAAAGAAAAAAAAAAATGAGAGAGAGATGAGCGCGCCATGATGAATTGAAAACTATTTTGCTTGGCAAGCCCCTTGACACACGCTGCCTCGTTCCATTACCATGTTGCCTGCATTAGCCTGGAACAATGACATACAAAAAAAAAGACAAGAACGCGTCATGATGAGAAAATGTAAAAAAAAAAAAAAAAGCGACCGAGCAAAAATGGCAGAGTTACGTGGAAATAGAGGATGGTGGGCGCCTGCTTGGCCTGCTCGGGGTCGTCAAGGGTAATCACGTAGCACCGCACCTTGACCTTGTCCCTTGTGACGAGGGTCTCTTCCGTGTACTTCATACCAAAGTCGGACGGCTTGGCCACCTAAGTATGAAAAGGGGGGGAAAGTGCGGGCGTGGAAACGGCGCGCGGCGCAACGCGTGGTCCAAGGTGTGAGTCCTTTGACTTTGTGATGAAAACGATCGACCTTCTCACCTCTGTGCGTGAGCCCTCTGGAAAGCTGCTTGGGTAAATAAGCTCGCACTGGTACAAGTAGAGCAGCACGGCACCGGCGACACTGGCAACACCCGTGACAGACAGGAGGTATGAGACCCAAGGTGGCAAACTGAGCCTGAACAGGTAGTTGGTCATGGTTGGGAACAAAGAAAAAGGCAAAAAAAATGAAGCAATTGAGAGGGGGGGTGGAAGAAAAAAAGGAGAGGACGTGGGTGAAGGAAAAGGGAAGAGGAGTAAAAAAGGGTGAGGGAGGGGGCGAGGGGGTGATGATGAAAGGGGAAATGGGAGCTTGAAAAAGCAGCTGCGGGCGGGTCGGTCCCAAAAAAAGTGCTACGGGGTCCAATTGGGGTTTGTTGTTGCACGGCATCATTCCAGCACATGGCCCTAAAAAGGATCGTTTTTGCGGCGCATGGATCAACATGATGTTTACATGACAAAAATATTGGCTTTTTTTTTATTTTGAAAAACACAATGAGAAAAAAAAAGGGGGGGGGGAGGGAGCGACAATGCGCGAAAATGTTTTTTTTTTTTTTTGCAGTTTGAATTCTAGGACTTGATGATGCTGACGGTCAATTCGCTTCGTTGCTGGCCCTTTTCGTCATACGAGTCCGAGACTGAGGTCAATCCTTCGAGTTTTTGATAGACCGAATTGAGGATGGCCTGTTCGTCTGCGTCGGCGCGGATGTACACCTCGAGGGTGCCGACGCAGCGGCCGTACGTGTTTTGCCAAAAGTGGACGCGGTCGATGCGCAAGATGTTTGCATCCTGTCGGATTTCGGCGAGGCGGTGCTCGACACCGTGGCGCACGGTCTTTGGTGACGTCTGGAGCAGCAAATTGGCCAATGCCTTGAACGTTGGGTAGCCCAGGTAGAACATGAGCACGGCCTCGCACAGCGCCAGGCACTTGTCGACCGACGACGTTGCCCAGCCAAGCATGTTGAACGCGAGCACGACGATCCCGCTGCCAATGATCACCAACGAGTACACATTGGACAAGATGATGTGCATTGGGTTGCCGCGAGCACGATTGAGCACATGATACGAGAAGCCCTGCACGGTCGGGGGCGTCAAGCGGAGGACTGGGAAGGGGGCACGGAAAAGTATAAAAAAATAGGAAAATGAGCCATCTAAAATGAGAGGGGCGGCCTGGGGATGTTGGGGTGGGGAACGCGTCTTTTTTTTTTTTTTTTGCCTTACATCGCACAAAGTTCTCGTGGTTGCGCAGCGACACGCTGGCCAAGCTACAGGTGCCAATGGCAAACACGAGGGCCACGTAGGACAAAAAGCCAAGCGTGTCGTCCTTGTCGTGCTCGCTGCCATGATGATCTTCTAATAAAAAGTGCTCTAGGGATTCTTTGGTGGTCTGCATGGTGATGAACAGCAAGTACACGGTGGTGGCCATGGCAAAGATGATCTCGTAGCGGTGGGCCCTAATAAAAAAAAATGGATGGATCGAGACGAATTGAGTCAGTTTGTCTATTTTTTTCCTTTTTTCTCTGTCGCTCGCCTCCCAATTGTGCTTTTACCCAAAGGGACGCTTGGTATTGGATGCAACATAGGCCGGATGCAAGCGGATGACGTTGGACACAAAGCCATTGAGGACACCCAGGGCGTCAAAAATGACCAAATAGGCAAATCCGATGACGGCGAGCTTCTCATTGGCGGCACCAATGCAATAGACCCAGACGCCAATGAGGAGATGCACGCCGAACCACGTAAAGATGGTCTTTTGGCTCGATGACAGCGTGGCAAAGGTCTCGCTCAGCGATGGAAGCGGTGGTATGAAGACAGGGGGGTAGTCGTGGTGGTGGTCGTGGTGATCGTGGCCGTGATGATCGTGTCCATGTCCATGATCGTGTCCATGATGATCGTGTCCATGTCCATGATCGTGTCCATGTTCATGTCCGTGATCGTGTCCATGTGCATGTCCATAATGGTCGTGCCCATGGTCGTGATGCGCGTGGCCATGGCTATGATCGTGTCCATGATCGTGTTCATGGGCGTGTGCATGAGCGTGTCCATGAGTGTGTCCATGATCGTGTCCATGAGCGTGTCCATGATCGTGCCCATGATCGTGTCCATGATCATGCGAATGGCTGTGCGCGCCATTGGGCTGGAATGCGTGGCTGTCGGCGTGTGCATGAGCGTGATCGTGGCTGTGCGCGTGCTTGTGCTCGGCGTAGGGCGATACGGCCGCATGAGCGGCATGTTGCTGCTGGATGGGATCATATTGGCCGGCCGGCTGGTGTTGATGCGCTTGGAAAGCGTCGTTGTGCACAGGCTCGGCAGCAACTTGCGCGGCAAAGTGCTAAAACGAGAATTTTGAGCCATTGATCGCCAAAAAAGACCCCAATGACTCTGATTTTCTTTTTTTAATCACTTACCTGGGTGGGGGAAGCGATGTTCATCATGGGGGAGCGCGGATGGAGGTGCGGAGACGCCTGCTGATGCTGATGATGGTGATGTGCGCCATTGTACAGGGGCGCGGCCGTCTGTATGGAGATACCCTTGGCAGCAATGCCATTGTTCACTTGCACACCGTCGCCAAGCGGCCGGTTGGAAAGCCTCCTTGTCGGTTGCATAAAGGCAGTAAAAGAAAAAAGGCAAGGCGAAAGAAGGGAGGAGCAAAAAAAAAAAATGAAAAAAAGAGCGACACACCGACAACTTGATTGGATTCGAGCTCAGGCACACCCCGCTCCCAAATTTGTCATGGTCTCAGTGCAAAAGATAGCGGCGGTCCACCGCCCCCTTTTCTTATGTTTTTAAGATATCGAGAAACTGTCAAAGAAAATGATGGTTTCCATAGCAACAAACGAGCAACCAATGAGCAATCAATGGAAATGACTTTGTCATGGCAACAAAAAGACAGCAAAGATAGAAAGGACAGCAAAGAGTGGGGGCGAATTGCCAAGGGAACCATGAGCGAGACGTTCAGCCACGTCTTGGATTTTGAGCTATTCAAACCCAGCTGGGTTTGGCTTGCAAAAAGGGATTAGGGTGCCCTTGGAACTTTTTCAATTGTCTCTTTTTCCTTTTCCTTACTTTTTTTTTTTTTCGCTTGTTGTTTTTGCTTTTTTTGCGTTCCTTGGTCATTTATACCATTTTTCTCCTCTTTCCTCTCCTCCTCTTCCCCCTCTCCTCCTTACCCAGGCTGTGTCACTTGTCTGGGTTCGTTCTCGTGTCGTTTTTAGCCATTTAGTTTTTTTTTTTTTTTTTGCTGTAAAGGAAGCAATCCGCCCCTCTTTTTCGCACCGAGTCCCCCTTGCCACGTTCTTTTTCTTTATTCTATTTTTTTTTATTGCGCAACTCGTGTTTCCATGGCCAACCCACTTGATGATCTTCCTTCGGATCTGCTAGAGGAGCTGCGGCTTCTCGAGCAAGAGCTGGAAGAAGGCGATATCACGCAAAAGGGCTACGAAAAGAAGAAAGCCGCGCTACTTGCTCTTGCGCCGGCGCCGGCGTCGCCCGCCGCACCACAGGACGCCCCTCCTGCGTCGCCAGCAGCTGGATCACCCATTGTGACGCGCACATTCAGGCCGACCGAAGGCGAGTATTATCATCAGCCGCGTCAATTCTGGAATTCGCAAAATCAAGAAGCAGACGAGCAAGATGAACAGGAAGAGCCGGTTATGGACGATGCAGCGGTTGTGCCTGAGGGCGAGTATGTCGTTGATTTGGGTCCCGAGCCCTCGGCAGCCGACACGATGGATTTTCTCGATTTTTTGCCATCGCCCACGCATTCGCCGCCACGCGTCGCCTCGCCCGAGCCATTTGTGCCCAAGGAAGTCAACAAGCCTGCGCCGCCGCCGGCCGTGCCGCCACAGCAATTGCAGCAACAATTGCAATACCAGCAGCAATTGCAGCAAACCCAAGCACAACCCGTGTCATACACGCAACAAGCGCCGCCACCTGCGCCACCTATGCACGGACGACCGCCCCCCGGCGCCATGTATCGCCCTATACCTCCGTCGCAACCGCAGCAGCCACAGCAACAGGCTTGGCCCGGCCATGCGCCGCCAATGCGTCCTGTTCAAAGACCTTACAATGGCCCACCAATGATGCGACCCGCGTATCCGCCTCAACAGCAGCATGTGTATAACCAACGGCCCGTCATGCATCCCATGTATCGCCCACGCCCTCCACCTCCCCAGCAGGGCTATCAACAACCACCCCAACGACCCTTTTATCGCCCTGTTCCACCACAACCGCAGCAACAACAGCCATCCTTGCCCCTACAGCCCCAACAGCAGCACACACCCACATCCATGCATCAGCGCACACCTTCCATGGACTCCTCCCATGTTTCTGTCGAGCGGTCACATACCTCCACCACACGCCACAGTGCTGAACCTTCTGAATTGGACCCTTCGTCGCCCAGCGGCATGCGCCAAAAAGACGACAATTGGGGTAAGAAAAGAGGAGGCCAAAAAAAAAGGGAGAGAGAGAGAAAGAGAGAAAAAAAAAAACAAAAATGCAGAAAAAGAGAATCAAAAATGCTCAATTTCCCCCTCTGTTTTAATTTTTATAGAAACGGCATCGATGCGGCTGGCAGCGTCGGGTCGTGCGGCATCGATCATGTCGACGGCGACGACTCGGCGACCGGCCGTGGCATCACGCAATATGGAATACCGCAATCGCGGGCGCAGCCGATATGGCGACTCGTACATGGCGACGAGTTTCAAGGCCATTGAACCTGCCCCGGTGTCGCTTGTGCGGTGGGACGACCCCTACGAGCAGATGTTGATTGGCGACCTTGCTGGCCGGCAGATGCGGCCATTGCAGCCTCGCTCGGTGCCGACGCTTGCTCATCAAGAAAACATGGAGCAATTCGAGAGTTTGGGCGCGATTCTTCGTTATCGCGGCACCAATGACGCACTAAAGTTGACGACGGCGTTCACCGTGGTGGATGCCAAGGGCAAGGAGCCGGCCAGCATCACCTGGGACAAGTTGCACGCGCGCGCCGAGAAGATCGCCTCGCTTTTGCGCGAAAAGAGCGGATTGCAACACGGCAGCCGCGTCGCCCTGTTTTATCGCAAATCCGAGGTGCTTGAATTCATGATCGCGCTGTTTGGCTGCATGATTGCCGGCATGGTCGCTGTGCCCGTGAATTCTGCCGATGATGTCGCGGAATTGGCATTCATCCTCAATGTGACCAATGCCACGCTGGTCATGACCACCGACTACAATCATTCATCGCTGTTCAAGGATCTTCAAGCACGCAGCATGGATTTGCCAACGGGCGTCGATTGGTGGCGTACAAACAGCTATGGCACGTGGTATCCATCGAAAAAGACGCGCGAATACCCGCCAATGCGCCTGCCCGAGCTTGCGTACATTGAGTACGCCAAGGCCATCAATGGCGAGCTAAAAGGCGTCGCCATCACACACCGCACGCTCATGTCCGAGGGCAAATTGTACAAAACATCGACAACAAGCACACACGTCGCCATCAATGACACTGACAATGCCCTCCAGGTCTCTGCGCAGCACGGCGCTTACTTTGACACCGTTGTCACGTACCTGGAGCCGCGCCAGCAAGTCGGTCTCATCCTGTCTGTCTTGTGCTCCGTCTATTGCGGCAATCATACCGTGTTTACAAGCGGCTCCATTGTCGACACCCCCGCCGCTTGGATCTATGTCATTTCAAAGTTTAAAGGTACCCAAAAAGAGAAGGAAAAAAAACCCAAAAAAAAGAAAAAAGAAAAGAAATTTCTCGGATGTCGCCGTATTTGGACATGTTTTTGTTCCCCTTTTTTATGGTTTGCATGCGATTGTCTCACTTTTTTTTTCTTGGTTGCAGCGACCATTGCGCTTGCCGATTACCCTGCGATGCACAAGATCACGCGGTTTTACCAGGAACAAACTAAGCAAGTGCTCCAATATAGCAAAAAAGTGCTTCCTGATCTTTCGTCGCTGCGCTATCTGTTTATCGACAGCTGCGTTGTCAAGCCGGACGTCAACATCCTGATTGCCGACAAGCTGCTGCGGCCGCTCGGCAATACCGACGACCCAATGGCCGTCGTATGCCCCGTGGCATCCTTGTCGGAACATGGCGGCATGCTGCTTAGCTTACGCGACAATCTCGGCCCCGCGCAGCTCGAAGGCTACGACGACCAGGGCAAGCGCTCGGTGTTTGCCGAGGGCGCGTCCAATGACGTGTGGGAATGTGCCCTTGACGCCGAGGCCCTCAAATCCAACAAAGTCGTCGTCACCGCCGCAGGCAATGGCGTCCACCGCACACACGCCACGTCTCAAGATCTCGTTGTCGGCGCCTTTGGCTTCCCCATTGCCGAGGGTACAAAAAAAAAAGGGGGAGCGGGAAATGGGAGAAAATTGCGGGAAATTGGGGAAAATTGGAGATACTCATTCATCTTTCCTTTTTTTTTTCTCATTCAATGCAGGCACCGTGGCCATTGTAGACCCCGACACGACGATGCTCTGCCCGCCGGACACCATTGGCGAGGTGTGGATCGACGCGCCGTCGATTTCTGGAGGATTTTGGGCGCTGCCGCGCCACAGCGAGGCCGTATTCCACCCCAAGCCCATTGTCGTGTCGCCAGACACTCTGTACCCCGAGCTTTACAACCAGGAATTCTTGCGCACGGGCCTCGTCGGCACATTGATTGGCGGCCGCCTCGTCCTCTTTGGAAATTACGAAGAGCGCATCCGACAACAGCGCTTTGGCGAGCCCGTCGGCCAGGAAGACATTTACTTTGCAAATGACATTCTCAACGTCATCGAGACACGTATTGGCAATGATCAAGCGTAAGTCTAATGGAGAGGAAAGAAAAAGAAAGAAAGAAAAAGAGAAAAACGTGGAAAAAAGGAAGGGAAAAGACGAAATGGGGGCGCTGCAACGGAAACAATGGGAACAGGCAACGGGGACGAGGAGGGGAAGAGAGAAAAGAGAGAGGAGAAAAAAAAAAAGAGCTCACGCTCATTTTTTTCTTTTTCTTTTTTTTTTTCCAGGACCGTGTTTGACATCACGGTCAATGACCAGCACTTGCCTGTGGTGATGTGCGAGTCGTCTGCTGCGCGCAACGAGCTGATCAAACTTTCTGCGGAAATTGAAGAATGTGTGCTGGAATTGCTCGGGTTGCGTCTCTTTGCCATTGCCATTGTGGCACAAAACGCGCTTCCGCGTCAGCTCAAGCACGGGCGCAATCAGATCCACATGCTGATGGCCAAGCGCTCGTTCCTGATGGGCCAATTGACGCTACGTTATGTGCGCATGGACGTGGACCGCACGGTGTTCAATCTAGCGGGCAATGACAATCCGGATGTGACGTTGTGGCGATCCGGGCTTGCGTACGAGCGTGCATTGCGGCAACGAGCGATCCATCCGCATCCGCAGCAACAGCACACGGGTATGGAGACCATCCACAGCGTGATTGACGAGCGCACCAACTTTGATCTGGCGAAATTCAGCAATGTGATTGATATTCTGCAATGGCGTACAGCCATCCACCCGGAAGAAATTGCCTATGTGGCCTTGTCGCACAACAGCTCCGGTGTCATTGAGACCAAGCCGTACACATGGCGGAAAATCAACTATTCCATCGCGTACGTGGCCAACTACCTTTTGAAACGCGGATTTAAGCGTGGACGCAAAGCACTTGTCGTTGTTTCCTTTGGGGTGGACTGGATCCTGGCGATCCACGCGTGTCTCGCGATCGGCGTGATTCCCGTGCCTATGCCCATGCCCGATTCCGAGCAGCAGCAGCCGCAACGCATCAAGGACGAGGTCGAGGCCATCTATGCCACGGCTCGCGACCTCAATTGCTCGCACATGATTGTCAACAGTGTCTCCGAGGCCACATTCAAGCACAAGTACGTCGGTCAGGCCATGCGCCAGCTCGCCATTGCTAATTACAAGGGATTCAAGCTGCCAGAATTCACAAACATCAACCGCGCCTCCAAACATCACAAATTGCTCGGCAAAGAAAGTGGCATTGTCCTGTCCCCAGACTGGGTCATGGCCGACCATCCACACATCGTCCTGTCCGTCCTCGCGGCAGATGGAAAACGCGTTTACACGGCCCTGCGCCATGATACCATCATCCAGCAATGCCGCGTCCAAAAGACAACCAGCCAGATGAAATGGCAGCGCGGCATCGTCGCCACTGGCCTCGGCGCGTCAGAAAGCATCGGCCTGCTCTTCAGCACCTTTTGCGGCATCTACGTCGGCTGCATCACCGTCCTCGTCCCCACAGACGATTATTACCTCAATCCTTTCTGCTTTTTCGATATGGTCCAACGCTACAAAGGTAAAAATGGCAAATTGAACGAGAATCCAATCGAGGAAAAAAGCGAGAAAAAGAGAGAAAAAGAGGGAAAAAGAAAAAACGAGAAAAAAAGTGCGAATGGAGAGCTGACGCGCCCCTTCCTTTATTTTTTTCTCATAGCCAAGGACGTGTGCGTGACGCTCCCCATGATGCAATACGCCATGAATCGCATGAACAGCGGCCCAGAGCAACAACGCCGACTTGCCTTGCACAATGTGCAAAACGTGATGCTTGTCACCGAGGGACGCCCTCGCCCACTATTTTGTACGTCCGACGCGTTTGCAGCCAATCAGTTTTCAGCTATTTTTATTGAGTGCTTTTGCCTTTTTTTCGCGTTTTTCTCATTTTTTTCTCGTTTTTTTTTTTTTACGATTAGACCAACACTTGGCGCGGTTCTTTGCAATGCACCGTCTTGAAAAGGAGGCGCTCAACACGGCGTACAGCCACATTGCCAACCCTATGATCTCGACGCGGTCGTACATGCTGTCCGAGCCAATCATGCTGATTGCCGATCTGTATTGGCTGCGCAGGGGCATCATTCGCGCACTGCCGCTCGAGGATGAGGCGCATGGCGTGGTGCTCAATGACTCGGGCATTGTGCCCAGCAACACGATGATTGCCATTGTCAATCCCGAGACGCACGCGCTTTGCCCAAGCAACATGGTCGGCGAGATCTGGGTGTCGTCCGATTGCAACGTGCGCGGGCTCATCACATCCAATGGCGCCACCGATGCACAGATGCTAGAGGCCACGCTCCCCGGAAACGACCCGCGCATCAAATATCTGCGCACCGGCGATCTCGGCTTTTTGTGGAATGTGCACCGCCGTGGCAATAGAATGGACCCCATGATGGAGGAAGGCCAATGTCTCTACGTCCTCGGACCAAAATCAGACGTCCTCGAGCGCAATGGCCTCATGCACTTCCCAATGGACGTCGAGGCTACCATTGAGCGCTGCCACGTAGCAATTCCAGCAAACGGAAGGTAAAAAAAAAAAAAAAAAAAAAAAAAAAAAAGTCGTGTAAATCCGAGAAACGCGCGACTGATCCTGTTTTTTTTCTTTTCTTTTTTTTACGCGCAGCATTGTCATCCAAGTCAATGGCGAGATCATCGCCATTGTGGCGGTCAAGGGCAAGGAGCAAGCCATTGCCGTCACACCGCTCGTTGTCAGTGCCGTGCTTGAGAATCACTCGTTTTTGATCGACACTGTCGCCATTGTCCTGCAAAACAACCTGCCACGCTCACGCTTTGGCGAAAAGCAGCGCGACAAGGCATTGCATGCCTATCTCGAAAAGAAGCTGTAAGACCCTTGGATGATAGATTTGTTTTTTGAATGGTATTTCTCATGTTTTTTCCATTTTTTTTAACAGGCAATCCGTGTACGTCAAGCGCATCACGAACCAGCATGAGCCGCTGCACCTCAACTGGGACCAGTCGCAGCACTCCAATGACAACAATGACACCATGTCAATGCGCACAACGACCACACGTCCCATGTCGACACGTGCATCCTCCATTGCCGACGTCAACGACTTTGATCTCAAGCACATGTCGTCCAACAGCGAGGACGGATTGACACGTAATGATTCTGTCGGCACAAAGCGGTCTGCCACCATGGCACCTTCCATCCATCTGCCATGAGCCTCTTTTTTTTTGTTTTCCCTGTTCTCGCCCTCCTTTCCTTGCACACACTTCATTCCCTTATGTATTTAGTTCTTCCTTTTTGCCATCTCTTGTTCCGCTATTATGTATCCATTGCATCTACCACCATCTTGTCTTTTTCCCGCCTTTTTCGCCGCTCCCTGTCTCATTCCATTCATTTCATCGCTTACTTCTTCTTTTTGCTGGCATCCTAGCCCCTCTACCTAATTTTTTTTTCTCTCTCTTGCTTCTCCGTGTATTCTCATTTCACTTGTTTTCCATCCCTAGAATCTGTCCTATCTCGCGTACCCACTAATAAATTGAAACTTATTTAAAAAAAAAATGACGGAGCAGCGGCTGATCTTGACCGAGACAATCAAGGAGATTGCACATTCAAACCTTGTATTTTGCAAATACCAAGTATAGCGGCGGGCCGTCCTGGGCTACTGTGGGCATATTCTCACACAAAATGGTCCCTTGCAAAGGAAAAAAAAAGGAAAAAAAATTAAAGCAAGGGGTATAATGCCTCGCCTCGCAGTCTCTTGACACCCCCAAGTGCACCAGACACATGCGATCCATCATTTTGACGTGCATGGACAAGCCTATGGATGCATGCAAGCCTAAAAAAAAAAAGCGAGCCGTGGGCTTTTTTTCTTGCTTCCCCCTCCCCCGCCTCACCGCCTCACCACCTCCCAGGCTCCCCCACCCCTTTTCCACTGCGCCCTGTTTCATCTCTTTCAGATGATGCCTATATAAGGTTCAAAAGCATTGGCTCGCATTGTACAACGCCGGGTTTCTTGATCCATTGGGCGCGCCAAGCGCTTGTTCTGCCAACTGCTGGCACAATTTAATTCCGAGGACGGCGGAAACGCAATTTGGTTGCCACCCACACGGCGCTCAGGTCCGAAACAAGGGCAATGGATCACGTCGGGCATATAAAAATGTTTTTTTCTTTCTTTTTTTCGTTCCTATTCTTCTTTTTCCATCCTTCTTCAAAAAGTTTTTTTTTTTTTTTTTTTGAGAGCCATGACTGTCACCAGCGAGCAGCCTGATCATACCCGCTTTTCAGTGACCACTGTGTGCGAAGTCAGAGAGGACGTGCTTGTCCCTGAAGCTACTTTTGAAGAAAAATCGGCCAAAGCAGACCCATTGAGCGGTAAGGCTGTCGGGGAGAGTGCGCATTTGTGTGATTCCATCCAAACTCACATGAGACGTATGAACTGATCTGATCTTTTTACTTTTTATAATTCTTTTCTGGTGTTTATCCGTGGTCAGAAGATACACGACAGCCTGACGGACATGATGATCCAAGCTTGCCTCCTCTGGATGGCAAGCGCGGATGGCTTGTTGTCGTCGGCGCCCTCTGTATCCAAATCCTCGCCTTTGGGACTGCAAGTAGCTGGTAAAAAAAAAAAAAAAAAAAAGAGAGAGAGAGAGAGAGAAAAAAACGAAAAAAGGGGACTGGTTGCCATGGATTCCCATTGTTCGTCTGTGTGGGCTCACCCTCCATGTTTATTTTCTGCTCAGGGGTACGTAGGGTAACACAGGGAACGCATGGAAATGACGAAATGGGGGTTCAGTGCCCAAGGCCCCCGTTTGTCGCTTGAATTCTGTTCTTTTTCCTTGCCTTGATCCTGTCTTTTTCTTTTCATATGCATTGCGGCGCCATGGGGAGGAGTGGCCATGGCTTTTTATTTCTCTTTCCCTTGTGCACGAGGAATCTCACCTTTTTTTCTACACACAAAAAAAAAAATCTTTCATTTTTTTTTCGGATTATTACGCATTCTCGTTATGATCACTTTTTTTTTCCCATTCACTTTTTTCTTTGTCTGGGCTAATTTAGGTGTGATGCAAGCCGAATATGAGCAAGTGTTTGCAGGCACGCCCGATGTGCAATTGTACCTCAGCTTTGCCGGCACGCTGATGGAAGTCTTTGTCAATCTCATGGGCCCTGCTGCCCAATACATCCTCGCCAGATGGGGACTGCGCCCGCTGCTGCTCCTCGGCAGCTTCTTGTCCGTCCTCGGCCTCGAAATGGCAGGCTTCACCACGGAAATCTGGCATCTTTACCTCTGTCAAGGCGTCGGTAAGCTTAATGCTGAAATGAAAAGGGGGGGGATCCCTCCATTAGGCCATGCTCAGCTCACATTGTGTATTTTTTTCAGTCTTTGGCACCGGCGCAAGCCTTGTGTATGCGGCCGTCATGACCATTTTGCCAACGTAAGCCATCTTTTTTTTCTGTTTTATGCTGCCAATTGGCCTTTTTTTCTCATTTTTATTGTGATATTTTAGCTGGTTCTTGAAGCGCCGCAGTCTTGCCATGGGCGTGGCCAGCAGCGGCTCGGGCCTAGGCGCCATTGTCCTGACATTTGTGCTCAACGCGCTCAACGGGTCTGTAGGCCCCGCATGGGCGTATCGTGTCCTCGGCTTCATCATCCTTGGTCTGTGTGTGCTCGCCAATCTGCTCGTGCGCGAACGTGTCAAGGTCCAGCGCCAGGCGCGCAAATTGAACGAAGTCTTCAGCCTGTCCATCCTCAAGGATGTGACTTTTGTTCTCTGGATGGTCGGCAGCATGATTAAATTGGCCGGGTTCTTCTTGCCCTTTTGGTTTATCCCATGTAAAACAACGCGGCACGCGCAAACACGATCAAAAAAAAAAAGGGAGAAGTTGCTTACTTTTTTTTTATTTACCTTGTTTTGTATGCAGCTTATGCGTATTACATTGGTTTGAGCGCTGACCAAGGCACCGTCTTGATTGCCGTGATGAGCGCGGGCCAATTCATCGGCCGCATCACCATTGGGTACCTGGGCGACCGTTTTGGCCGCTTAAACACGGATATCGTCATCAGCACCATCTGTGGCCTTAGCAGCTTCCTGATCTGGACCTTTGCTACCACCTACGGCATCCTCATGGCCTTTTGTATCATCTTTGGCTTCACGTGCGGCGCCTACTTTACACTGAGTAAGCTAAAAAGCGCAAAATGGGACGAAAATGTGATTTCTGACGCGCACTTTGCTTTTTTTCCCCTCTTTTTCCCTAGTGTCCCCCATCACGTATGACATTGTCGGTCACGACCGGTTCCCCACAGGCGTCAGCACCATGCTGCTCAGCAACGTCGTCTCTGTGTTTGGCCCAAACATTGCCAGTGGCATCCAAGCGGCCGTGCCACAGTCGCCCTACCTTGTGTACATGATGTTCACGGGTGCGACTTACATTGTGGGCGCCATGATCTTGGTCGTCGTCCGTTTCAGAATCAGCCCAAGCATTCGATACCATATTTAAATCTGTTTTTTTCCTAAATCATCCTCTTTGTGAATAAACTCATCCATCATGCTATCCATCCTGTGGATCAAAGCCCCTGGCTCAAAAGAGACAAGTGCAAGTGTTCATTTGAGCCGCTGTTTGTCGCGCTGCGGCCATTGGATCGTGCGCAATTGCCTGTTTGCAATTTATACAGTGACCGGCCTGATTTTTTGGGAAAACAGGCAAGGTACACCGATTGCTCTCAAATTTGGAGTGAAGGTGTGTGGCAACGAGTAATCGACAATGGGACAAGTTTGGCCGGATTCGGTTGGCCATGGCTCAAGAACGACGTATTTTAGAGTACAAAATAACGACTTTTCAAATACCTGTGGTTCGACGAGAAATGGCCCCAGAGATGAAAACTCGGCATTGTCTGATAGAGCATGGCGAAATGCTTCAAATATGTGCGCAGCGCGCCTCGCTAGCTGCCCAGCGTGGCGCGATATCGACGCGTCTTTGTTCATAATAACCATCGACGTGTCGCCACTCGCCCGGATCGCGTCATTTTTTGTGATCACCGACACCCACGTACGCGCGCTCCCAAAAGACGCGAGAATACCAAGTTTCAGACCGCTCTGACGCGTCTTCGCAGAGTGGCCACCGATGCAAAATATGATTTTTCGGACATCGTTTTGTCCATTTTCTCTGCAACCTGCTTTACAACGCCGGGGCTTGCCAGCGTAATAAATAATGAGGGAGACTCGATCTTGCTACCCCATGAGTTTTGTGGAGCTCGCTCAACCTTTTTTGGTTTTTGAAAATTTGTCCATGGGTCATCAATGGATTTTGGCCATTTTTAATTCGGGCTGTTTGCTCGCCATCTACGCGGCCTAGTGATCTGTGGGTGCGTTCAAATGAATGCGGAGAGCGAGCTAGAGCATCTCCAGAAAAAAAAAAGGTATAGCAAGTCATTGTTCATCCGTTGGCATAGGCGATAACGTGGTTTTTCCAAAATCATTAATTGACGTTTTACATCACTGCGAAGTAGCGCGCTGAAACTGCACATGCAGCAAAAACGCGACAGGGGCCAGCTCAAAGGACGCGTTTCAGGCACCTCCGATGCAACTGGGCCAAGGTGTGACGAGAAACCTCGTTGGAAAACGCACGTTCATTTTCTAGTTTGTCGAGATCGCGCCCAAATTGCTTCAAAACACAAGCATCTTTGACCGCGTCGTCGCGCTTTCGCTTCTGAGAGCCATGACAACACGAGCAAACCGGGTAAAATGCTGGTTGTTAGCATTTTAAAGCTTGTTTGAACAAATGAGCCTAAGCTGAAGTACGCCTAAATTGCTTTTAGAGTACATGATCCCTTACTGGTTTGGTGCGCCCTGCTCGCTGGTTTCGTCCAGCGTCGTTACAATGCAAGATTTACACCGTTGAGCATAGAGCAAACGGCCATTTTCGTTCATTTGAGTAAATTGGCGATTTTCTTGCCAACCACCTAAACGATGCCCGAAGTTTAATGCATTTCACCAAAGAAACAACCCGAAAAAATAGAAAGCATCATTAGCGGCCACACTACAGTGAACGCGTCGAGAAAACCCCGCAAAAGTGTCTAATAATGAGGAGCGCACATCAAGAGATCGTATTTTTGGGAAATCACGTGAGCATTGGATCTCAGTGGGGGGGCTTCCTCGGATTTGATTTGTGCAAATGAGGGCCAACAGGGTTGTGATGCGGCGCTACAAATTGATGTCGATCTGTGATCTACGCCCGTTTCAGGTACGATGTGCTGGGCAATTCTGCCAGGAAAAGCCAAGCTTGCTTTTCGGGGCCAAATGAAGGGATCTAGACGTGGCAAACAAAGGACGATAGGCCCACGTCCCAAGAGAGTGGGCCATTGGATGGTTACAATGGGCGTACAAACATGCACCTTCAATGCGCGGGGCCTGGCTGGCCGCAATTTCGTTGAGGTGACACAAGCGCACTGGGCTTTTTCAGGGCAAAATTGGCGGGATTTCAGGGCCAAATTCAAAATTTGGATGGTGCTCCCTTTTTCGCTCTTTTCCTCACTTTCTTCCCTCCCTCTTCTCTTTGTTCACTTTTTTTACATTATAATGGATGACGATCGCCCTGCAGGGCTCAAGTTCACGCGCAATTACTATGGTTTCCAGCGTGACCAGGGGTCTGTGTCTGACAAGCCGTCGTTTCTACCAGGCTTCAGCTCATCGCGCTATGGCGACAATGCCAACAGCTTGCTTTCACGGCCATCGCTCGACATTTCCGCCGACAGGCCCATCCTGCCGGCCGCACGCGACACGCCGAGCAACAAGAATAGCTTGCTGTCGCCCACACTGCCTTCACGCTCACCACAGCGCGTCAGAGACTCGCAAACGTCCACGGCGTACACGGGCGAACACGGTAAAAATGCCCTCTGAAACCCTCTCTTGTTCCCTCTCCCCCTCCCCTTTTTTCTGACGCCGCGCACTCCTTTTTTTCTCTTTCTTTGCAAATTCATACTCTTTTGCAGGCTCTCGCTTCTCATCCACGATGACCACGCCCACACCATCGAAAAAAGAGGAATTGGCACCACCTCCAGTGCGACCGCGACAGAGCGAGGCGCGATTCAGCCTTTCCAAGCAGGTGGATCATCTCTGGCATGGCCATGCCACCTCTGGCGATGCAGACGACGCGGTCATTGCCTTGCCAAAGGACTTGCTGCATCAATTGGCCGTGTCACAAGCGGTCATTGAGGCAAACGACTATAAAGCCTTGTCTCCAGAAGAGGCCGACGCGGTGAAAAAGGTAAAAAAAAAAAAAGGAAAAAAAATAGAAAAAAAAAGAAATGGGTTTTCTCAAAAAATTGATTTTCGGGCTAGGAATACGACGAAGTCAAGCAGCAGGTGGCGACGGCGACGTCGCAATTGATGCTTGAGATGAAGATGCAGCACACGTCTGTGTCTTTGGCATATTTGGTGGATACACGGCACAATCATTCGATTCTCAAGCAACAGCAGCAGATCCGTGCGTTGGGCCAGCAGGTGTCGTCGCTGGTCGACGCGTACCAGCAGCTCAAAGATCGCGAATTGGCTCTCGCGCACAAATTACATCAGCACACCGCCGCACTTTTAGTCCAGGGCATCCAGCAAGCCGACAAGCAGCGCATTGTCGCGCCATTCACTGCCAATGACAAGCAGCAGCCATCGCAGCAGCAACAGCAGCAGACACAGCACCTTGCGCACGATTCGCACGATGCTAACACGGAAGAATTGCTTGCACAAAAGGACAAGGAGATCGACCAGCTGAGAAAGCAGCAGAAAGAGCAGCAAAACAGCATGGAGCATCTTGTGCATCAATTGACGTCCTTGCATCAGCGCTTTGCAGCCGTGGACGGCCTTCAGTCGCGCGATACGCTCCATGATGACGAAAACGACGATCCCACCGATCCGCTTAGCCTCGTCTCACGTCTGGACAAGACCCTCAACTCCCAGAAGCTCAAGACGCATCAATTGGAGCGCGAAATCGAGTCGATCCACGAAAAGCAGCGCCTCGAGGCTCTCGCCGAGAAAAAAATCGAGATCCAGCTGCGTGCCGCTCAAGAACGCAAAGAAGCCGCCGAAGCACGCGCAGCAGACTTGCAAAAAGAATTGGACGCGCTTAAAAACAATCACAACTCGCTCTCCGACCTCGACAGACTCAAGGCAGATCTCGACAGCCTCAACTTTAACGAGAGCAGGTAAAAAAGAGAGAGAGAGAGACAAAAAAAAAAAAAAGAGAAAAGAGAAAAAAGCGGTGCTTCTTTTTTCGAATTGTAGAGAATGGCGTCCATTTATTTCCTCTTTTTTTCTCACTCTCTCTCCCATTTAGCGCGCACCTGGGCCAGATCAATGAGCTCGAGTCGCAATTGGCGCAAACGGAAGAGCACCGTCAGCGACTGGAAAAGGAGCTTTTGGAGGTGCGCGAGCAGGTGACGGAGCTGCAGATGGAGGCGAGCAAGTCCAATGCGGAATTGGCGTCTGCAAAGTCGCGTGAAAAGGGCCAGCATGTGGAATTGCAGCAATATCGCGACGAATTGTTTGCTTTGGAGAACGAAAAGAAGAAATGGGAACGCATGATGAAGCGTCAGACGGTGATGCAGTTGATGGACGACCATGCAGGTGGCGTGAGCATCAAGGACAAGTACGAGCAGCAGCTCGAGGAGCAGGCGCAAGAATACATGGCACAACTCAAGGAGCAGCAAGTGTTTTTGGACAAGGTTGGCAAGGACAAGGAGGCCATCCAGGTGGAACGCGACCAATTGCAAGCCACATGCCACGACCTCGAAGAATTGATCCGCGGAAAGACGCGCCTGCTGGACTCGCGTGATATCCACATCAGCGAATTGGAGGCACAAGTCCACGAATTGCGCCGCCAGAGCAATCGCAATGCCAGCAAATTCGCAGGCCCGACCATCGACGTGTCCGTCCTTCAAGAGCTGCAAGAGGCCTTTACGCGCAAGGAAATCGCATGGATGGAACAGAGTGCAAGCATGGAAACCAACTTTGAGGGCATCCTCAAGGAATTCGATCGTCTCACAGGCACCGCCGTCGAGTTTGAGAATGAGCGCATGAATTACGAGAGGCGCATTGAGGAGCTCACGCAGCGCATGAACGTCCTCGACGAGGAGCTCAATCAGGCACGCATCAACGGGCTCGGCTATGAGGATGGAAACACGCCGACCACCGCGTCGCTGCGCAAGGAATTCAGACGCATGGTCAATGACATGAAACTCGAGCACCAGCGCCTTCTCGACAAGGAAATTAGTGAAACAGCACGCGTCGAGAAGCAGCTCAAGGATCTGAAGCACGAAATTGCCATGGCCAATTACGAAAAGGTCAACAAGGGCATTCAAACTCTCTCTGATAAGGAATACATGATCTAGATTCGCACATGAAATAAAAAATTGGGACGCGCCCCTCCTGCATCGGACATTGAAACAAGGAAAAACAAGAAGACGCCATTGTGCCCTTCAGTCCCCTTGTTTACCCTTTTTTTTTTGGTTTTTTTTTCGTTTCTCTTTTTCGTTTTTTTTCTTACTGTATCTTTTCAGAGAACAAAAAAACATACAGAGACAAAGACAAAGAAAATGTCGCCCCTGTCTGAACAAACGCGGTGGCATAGCCCGTGCAAAATACGAAAAAGCCGGACGAGCGCGTCGGCAATCGAAAATGTCAAGCAACTTTTGCGTCAAGGCAACTCAATTGCCAAGGTGGTCGCAGCCAGTGGGGTTGGCACGGGCACGGTGCGCAAAATCCGCGATTCCCGCAAGTCGGCCTCGTGCACCGCCAGTGAGCGATGAAACCAAGCAAAAGATCAAGGAGCTCCTTCTCGATGGCAGCTTGTCCATGCACAAAGTGGCACAAATGTGCAATGTGTCCATGTGCACCGTCAGCAGAGTGCAATTCGTGAATGGTCTACCTTGCAGCAGAGCCATATATGATAATGCCGTGCTGCAAAGAGTCAAAGAAGAGCTTACAAAAGGCACCACACTCAAAAAGGTGGCCGAAACGTGCAACGTGACTCTGCGCTTTGTCAGACAGGTCAAGTTGAGGTATGGTCTCAACGACGCCCACCCATCCGGCAACCCGCTCACCAGCCAAAAAATCGATCAAATCAAAGCATGCTTACTTGGCGGCCTCTCGCATGCCGAAACAAAGGAATTGTGTGGAGTGAGCAGAGGTGCACCAAGCATCATTCGCAAAAAATATAAAATCGATTTCCCTTGTGCCATCAAGTATGCGTCCGTGGCCAAACAAAAAAACTGAAAAAGATGCTCAATGCGCGCCGCGTGCCTGGGAGTTGGTGCGCGACTTTAAAAGGACAGGAGGCAACCTCAACTAGTCAGTCGTCCAAAAAGAACCGCGCGCCGGACCCCATAACATTGGCCGAAAAACCAAAAATCAAGCGTATTCTTTACAACAAAATGAAAGGGAAGGACAGTGCAAAATCGTGCGGCGTCTCGCAGACAACCGTGTGCCTGATCAAACAGAAATTGAACCATGCCAGCGCGTCAAACACGAGCACACGCCAAATCAAACTGGAAACCCCCATGCTGGCGCAAATTAGCGACTCTGCAAGCCAAAGTCCGAGCTCCAGCAGCACACACGGGGCCAATTCTCTGTCATTGGCTACCCCAAGCGATGCTAGCAGCACTTTGTCTGGCGAGGCATGGAAAAATATCAATTTTATTGATGACATGCCCTTTTTTGTTTTGATTTGATGCAAAAGTGTCTCGTTCGTTTTCATTGAATTCCTCTTTCTTCTACTGCAGCTCCGTTTTCAGTCAATAAAACAAACATGTTTATCGGACAGATCAGGTTACAGAGAAAAAAGAAACGCGAGATTGCAAATGCAATGCCAGATTTGTCAGACTTTTGTAATGCGGAAACTGTAATAAAGATTCGCTCTCATTCAATTGTGCGCATGCACGTGTCTTTATAGATGGATAAATGACGAGCATTGGCTGAATTTGGTGAAAATGTTGAATTTTCGCAAGAAAACAAAAAAAAATGAAATGAAAAAAACACCCAGATACAACACGAGAGGGAGGGATCATTGGCTCGATGTTTTTGCGTCAGGGACAGGGACATTGAACATTTCCATATTTGGGTCATTTTGTGCGCCGAGCCGCGCACAGGCGCCAAACCCGCCGCGTCGTGCCCCTCCCCCACTTTCGATCCAAGCGGCGAACAAAAAAAAAAATAGACTGACTATGTTCATACCTTACCAGAGTGCTGGGTGTGGTCATCGCGCAGTCAATGGCGTCTGCAGACGACGAGACACCTTGCATTGTCGATCAGTTGCATCAATATGCCGACAACACACACCCCGCCGCGGCATCGTCTCATCCATTCTCCTCATGAGCTCAAGTATGGACGCGTCATATCATAATTTGGTTGCCAAGTGAAATGACGACGATTTGGCTCGGCGCGAGTCTTGCCGGCGGCCGGATGAGCGCACAGGTTCTGCCAAACCTTGTCCAATTTGCTGCACAACGGGAAAATTTAACGTTTGAGCTCGCGTTGTCTTCAATTTGCGGTAAGGTTGCACAGAAAAAAAAGGGCTATTCGCCCTTTTTTGTGGAAACCTTTTTGTTTCGGCTGACCTAATACTGTAAGCTTCTGTGACAGATGACAAGAAACCAAAAAACAAGCGAGCCAACCTGGAGGCGCCATGGACGCCCGGAGTTTCACGTCGCTCTCTCTCTCTCACGAAACAACGCAAACACGAGACCATCCATTGGCAAGAGCTTGGGAAACCACTGGAAAAATCTGTGTGACAGGATCATTCTGAACAATGCGCACAAACTCGCACACACGCGCCATGGGAGCTCCTTCTTTGGCTTTCCCATCTTGCTTACCCACCTCTTCCCACTTGAGATCTTGCATTGTATCCTCCAATTGCAACTAGCGCACTTCTTGGCTTGTTTTTTTCCGTTTTACATGTGTGTCCCTGCACCCTGACGGCGGCCATGCGATGTTTCACTCCTCTTCAATCGCTAGGTTCAGAGGTTTCCCAACTAAACACCTGCGGGGTGAGAGTCAAAAAAAAAAAACATGACAAAAATATGGGCCGCGCGCGCGGTGAGAGGAGAAAATGGCCCATTGTTGCTCCATGACAATCAGATGATGCATCCATGCTGCCGACCCCACTTGACTGATCCCAAAAAGCAACCAGCAATCCAGGAGGAGGGCGATGCACATCCCCCAATGGGAAGCGCGCGAGCTCTTTTGCTCCCCCACATTTTTTTTTTTTTTTTTACTTTTTGGTCCTCTTTCCCTCACACTCCTCCATCTAACGATGAGCCCACTTGTACTGTAGCGACCTTCTCGATAGCGGGAAATCTGTCGATAAATGGTGGGATCAAAGGGTCCACTTTGGCAATTGATTGGCTGTGAGGCAACAACAGTTTCCGAATAGTCCTTTTTCGTCCTATTTTTCTGCAGACATGAGAATTTGTGATGCGCAACACACGCTCAAAAACTTCCCACACTGGGCAATTGCAAACACAGATTAAAGTTGGGTGACCCCCTTGTGGCTCAGAAGCGGCGCGCAGTGCAAAAAAAAAAAAGAAAAGCGATGTTGCCGTCGCTTGTGCGACCCTTTCCCCCTTCCCCGCGCCATTTTCATACGCGAGAGCGAGTGCATTTTCCCCTTTTTGGCCAAATTCATCCGCGGAACTCCGCCTGACCGCCCACCTTAAGTAAGCACCCTGTTGTCACACGCCAGTTTCAATCTGGGGAACAAAGAAAATAATCCTTCGCGACCAATCGGCTTTTGCACCAACGCCAACTCAATTTCTGGGTGTGCCCCTGTATTTATTTTGTGATCGTCAGCTTTCTGATGCGGCTCTTTTGCTTCATCACTCTTTTTTTTATTCTTTCTCGTTACTTTTTCTTCCAGGATGGTGAATTGGACAAAGCTAACGACGAACGTCTATGCTGTAAGTCCTTTTGCAAATCGCACTCGACACGGCGCCTCCCCAATGCCTTGACAGATCAGCAATTGGGATGAGAAATGAACTGACTTTTTATGATTTTCTGCGATTTTAGATTTCGCTCTTTGCTTCCCTTGGTGGTAAGCCTTTTTACCCGAGCGATCCCAGAGCTCCATCTTGCTCGCCAAACATTGCTCACTCTTTTTTTTTTTTTTTTCTTTCTGGCTTCATTTTATGCGGCCTTGATCAGGCATTACCTTTGGTTTCGACATTGGTAAGGATTTTTTTTTTCGACAATGTGCTCATTTGCAATGGGCCAATGGCTCACATGATCTTCTCGCATGTCGTTTGTTGTTCCAGGTTCCAACTCTGGTATCATCGGTACCTCCCAGTAAGGAAAAAATCGCATCACGCTGCCATTTGCAGCTTAATTTAACCTATTTTTCGATATTTTCCTCACTGATTAGGTATTTGGACTACTTTGGCCATCCAAACACTGTGCTTCAAGGTGGCATCAACGGCTCGCTGAGTGCTGGCTGTTTTGTGGGCGCTCTTTGCGCCGGTGTCATGGCTGATCGCATCAGTCGCAAGTACACCTTGATCTTTGCCTCGGCTTTGTTTGTCGTTGGCTCCTTGCTGCAGTCTGCCACCAATGGTGTTGCCATGCTTTGCGTCGGCCGTGCCGTCAATGGTAAAAACAAATAAAGCGCTCAATTCGAGGAAAAAAAAATCTCATCCAAGTCATTTTTCAAAAAAAAAAACAGGTCTTTCTGTCGGCGTCTCGTCCATGGTCATTCCCTTGTACCAATCCGAAGTGGCTCCCAAGGAAATCCGTGGTCGTCTTGTGTCCATCCAGGTAAAAAAAAAAAAAAAAAAGAAAAAAAAAAGCGCGCGCACGCATCACTTTTTTTGCTTGTGGGAACGTTCCAAAGATTCACATATTTTGAACTTTATAGCAATGGGCTATCACATGGGGCATCTTTTTGGCGTAAGTCCACCCTCACGACTTGTCTCACGCGCATTGCACCACCCTCACCCAAAAACAAATACAAAAAAAAAAAAAAAAATCGCGTGACTCACGCGATTTCTTTAGTTTCTGGATCCAAATTGGTTTCCAAAAGATTAACGACACAGCTGCGTTCCGTGGTCCCTGGGCCATCCAGGCCATTCCTGCCATCATCCTCTTGATTGGTCTTTGGTTCTTCCCCTTCTCCCCTCGCTGGCTCGCTGATCAAGGCCGTATGGACGAGGCCATCAAGGTTCTTGCTGATATTCATGGCGATGGCGATGTCAATCACCCCCGTGTCCAGGCTGTAAGCGTCACTTTCACCATACAAAAATACAAAAAACAAAAAAGATGTGACACGGTCAATTGACGCGTAATATTTTTTTCAAAATTAGGAAATCACTGAGATTCAAGCCGTCATTGACTTTGATAAGAATATTGCCTCGCACCGCTATGCCGACTTGCTGCAGCCTGGCCTCGCGTACCGCGTGTTCCTCGGCGTGTTCCTTCAAATCTGGCAGCAATTGACCGGCATGAACATCATCATGTTCTATGTCGTGCTCATGTTCCAGCAAGCTGGCATTGGCGGTGGTGGCCAAGACACCACGCTCATTGCCTCGGGTGTCAACTATGTCGTCAATGTTGCCATGACTGTGCCTGCTATCCTGTTCGTTGATCGATGGGGTCGCCGTCCCACGCTGATTGCCGGTGCCCTTTTGATGTCCACCTTCCTCTGGATTGTCGGTGGTCTCATGAAGACCGGTTACTGGTACATTGAAACCAACCCCGCCTCTAACAACTTTGACAAGTGGGTCGTCCATTTCGACAATGACCACACTGTCAATGCCATTGCCGCCATGGTCTACCTCTTTGTCGCCTCGTTTGCCACCAGTAAGTTGCCAATGCCTGTGCTCTCATGACCATCACCTGCACCATGCTCACCATTCTTTTTCTTTCTATAGCCTGGGGTCCTCTTGGCTGGGTAAGAATTAGCAAAAAAAAAAAAAAAAAAAGACCCCAATTCTTACCTGTTTGGCGCATTCCTTTTTTTTTTTTTTTTTTTTTTTTTTTTTTTTTTTTTTTTTTTTACGACGCGCTCTGCCCAATACTAGATCTACCCTGCCGAAATTTATCCCCTTCGTGTGCGTGCGCTCGCCGTTTCTCTGTCCACTGCTGGCAATTGGCTTTTCAATTGGGTTCTCAACTTTATGGTGCCCTACGCCATGCAGAGCTTGCGCTACGGTTTGTACATGCTTTTCGCTGGGTTCAATTTCCTGATGGCTGTGCACGTCTTCCTGGCTTACCCTGAAACCAAGGGCTACACGGTAAAAAACACACACACACAAAAAAAAGCACATGGCTGATTTTTTTTTAATTTTTTGCAATGCCATCCAGCTCGAGGAGATGGATATTGTCTTTGAATGCAACCCTCGCAAGCCCGTTGACCCCGAGTACATGGCCCGCCGCATTAGGGAGCTCCACCTTCTCGATGAGGATCAAGTCCACGTCGAAAAGAAGGAAATTGAAGAAACCGCTTAAGCGCGTTTAATTTGTTCCCTTTCCTTCTCTTGCCCTTATGGCTTTATCTGTACTCTACCTTATCTAACATTTTGTTCTTTACTAAATTTATTTAATCCAGCTCTTTGCATTGTTTTGCGATTTTGATGTTCCTAAAGGTCAAAATATGTTTTATGATATTTCGGTTTTCACGGATTCTTTCCAGCCATGCCAAGCGACTTGTGTCAGAAATAAAGGAAGCGCAACACCTCGCAGGCTCATGAGCCCGAGTCATCTTGCCATTGTGCCCCCTAATGCTCGATGGAGAGGGGAAAGGGATTTACGATACCTAATCCCGTGTTGTGCGCAGGCACAGATGCGTCAATGGCCACAATGCAGGATTGGTGGCGACGAATCTAGTCTGGAATCCAAGATCCGGCGCGTCTCGTCACTTCACTTGAGGTCCACATTTTTTTCGATAATGTTCTACTGTAGTTACAATGCCGGGATTGAAACATCTCAATCAGGGAGCACGCTCCCCGCCTTTTTTGTTGTTGAAATTAACGAAGATTGCCAATTGCGTTTTTGTCTCTCTTTGCGGACAAGCGGTATGCGCTCATCATTGTCGCTGGCGTCGTCATCCATCGGAAAGCGTGCTCAGCGGTGCGCATTGGACGACGACAAGCGACAATCCTGTCATTCCGCTCATCACTGCTGTAGGAATACACATAATTCTCGTTTTCGTCCGAATCTAGCACCTTTTAATATTTTTTTTAAAAAAAAAAAGAAATGGACATGGACAATGGCTGCCCAGCGTGAATAGGCAACAAAAAACCAGGTATATAGAACACGATCAATAAAATTGACGGTAAAAATGCCATTATTGCGTGCCTTTATTTTTTCTTTATTGAGCGGCAGACAAGTCATACAATTGTACTTGCATGAATCATGCACGCGCACGGTGGAAGAGGGCAAAGCGCGTCGCTGTTTTGGGCCAATCAGAGGCACCCACCCGTCAAGCAGCAAGGCTGCCTACAAATTTTGAGCTCCCCTCTTTTTTTTTTTTTTTTTCAACACCTTTTCTTTCTTGTTTCCTTCTCTTTTGCCCGCAACACCACCCTTTCCACCCACGTGTCCTTCCTTTTTCTTGTTCAGCAACGCCATGACGACCAAGAAAAGGCTTTCCTTTGCTTCGATGATGGGTAAGCAGGCGCTGTACCTCGATGCCACGAGCGACTCGAGCGTGCATTTTGTGCATTTTACTTGAATGAGCTGCGACACGTGTGCCTTTTTTAACCAACACGTCGCCCTGTTCTTGAATAGCCTTATTGCTGCTGACAACGACAGTCATCTGTGCTGCCAATGGCGACTCGGAACAGCAAGCCGTGAGTTGAGAGAAAAACAGCTGGAAGCGTGTGCATTGGCTGACAATACCCCTTTTCTTTTTACCAATTGTAGGTGCTAACTGTGGAAAAGAACGCGCAGCATGTGGAATCCAATGGTAATGAAACAAGCATCCCTTGAATTGACGCGCGCTCACTCTTTTTTTTTTATTTGATTTTTTTCGATAGGCGACGAGTTGTATGCCAAGGCAATGCAATATTTAAGGCCGCTCGCACACGACGACGCGCCCAAATCATCGGGGCGTAGCGGTGGCGCGGCGCTGCCGCCTGTTCTCGACCATTTGTGGGCAGATGTGCGCGCATGGTGGGCCGCGCCACACACGCACACATCCACGGCCACCAGTGACCAGGCGGCCGTGTCCACAGACTCCACGGACGGCGACAGCCCACGCACGCGTCAACCCGCCGATGCAGCCGCTCACGATGCTCTGCAAAAGGGCATTAACTTGCTCAAACAGGCCGCCGACATGTACGGCCACAAGGACGCACTCTTCTCACTCGCTGACTTGTATTTTGTACGTGGGAGGTGGAAGGGAATTGAGGGTGTGAGGGTGAGATTGCTCATTCTTGTTTTTTTTTTTTTTTGGCGCCTTTTAGTACGAAAAATATGGTCAAACGCGCGATTTGAAACAGGCTTTTCACTTTTACCACAAGATGGCCGATCTCGGCAATGCGACGGCGCAGCACATGGTCGGCTTCATGTACGCGACGGGATTTGGCAATGTGGTGCCGCGTGATCAGGCCCAGGCGCTGCTTTATCACACGTTTGCCGCGCACGGCGCAAATACTGCCGCCGAAATGACGCTTGGCTACCGCTATCTGCTTGGTATCGGCACGGAGCAAAAGTGCAGCGATGCCGTCTACTATTACAAGAATGTCGCCGCCAAGGGTAAGAAGGAAAAAGCGAGAATAAATGGAGAAAAAGTGACACTCACGCATGCTTTTATTTTTTTTTTCCTTCTTGCAGCCATTGATCACTACTTGTCTGGTCCTCCCGGCGGCCGCGCCATGCCGCTGCCCAAGGTACGTCTGTCGGACCAAGCGGGTGGTGTGTACGGCTTTGGTGCAAGCATGGTCATGGATAAGCCGTCATGGACAAACAGTGACAACTCCGTCAGCATTGAAGAAGTCCTGCAATACCTACGCTATCTGGCGCTTGTCAAGGGCGATGTCGAGGCACAGGTAAGCCAGAATCGCTTGGAAACAATGGAAAAAAGGACGATTTCTCATCTTATTTCTTATAAACAGCTGATGTTGGGCGACATGTATTATTACGGTTCGCGCAATGTGCCTCAGAATTTCCAAGAGGCGCTGACGTTCTTCAAGGCGGTCGTGGAGCGGTTGCCCACGAGTGGCAGAAAGATTCCGGACACGGTGATCAAGAGCAAGTCTGGCGAGGCCATTGGCCAAGCGGCCGGCTATCTTGGCAAGATGTTTATGCGCGGCGAGGGCGTCCAGGTCAATTACCAGACCGCGTACAAGTGGTTCCTCGTCGGCGCAGAGCTGCAGGACAGCGCGTCCATGAATGGTCTCGGCCTGCTGCTCCTCAAGGGCAAGCAAGAGGTAAAATTGCAAAAACACGAAAAAGTGCACCAAATTCATCTTTTTATTCTGATTTAGGACTATGATCGTGCGATTGATTACTTTACAAAGGCCAGCAACCTAAAGAACGCGGATGCACGCGTCAACTTGGCGCTCGAGTACATCAAGCACGAGTCGACTTTTGACATGGGCATTCAACTTTTCAATCTTGCTGCGGATTCGAAGCATCTGCTCGCTTACTGGTACCTCGGACAGATGTATCAGGAAGGCATTGGCATGACGGCGCCATCGTGCCAGCACGCTGTCGCTGTAAAGTCGCACTTTTTCCATGAAAACAGGCGAAATACTCATCGTTTTCGTTTTGTTTTCTTTTTTTCTTCTGTTTTAGTTCTACAAAGCGATTGCGGAGCGCGGCGACTGGCTGTACCCAACGGTGGAAACGGCCTACAAGGCGTACGAGGACGGTGACTTGGATGGCGCGCTCCTACACTACATGTTGGCTGCGGAGCGTGGCTACGAGATTGCACAAGCCAATGTCGCCTATCTGCTGGACACCCGTAAGACGCGCCCTGCTTGATTTTTGTTGTTCATTGCTTTGATTTTCTTTTGACCAATTTGACTAATTTTTTCTTGTTTTTTCTTTTTTTTTCCAAAAAGACTATGTTGCGCAGACGCTTCCGCAGCGACTTGGGCTGCAACAATCACGTGCACGCGACACGGACTTGGAGCAATTGGCGCTGATCTACTGGTCACGCTCGGCGAACCAAAACAACGTGGATGCGCGCGTCAAGATGGGCGACTATTACTATTTTGGCATTGGGGCACCAACAGACTTTGAAAAGGCAGCTGCGTGCTATCGCGTGGCGGCGGAGCTCGAGAACTCGCCCATGGCCATGTGGAATTTGGGCTGGATGTACGAACACGGCATTGGCGTTGCGCGTGATTTCCATTTGGCGAAGCGCACGTATGACAATGCGCTTGTTGCCAATGGCAATGCGTATTTGCCCGTTAAATTGTCATTGCTCAAGCTATACTTGCGCCAATACGTCGATTTCATCCTGGGCCGCGATGTCGATCATCCATTGTTCCAGACAAAACCAAAAAATGGCGCAAACGACGCGTACCCGGCGCACGCGGAGCAAGCGCAGCACCGCGATCCACAGCACGCAGGTGACGCGCACGGCCATCAGCTGGGCGAGCACCCATTGGACGATTTTTCAGAGCAGCGCGTCGCATTGGAACAAGCGCGTCGCCGCAAGGAAATCGAGGGTCATGACGCGCTTTGGGACCGCGGCGCAGAAGAGGAATTGAGACGCCAGTACAATCGACACATGCGCGAGCTTGAGGACCAGGACGACGCTGCGTTTAGACGCTACGATGATGACGAAGAAGACGATGAATATTCGGAAGAGGAGGAGCTCATCGAAAGCATCATCATCCTTGGCATTTGCATCCTCGTCGGCTACCTCGTCTATATCCGCAGACACCGCGTCAACAACAACAACCCTGTCGCACAACAACAGCAGCAACAACATCCGCCAGCACCCCCACACCTCTGATTTTTCCTCTTATTATTTTGTATTGTACCGATTTTGCCCCCACTTTTTCCCAATTCACCACATCCCTGCTCTCACACACCTTCCTCGCCTGCTCAATTCGGGCGCCATGATACCACAATGAACGAAAAAAAAAAAACCAGATGTATGTACGAAATGGAAGCTTTATTATCATTGTTGCAAAGAAAAAAAGAAAACATGCGATGGTCAGCGAGTGAAAAGCAAACAAAAGATGCTAGTGACATACATGTGAGCGTGTTTTGGAGAGAGAGAGAGAAGGGTGGGGTGTGTAAACAAGGGGGGGGATGACTATGAGACAAGAAAAAAGAGAGAAAAAGAGAGTAGACTACAAAAAGAAGTACATTTACTTCTTGGCCGAAGCAGGGCTGGCTTGGGCATTGTTGATGTTGAGCAACAAAGTGTCGGAATCCAACATGACGCGGTTGCCCGAGCGAGAAATCACTGTGGCAATCTCGCGCGCAGCCTCAATGCGCTTGAGTTCCAAGAAACCAGGCTTGTTCTTGATCGCCTCACCAATCAGCTCAGCAGACTTGGCCTCACCCTGGGCGCGGACAATCTAAAGATGCAAAAAGAAAAAAAAAAAAAGAAAAAAAGGGGAGGGTGAGCAATTGGTGAAAAAAAAAAAAAAAAAAAAAAAAAAAATGAGGCAAGTCTGCATGCCAAGAGTGGAAATGACTACATACGACGGATTGCTTTTCCTGGCGGGCCTTGTCGACCACAAAGGCGGCACGCTGGGCCTCCTGCTGGGCAATCTGCTTGGCCTCAACGGCAGACTCGAACACGGGCGAGAAGCCGACATGGGTGATGGACACATCGTCCAAGACAATGTTGAAGCGCAGGGCGCGGCGCACAAGGTTCTCGCGGACAAGACGCGACACACGTTCACGCTGGGTGATCAGCTGCGAAGCCGTGAATTGCGCAACAACCGACTTGAGCACTTCGTTCACAATCGAGGGCAAAATGCGTTCGTCATAGTCAGTGCCAAGCGTGCGGTACACGGTCGCAAGCGATTCGACACGAGGCTTGGACAGCACACGGCACGTGATGTTCACCATTTGCAAATCTGAGCGAGAGAAAAAAAAAGAAAAAAGAAAAAAAAAAAGAGGAATTGAGCATCTGGGCACGCTCTCGATGGCTCAATGGCTTCCATTGTCATCTTTTTTTCTTTACCCTTGGTGCCGGTCAGCGAGCCAACGTTGCGAGGTTTGGCACGCACATCGTAGATGATGGGCGTCTCGAACCAGGGAATCATAAAGTGGGTGCCTTCGTTGAAAACTTCATTTTGCACACCAAAGAGACGGGTGTACTTGATGGCACGGTGACCACCATCCACTAAAAACCACCGAAAAATCATGCCATTGTCAGCTTTCTTTTTCCCTTTTTTTTTTTTTTTGTTTACTTTTTTCGCTTTTATGTCTTACCGTTGAAAAGCGAGGCGTTCACGCCATAGCCAAGAGCGCCCAGGGTGAGCAGAGCACCGGCGGCGGTGCCGGCACCCTTGCCAGAGCCCTTGGGGAACATACCTCCCAACTTTTGCGCAGCTTGCTTAGCTTGTTGAGCCATGAGTCTATCGATTTATATTAAGAGAAAAAAAAAAAAGAGGAAAAAGAAGAAGAATGGCAACAAAGTTCGCTTATGTTTTCTCTTGGGGCCCACGCTTCCACCCTTCCCCGGCCAAAAAAACACCGCCTGGCCGGTGGCTGAGCTTTAAACCCCGCCCGAGCACACACAAATCGAGCTCGGCTAGGCAATGCCCCCAATTCACCCCGCTCAATGCGTCATCTTGCTTTTTGTCCGTGAATTCAACACCTGGGCATGATCGTTTCGGCCCGACGCGTCTTTTTGCTTTTTATTCGTAAGATTTGGCCATTCACCGATTTTTTTTTTTGCATGAAATGGCGGCCCGAGGTGTCTTTTTGCGCACTTTAATCGTAAGAATGGATGCAATCAAAGCTAAATTCATCTTGAGGAGCAAGATTGCAATGGAGGCGCTTCATGTGTCTGAAGATGGAGCGACAAATGAGCGTGATGGACAGATTGTTGCGATTTGATGGCTCCAATGGTTCCAATGGCGCATTTGTCAGCTCTTCCAGCACGAATGGCATTGGGCGCATCACTTCAATATGATTGTCCATGGCCAGAATCTCACCGACGTGCAATCGCTTCAAATCATGCTTGGGCATATAAATGACAATGGAAGAAAGCGCGCGGGAACCATAATAGATGTAAATGCTGCGAATCAGGACGTCGACAAGCACAGGACATCGCGTCAAAAGATCAGGAAGCACATCGGGCGACATGAGCACCACGCCATCCGTCAGCCGCAAGCCGCAAAGATGCGGAAAGAGTCCGGGGCCAACGCCGTCACCAATGGGGTCGAGCATCATCCTGCCATTGAGATCAAGCACTTTTAACCGAGGAAAGCGGCGTGCAAGGCGGCGAAACGGCAGATGCACGTGGACAGCGTACGATTTCGCAGGATCAAAGGCATCCGAATTAAAAACATGGCGATTTTGGCCCGCACCCGTCACTCGCAAGCACAGCCTCTGCATCAATGGACGCTCCTCGCCATTGTTGTTGCCTTCAATGCACGTCTCGTGCGTACAAATATGCAACCAGCAGCGAAATGGCGCGTCCACCACGACATCAATGGCCAACTCGACTAAATTGTCGCAGACCCCCAAAGGAAGACGATATACGCAGCTGGGTACGCTGTCTTGCGCCGTCATTGGAAGGAACGACCAATTCAGCTTTTGAATGCGGCTATCCGCCGACATCACGGGCCAATCTTCCACGGCGGCCGTGTGACATAAGCTGCCGACATGCATAGTCAAGCTCTGAAGCTGGGATGCATGCAGATCATACTCTTGTGGCACACGTCTGAAGGTGGTATTTCGTTGACATATTTGATACTCAATGAAAAGAGCCGTGAGATTGGGATATTTTACATGGATAAAATCGCTCCATTGGCGATCAAACACTAGGTGACGCATGCACAACGAGCGCAAAAGGGGGCACGGATCAATTTTGTCGAGCGGTGGCATCGCAAAAAGGGGACGATGGTAATTGAACGTGCTGCAAATCGCGAGATCCACAAGATTCGGCGCAACGGCGTGAATTTCGTCCAAAATGGCGAGAATCCTTTCTCTGGCCTTGCCGGACACAACCAATTTGGTCAATCCGGGCAGCACATTTTCTTTAAAAGCCGCGAGGGTCTCGGCGCTGCACTCAAGCGTCGTCAAATTCAACGACAAAATAGCCTGGACAGGCATGTTGCGCTGCCAGCTCGTCAGGCGCTTAAGATGCGGCCACATGACCTTCACGTACGAGAAATCAACACTCTTGGACACACGATAGCTACGTGGGACGTCCAGGACGCGCAAATTCCGCGTCACGCGTGCCAAATGGCCAATCCAAGTGTCAATGGCAAAGACACGCTCATCATACACCAAAACGGACTGAACCAGAGCCCCGACACCATCGGGGCCGCCACCTTGGAGCCCCCGACAAAAGCTTTCAGCTTGTCGCTTCGTGTACAGGTGCACGTTGGGGTACAATGCCTGCGTTGCAATCGGATACAAGGCTCGGCTGACAGTGGAAAGTTGACCAAGCGTCTCCGGCAGCATGACGTCGGCAATTAATACCCAAAGCTCCAAAGGAAACATGGTAAAAGCTGAAAGGACAAAAAAAAAAGTGCAGTGAGAAGGAAAACAGGCAAAAAGAAAAAGAAAAAGATAAAAGCAAGTAACCCCTCCACCCCTTTTATGGCTCACGGATGCGAATTGACCGCGCCACGACCTGCGGCATCTCCTCACATCTTTGTTTGCACGACGTTGCACATGGAACCCCAATTCAAAGGACGACCAGGCACACAAAGCAAGCAAATCAAGGTTTCCATTGGCAAACCACGCACAACACGAGCCGAAACGCGTCCCAATGTGAAAAAAGCAAGCGAGAAACACTAATGGGACAAGTTGGAAACCAAGTGGCAGCTGTCGAAACTCGAAAGTCCCTCACACGCCTATCTAAAAATCGGCTCCATAGCCAAAATTGAAAAATTGATCGCCAGAATTGCGCCAGCTTTTTAATAAGAGCAACGGCATGGAGAAACCATGAGAAACGCCAAAAAAGAGGGGGGCCCACTTGCTCGTTGACTAGGCAATCTGTGATTTTCGATTAAATTTCAAGCCCAAATATCACGTGAAAAACGCGTCGATAGAGCCGCGTCCACGCGTGCACTAGCAAGGGCGACGACACATGCTTAGATTGATTAAAAAAGTCGCGTCTAACTCGACGTTTGATGCACTCTTTTCATGCGTTGAAGTAGATTTTGAAACCGTGTCAAATATGCTGTCAAAGTCTGAAAAACATCACTTTTGTCATTTTACAGGGGCAAATGAGATTCTTTTGAGTATGGTACACTGCATGCCCCGCCGCACGATCTCGAGAAAAAGCTTTTCCAACCGAGCCGCCTGCTAAATAGGCACGTCAAACTGCTACAATACAATACATATCATATCATACGACTTTATCTTTTACTCTCTTTTTTAAAATACTCTTTATCTTCATGTGATGAAGTGTTTGGGATTGGTGCTTCTTCTTTATTTATTTATTTTTTTAAAAAAATTCACAGCATAATATAATGTAGAAGTAGAAAATCTGTTTTTCTCAACGTCGTCGTTCAGAAGATATTAATGCTAGTCGGTTTGCACCGCCGTACACGGGTGCTTTGTCCACGGAGGAGGGAGCTGGGGTCATATATATAATAGACAAAATGGTGGTTTTACCCCCTTGACGCCTATGAAACTGGCGCTTCATCAGAAACTTGCTCATCTGGTACCAAATTTGGACCTGTTGATAGTAGACCCGATTCTCCAGCGTTGTTAAGTTTTTTCGCGAATCGTATCACTCAGTCCTGAGAAATCTTGAGATTCGTGTTTGCTAGTGAATACCCAAGGTCAAACAATATTCTACGCGTTTCTCTCGATGAGCCTGACCATATGGCGCCAAATCTAGACCAGTGGATATTGAACTCGAAACTTCGATGATTCCAAGTTTTTTTTCGCAAACGGATCACTCAGTCTTGAGAAATCTCGAAATTGGTGCTTGTTAGTGAAAACCAGAGCTACAATAATATTTTACGCCTTTCTCCTGATATGCTTGACCACATGGCGCCAAATTTAGACCAATGGAAAGCTGACTCAAGGCTCCAATGATTCAAAGTTTTGATGCGAATCGGATAACTCAGTCTTGAGAAATCTTGAAATTAGATTGTTTGCTAGTGAAAAACAGCGCCAAATCAAAATGTACCTTATCACACGATAAACGATCAATGGTATTCTACGTAGCAGGACCCCTATATGGGAGGATTGTTCTATCGAAAATGATACTCTGTGATAAGCGCAAAAAAGAAAAAGAAAAAGTGAAAAATCATTAGGACTTGCTTTATATTATACATTTTGTTTTTCTTTTGACACTTTAGATAAATCAAGCTTGGACAACACGGTGAATAATGCGCATGCATGATGCTATACACAGGCGGGCAATAATCTATGTCAATGGCGTGATTTATTAAAAATATAGTGAATAAAGGCTTGTAAAATATGCTATGAAAGAAGACTATGGTACAAAAAGTAGGGGAATCGAAGGGAAATGGGCTCAGAGCAGAATGTAGGTCATGATGAGGGCGGGGAAAAGGAGGTACGATGCGGCAAAGGTGGCGACGGACGATGCGGCGCCGTTTTGGGCAAATGTCAAAGGCTTGCCGTCCGGACCGAGGATAGAAATGGACGCGACGGCCGAGTAACTGGCATTGCTGATGGTCGCGGTGGTCTGGGGCTCATGGGCAATATCATTGGAGATGGTGAATGCGCCCGAGTAAACGACAGGATCCGAGCCATGCGCAATGGCAATGCGCCACGCGGTCGTGCCATTGGCAAACGACGCGGACAGAGGCACAATCACGGTGCCAATGGAGCCGCTCAGGCCCTCGGACACCACAATGCTGTTTGCAGAGAGAGGTTGGTCCGCGCCGGCCACAAGACCAATGTTGATCGGCGAGTTGTCAGGCGGCTGCGTCCACGTCACAACCAATCTACAATTAAAAAAGAACGAACATTAGGTTTCTCTTCGTTTTCTACCATTTTTTACATCTCAAACTTACTGCTGGTTCGTGTACCAGGTGGAATTGGCAGCGGGCGACGTGATTTGGTATGCATCGCGCTTGACGATTGGCGAGCCTTGGACGGCGACGGCCAGGGACAACAGGAGAGCAAGAATGGGACCAGACTTCATTGTCAAAAGTGAGAGCAAGAGTGGGAGATTTAATGTGAATGAAAAAAAAAATAGAAGAAAAACAGACCTGACCATGGTCATTTTATAGCGTGCAGGTCGATCCGTCAGATCGAATGACAAAAGGTAAAAGGGGCAACAAGCCGACGGCACCCGTGCCTGGACGTTGCACAATGCTGCTTTTCTTTTTTCACATGATTGTAGTATTCCGAGACTTGACCGCTCTTTCCAGCTTTCAAATTCACGATCCGACCCGTTTTAATAAAAAATACGGCGGCCCTTGCATTGCCTCGGATACGAAAATGTGCCTGAAAAGGCACAATCATGGTGTCATTCGACTTTTGTCAGCGTTATCCCGTCGCCCAAGGGCCACACAAAGGGATATCATGACAATTTGGTAATCGGATCAAAGTAGAAGGCGCGATAACCAGGGACAGGGCCATGCTAATGCCTCCCTTGTCATTGGACAGCAGCTACCATGCGGACTAGATGCACGCCATGGCGACACAACAGCTCGCAGCTCGAGATGGCGAGGAAAAAGCAGAAAAAAGGGGATCCACAACGAGATTTGCGCGCATGTGCCGCTGACACTTGCATTGGCGTGCATCCATTCCTCTTTTTTTTTCCCCACGGGCACATCCATAAGATATAGGACACGGCAATTGGAGGAATTGGGCCACGAGAAAAGGCATTGAGGCGTTAAAACAACATCCATTGGGGGGCCGTCGATAAGGCGACAAAACAAGGTCAATGGTAATGGCAATGGCAGTGCGCGCAGCCTTTGTTTTGGAACCAGGCAGAAAAAGGCAAGAGGGTGTGTGCGGGGTCTGCGTTCTCTTTTTTTCCACAACCTTCTTTTTTGACGACACCATGGCCGACACGACAAAAGCACGCGACGATATGACCCCCGAGGAGCGCGAAGCGTTTGACAAGCAGGAAAAGCTGCGCGAGGATGCGGAACAGGCGGCGTTGCCTTACAAGTAAGCGAGAAAAAGGGATAAAGAGCAAAAAATACTGACGTTGCCCGTTTTTTTTTTTTCGTGTACACCAGGTGGAAGCAGACGTTGCAAGATGTTGACGTGGTGATCCCTGTGCCTGCTGGCACGCGCGGCCGCGATCTGGAGGTCGTGCTGAAGAAAAAATCGATCAAGGTCGCGCTAAAGGGCCAAGCGCCTATTCTTGAAGTAAGACGCGTCACCGTGTGCAAAAATGCGCAAAGCTGACCGATTTTTTAGGGCGAGCTGTGCAAGGAAATCCAGGTGGACGAGAGCACGTGGTCCTTGCAGGATCAAAAGGAAGTGGAGGTGCATCTCGAAAAGCAAAACCAGATGGCTTGGTGGGAACACGTTGTGACCAGCGCGCCAAAGATCAACACCAAAAAGATCCAGCCCGAGAATTCAAAGTTGGGCGACCTCGACGGCGAGACGCGCGCCATGGTCGAGAAGATGATGGTAACACCTGCAAAAGAAGAGGCTGTGCCCATTTGAGTCATTTTAACGCTTTTTTTTCTAGTTTGACCAGCGACAAAAGGCGATGGGCAAGCCGGACAGCGACGCGCTCAAGAAGCAGGAGATGCTTGCAAAGTTCAAGGCGCAGCACCCGGAGATGGACGTAAGAAAACGAGAAAAAAAATCGCGCCTTTTTTTTTTTTTTTTTTGGCACGCCATGGACACTGACGCGTAATCATTGGTTTTTCTTTTTCACAGTTTAGCAAGGTCAAGATGGACCAATGATGGATTTTTAATAAAAAAAAAAGAAGAATAAGCTTTATTTTGCAACAATTCCTAAAGTATCATGTAAAATGGTGTAAATGCATCTTGTAGTATAAAGAAAAGAATGAGTGGGGATGGGGAAAGTGTGGCTAGGCAAAGTAAGGGTGATCGAGCAGCTGTGTGGCATTGCCGCGTTTGGCGGGATCACGGCTCAGCAGCTGTTTGATGAGTGCGCGGGCGTGTTTGTTTTTGATTTGGCGGTCGAGTTGGGGGATTTCGAGCTCTTTTTGGTCGTTCCAGCGCAGGCCATTGTTGAGGATGGGTGTGGATGACGAGGGGTGGGAGACAAAGTGCAGGATGGTCTCGTCCTTGATGGTGGCGGCGAACAGCGGGCGTTTTGTCTCGAGTTCGTACAAGACGCAGCCAAGGGCCCACAAATCGACGCTGGCGGTGGCCACGACGCCATTGGCGCCCTCGAGACCATAGGTCGTTGCGCGCGCGACCTCGGGCGGGCAATAGCGAGGCGTGATCACGCCTACACATTCCTCACCAATCGTGCGACTCGCCTCGAAATCAATGAGCTTCCACGGACCTTGTGTGCGGTGCATTAAATTGCTCGGCTTGAGGTCGCAGAACGCGACGCCCTTTTCGTGGCACCATTTTAAGCAGCGCACAATGTCCATGGCGATGAATTTCGATTGACGATCATAAGCGGACGCGTCTGTGGCGTTTCTCGCGCGTCGAATGACGGTGGACAGGGTCTCATCGAGGCGTTCCATGACCGTAAGGTATTTGACATCGTCGTCTTCATTATCATCATCGTGATTTTCGTCGTCTGTCTTGTGCTTTTGATGGTCACTCAGGGACGCCGACGATTGTGGGGTGCCGCGTGCAGTGGTGGAGGTGGACGACTCGTCTTGGATGGTCAGAACCTCGAGAAGATCAACGACAAACGGCGATTTCAGCTTGACAAGTGACCTGCATTCGCGTTCCCAAGCCTCGCGTCTTCCAAACGACTTGACGACGGCATTTGAGCTCGATTCTGCTGATTGAGGGCTGTGGACAGAAATGTACAGAATGCTATTTGTGGGCCCAATGACAGGGGCAATGGCTCGGTCGACGCGATAACGGCGTGGCAGCATATTGCCAATGGCGGCAAGTGATGCATGCTTGTCATTGGCCAGGCTCGTTTCCTTTGGCGGCTCGTGGCTATGCTCTGTCGTCGTGGATGTGGTGGTAGTGGACGGTGTTGACACGGGCGCAGCATAATTGGCGCCATTGGGTGTGCCATTGGACGTGTGGGGCGGAGTAATGTTCTTTTCATCATCCAAAGTGCCATTGTTACTTGCACTTTGCTGTTGTTGTTGGTTGTTGTGGATGGATTCGGCGCTTGCTGCAGCAGCAGCCGCCAAGAGGGTGGGATTTGCACTGAGCGTGGCTAGGCGGTCCAATGGGCTGACCGAATCGTACAATTCCGCCGTGTTGGGCACACGATGGTGCAATGTGTCGTTTGCGCCATCGTCAACTTGATCGGGCGACGAATTGGACGCGTCCGGAGCACTCGAGGACGCGGTGGGGGCACCATCGCCATGGGTGGTCGCGTCGTTAGGTGGTATCGGGTGGTGGTGATAATGTGTGGCGGCCGACGAGGACACTGGCCTTGCAACAGGCACGCTGGACGATGGATACTGGTGGTGCGTGAGCGGCACAACACGCGTCGTGTCCGTTGACGCGCCGCCAAGTTGCGATGGCGCGCTATTGTTCGTCGCCGTTGTCGCAACGCTGAATTGCTTGCTCGCACCAGGGATATATTGGATCGGCGCCTCGGGGAGTACCGCAATTGAATCGTCCTCGTCGCCCGTCGCCGTGCTAAATGCACGCGAAAGAGACGCGTCTTTTTTTTTTTTTGGAAAGAGAATGAGAAAAAATGAGAGAAAAAAATGAGAAAAAAATGAAATTTGAGATCTTCCACTTGCAATTTGGCTTACCATCTCTTTTGCGGGCGGCAAGATCGTGGTGATAGGCGTGTGTAATAGGGACATTTCGGGTGGTTGTGGCGGTTGTGTTGGTTTTTATGCTTTGAAGGACTTCCATGCTGCTGCTGACGGGCGCGTCCTCGTGGCGATGGCTGCTGGTGACGTCATCTTCGCGGTCCGAGTTGTAGTGATGGATTCGGATGCTATTGTTCATGTGAGCAGCGAATTGGGACGCGGGTACCGAAAATTCGTTGGGTTTTTGCGTAATGACCTCATTAGGGACCTGGCCGGGGCCTGACAGGTCATTGGAGCCGCCTGCAAGGTACTGCTTGCTTGCGAGCGAATGGCGCGACCCGCGCAGCGAGTGTGGGGACGCGGTGGCGGCGTCATCGGAGGGCGACATTAAATCGAGGACGACATGGCCGGTACTGGTGCCTGCAGCCATATCGCCCGCGCTCTGGTGGCCATCGGAGCGTCTGTAGAACGAATCGGTGTTGGTATTGCCTGTTTTTGCGGTCCAGGCCTTGGACACGCGTTTGTGGCTGTGCGAGATCTGATTGGCCGAGTCATGGAAGCCGAATCCGTGATTGTCGTCGTGATAATGGTTTTGAGGGTCATCGTAGTGGGTGTCGTGGTGGACTGGGCTGCCATAGCGCCAATAATAATCATCTTGGTCGTCATCGTCATCCTGGTCCATCATTTTCTTTTCTGTGTGCAATGATTTGCCCGTTTGCTGCTCTTTTTGCTGATTTCGACGGCGACGATAACAGAAAAAGGCAAGCGCACCGACAATGGCCAATGCCGCCACACCACCAACAACACCACCAGCAATGGCACCGACATTGGCACCGGCGCCATTGTTGCCATTGCCATTGTTGCCATTGTTGCCATCGCTGCCATTTCCTTGCTGATTGGACGCGACGCCATTGGATTTGACATTGGACCACGACCACGCATTATAGTCGAGCACATAGATGTTATTGTCCGTGTACGACGAGCCCCAGCCGCCATAAATGTAGATTTTTTGATGGTTGGGATCATGGACGGCGGAATGGCCCATGCGCACACGTGGCCCCTGGTCCTGATTCGCCATATTTTGATAATACCACGTGAAATTCGGATACGCCGACGCATCCAGGATCCACACGCCCGAGTCGGACGCCGTCGTCGTGCCGCCACCATACACAATCATCTTGTTTTGCAAACAAGTCGCCGTGTGCAAGCGTCGCGGGCCCGGAATCGCCCCATTGACCGACCCAGGATTCACCTGCAAGTTCCACGTACTGCTGTTCAGATCGTACACGTACACGTTGCGCGACGCGTCCGCCGGATTGCCCGTCTGCGTGCCGCCAAAGGTGACCAAGCAATTGCAAGATGAAATGAAGCATGTCGAATGGTCCGTGATCGCAGGCCCATTGGACCCAGAGCTCCATGCATACGAATTGGCGTCGAGGAAATAAAGGCTGTTGAGCACCGCGCCATTCATGCGATTGCCATTGCCATCCACCCCCACGCCGCCAAACGTGTAAATTCGATTGTCGACAATGGTCATTGTGTAGCCAGATGCCGTGGCAGGTGGATCTATGAGTGGAAAATAAAAAGAGAGAGGCAAAAAGTGGGCAATGGAGGGCAAAAGAGGGAAAGAGAAAAGGTCGGGATGAGCACATTTTGGGGATTTGAGGGTGGATCACCTCATTTTTTTTCTTACTGAGCGAGGTGGGATTGGCCCACGACCAGACATTTGTATCGAGCTTTTGTAAGAGGGCGCCATTGTTGGTGGTGTTGCTAGCGAGCATGAGTGTCTGGCCGGCGGCGGGCAATGACACCGCCTGGAAAAACACCTGAAGGTCGTTTGTGGCGTAATTGGAAAGCGCCTGGGCATCGTACCAGGTGCGGTTTTGTGAGTGCCATGCCCACACCGAGTTAGTGCCCATTGCGCTTGTCGTGTTCCCCGAGGTGTCCGTCGTACCACCATAAACAATCACATACGGGTCTTGGAACACTGGAAAAAAAAACGCAATGGATGAGCAAATGCGCAATGGCTCTCGAAGAAAAAAACTTACCCGACGCATGACCGGCTTTCCAAGGCACATTTGTCGACACGGTGCCTGGCGACACAGACTGCGCGCGGGCAACTGGGAAAAGAGCGAGAAAAAACAAGGAGGGCCGCTTCCTGAGCTTCATGACAAAGAAATTGGGACAAAAAAAAAAGTAGAGCAACAAAGGGGTGCCTCACGTGGCAAGGAACGATCGAGACAATAGAGGCGGGGATGCAGGAAAACGAGGGGAAAAGCGAACAACAAGGAAAACGAGAGCGAGAACGGGTGGCCAAAAAAAAAAAAAAAAAAAAACCTTTCGCGAAAAAGAAAAAGAAGAACAAGAGCAAAACGAAAAAAAGGGAACCCAACCCTTTTTGTGCTCCTTTTTTTGCTTGCTTTTTGCGCGGAGTTTGATCACGCCCTGAAATTGAAGCCTTGTCTTTTCGTCACTGACGCGCCCTGCACGCTCCTTGATTGGCCATGTCTTATTTGATTTATTTCTGACCCTTTCCCGGGATGACTATAAGCACATTGATGCAACATGCTGCAACATGACAGCCCGCATTTCTCTCAATTTTCCATTTTTTTTAAAAAAAAACAAAAAGCACAATAAAAACCTTGGCTGCCACTTTGCAATCTCCATCTCCTTTTTTGGCTGCGTGGTCTATTTTTGTCTACGATTTTTTTTTTGCTACGCGCGGCTGTCTGTTTCTCCAAAAGGACAAATTGGGTCTTGGGGCCTTCATTTTCACACATCATCTTGCTTTTTCTTTATTTTGATTGAATGGGGGAGGAGGAGAATGGCAAAGGGAGCCAAGGGGGAGGGGTATCACGGTCCATCACGACCCATCACGCTGGGTTTCACTCTTTTGTATTTTGTTTTCGATGTTTTTGATATTTTTGATGCTTGGACCGCCGAATTGCGCGGGAAAAATTGCTGTCCTCCTCATCTGAAAACCCGCCAAAGCCATTGTCTTCACAATCATCCAAAATCAGCAGCTGCTGAAGGTCCAAGGCTTGCGTCACCTTGGTCCCCACTTTTTCACCCAAAATAGCCGCTGGGCCCTGGATCGACGTACTTTGTGTGTTCGATTGGCCGCTGTTCTTGTTGCTATTGGCGCAATTGGGCGCCAATGGCTGCTCAGACCGTGCTTGTGGCGCCAGTGGGGGTGACAGTGATGGCGAATGCCGCTTTGCACGCTTGTTGTGCCTATAATTGACGCCTTTAGTGCCTGGTGGACGCCCGGGCCTGCGCTTGGGCGCCGCTGCTTGGACGCTGCTGAGGTCAACTTGCTTGCGCGGACGTCCCATCGGCTTTTTGGGTAGCCCGCGACCATACGACGTGCGCTTCCGCCCAAAAAGCGCGTCAAAGCTGCTAGCTTCCATATCACCTTCGTCTATAGGCCGCTTTTGGCCACCGCCATCCGCCTGATCCATTACCAACAACCAGAAGCTCAACGATAAAAAATCAGAAAAGTGAGAAAGAACAAAGAAAAAGGAGCGCGGGGCCTGAAAAAATGCCATAAAACATAAAAATCAGAACTTTGAGCGCTTTCCACCCCACCCCCATGAGCCATTGAGACCCGTTCAGACCAGGTACAACATCAGCGCACCATGTTCAACTTTACAGAGGAAATAGGGCCTTGGTACTCATGAAAACGGCATTAAACGAGCCATTGCACATCTATTAAGGGCTTCCAAGCCTCCTGTTGGCTGGTTTGAACGCTGTTGACAGCCAATTGGGGCCGCTGCTCTATTTGGTCCCCCGCCTTGTTTTGATTTTTTTTGTTTTTTTTTGCTTTTCTTCTTCTTGACACTTTTATTTTTTAACATGTCGACGCACCGCCTCTTTACGTCCAAATTTGTGTCGCGCCTCGCACGCCCCCTGACGGAAGCCGACGTTCAGCCGCAGCTGGTGTACAACGAAGCCAAACAAAAGAGCTTTTGGCGCCCACCCCGTGTTTCTCGCCGTGTTCAAAACGACCTTCGCAAGGCTTGCCTGCAGCACGGCGTCGACCCCGTCGCCTACGGCCTGCCCCCCGTCGCCGCGCCCAAGCCCCTCAAATACAAGCCTAACAAGCTCGAGAAGCACGAACGTATGCGCGCCGAAAGACAAGAAAACATCCAAAAGAACCTGCAAAAGATGCCCCAGACCATCCAGGCTTGGAAGGAGGTAAAAAAAAAAAAAAAAAAAAAAAATTTGAACGCTTGCCGAGGGCAACGTCTGGTCAATTGATCCCTCACTCACTCCCTCTTCACTTTCACTCTTTCTTAGGACAAATTGAAGGAATTGGCCAAGCAAAAGTCCTCGTTACCCATTTAAAAAGGATTTCGTGTCTTTTTTTTCTTCTCATCTTGATCCCCCATCCCTTTTTGTACATTTCCCCTTTTTTCCTCAATATTTCGCAATTGCATTTGATCACTCTGCCTCGTTGTTTTCCCCAGTTTCCATAGAAATAAACATCATTATCACGTTTTTGCTGAATTTGGCCGTGTCGTGTCGCGCTGCTTGGAATTTTTAATCCGTCTAGCCGGGCTCGCTCGTCATCCACTCTGGAAATCGTGTCGACGGATTGGAAAAATGGCACCATATTTGGCCAGCACGGGTAAAATGGCATCATCTTGCACCAGGATGGCCTCCAATGCCTCCAATGTGTGGTCTCACTTTACACAAACGCCATCTCATCATCTTCATCTTTACCCTGGACTTTCTGTTATCGGCATCGTATAAATACCCTTCCTTTCATAATGTTGGTTTCCATACATTTGGCTGCTTTTTCACCTTTTTACCCTCCCCCTTTTTCCCCTCTCCTTTTTTTTTTCTTTTCATTTTACCCAAATACATGGCTGCATTGGATGAAAAGAGGCCAATTGGCTCTAATGGCGTATCAGTCGCGCATTATGACGAGGAAATCAAGCAAGTGATTGTTTCCAGCGTCGCCAGCACGTCCAGCGACGAATTGTCCGCGGACAATGTCTCCGTCGAGGGCTACGTGCCTGACCTCGAGTACACGCCACAAGAAGAAAAGGCCGTGCGCCGCAAAATCGACCTCCACCTCATGACTTTTGTCCTCGCATGCACATTCATTCTAAACATGGACCGCACAAACATCTCCAATGCCATCTCGGATCATATGCCTCAACATCTCGTAAAAATACACACAAAAAAAAAGGGGCGGCGGGGATGCGAGGCGCGACTGACACGCGATTTTTTTTTTTTTTTGCATGAATGGCCCATTTTAGGGGTTCGACAACACATGGGTCAATAACACAGGCACGGTCTATTGTATTGTCTTTACCCTGTTCACCCTGCCCAACAATTTCATTGTCAAACGCGTTGGCGCGCATCGCTGGATCCCCATTCTCATGACAAGCTGGTCCATTGTCACGTAAGATTTGGCAAATGCTGCTTCGCGCCTCCATCGCCCTCCTTTGGCTCATTTCTACATTTTTTTTTTCTTCAGTTGGGCACATTGCTTTTTGCAGAACAAGGCCGGCTACATGATCGTCCGCATCTTTATTGCCATCACCGAGGCCGGATTCATCCCCACATGCCTGTTTTACTTGACAACTTGGTATCGCACAAAGGAATTGCCAGAAAGACTCGCTTGGTTCTGGGCCTTGCAGGCATTTGCTTCCGCGTTCTCGGGCCTCTTGGCCTTTGGCGTCTTTCAACTAGCCGGACGAGCAGGTAAAAACGCCAAAAAAGCCCAATTGACTGTTTTTTACTGACTATTTTTTTTTCCACAGGCTTGTACGGCTGGCAATGGCTCTTCCTCATCGACGGGGTCGTGTCCCACTTTGTGGGCTTCCTTGCATTGTAAGATTTCGCGTGATGCGACGCGCATTTTCATTGCGCAAAAGCTAATATACTTTTCTCAATATTTATTGTTAGCTTGTACTTGCCGTACACGCCTGCACACACGGGCACGTTGCTGCGCGGGCGCAAGCCATGGCTCACGGAGCGTGAGGTGCAAATTGCCGTGACGCGCATCATCCGCGACGACGCGTCAAAGGCAGACCAGCAGAAACTCTTGACTTGGGCCGACATCCGGTCCGCCGTCACCGACAGCCGCGTGTGGATGCATCTGCTCATCATCATGGTCCAGTAAGTTAAAAAGGGCGCGCGCCCATGGGCAACCAAATTGACCCCCCAATTCGTTTTTGTATCATAGATTTATCCCACGCGTGCCCATTGACGCCTACTTCCCTACCATGATCCGCGACTTTGGCTTCGAGGTGACCATTTCCAACCTTTTGACCGTCCCGTCCTACATCATTGGCCTTGTCGTATCCGTCATTGTCGCCAACAGTGCCGACAAGCGCTGTTACTATGCATTCCACGTCATCTTTTGCTGCGTGTGGTTCCTGGCGGGCGTCCTCGCCCTGGAACTCTTGCCCGACAATACTGGCAGGTGGTCCCTGTACGCGGCCCTCCTCTTCACGCAATCCGCGCCATCGTATCATGGTAAAAATACTATCACAACCCCTTGAAATACGCTGTTCTCACCTTTTTTTTCGTACCATTAGGCCTCCACATTGGCTGGTCCTCGGCCAATCTCGCCCCTGTCGGCAAGCGCACCATCTTCCTTGGCGCCGCCATTGGCGCCGCCAATATTGCAGGCGTCCCTGGCTCACAAATCTATCGTAAGCGCAATTTTAAGAAAAAAAGGCGCCATCCAAGCCATTGTTGCTGACTTTTGTATTTTATGGCAATACAGAGCAAAGCGACTACCCACGTTATCACACTGGCAACTGGGCAAATGTGGGCCTTGCCATTCTGCCGATTTTGCTCCTCACGTTCCAACATTTCCGTTATGTGCGCCTCAATCGCAAGCGCGAAGCCACTTGGAATTCCATGACCGAAAAGGAACAAAAGCATTACACCGAAACCACCACAGACAAGGGCAACGACCGCCTCGACTATCGATTCACCATCTAGTCCATTCCCTTTTTTTTGTATTATTTTTATTGCATGAATAATAAACAGGCGCCCATTGCGCCCCCTCTGATACTAAAATTTGCCAATCTGGCACGGCAGAACCCTAGGGCGCGTAATAATTGAAAAATCGAGGTCATTTTACACGACAGAAATTATAAATTCATCAATGGCGTCTTTTGCCATTATCGCCCGCCGAGCAGGGCGCCGCCGAGCACCGAAACGTATCCCACAGTGAAAAAGACACGCTGAAATAGCCATACGGATCCAAATTTGAGGTTGACATCAATTTAAGACTTTGTATTTTTTCAAAGAATTTCTATTCGATTTTTCTTTTGCTCTGCCTTTGATCCCAAGTTTCTGTCGTCTTGCATAGAAATCAGCGTCATTGTGACGTTTTTGCTCAGTTTGGCGCAACTCGTGCCGCAAATGTCCAACGTTGATCTAGAAAACCGGTTTGATTTTTTTTTTCGGCATTGAAAACCAAGCCTTGCAGCTAAGAGCTCCATTCTCGATCCGTCTATCATAGCAGAATGATATCATTGTGAATAAGCATGTCCCTCAAATGCCTTTTATAATAATGGCCCGCAGACACTACTTATGCAAGCAGCACACCTGATCAGCCCACCTGGCATTGTGTCCTATAAATATCGGACATTCCTGAACGCTGGCATCACCAATCGTGGATTCTTCTGCCTACCAGGCTCTATACACGCTTCTTTCCTTGCTTTTGAATTGTTTTGCCTACTCTCATGTCAATTTTCGATAAAAACAGCGCCAATGGCACTGCCGCCGCTCAATATGACACGGAGCATTATGAGATGATGGTCCCAAGCGCGACAGGCCCTTCTAGGAAAGAAATGTTGACAGATGACGCTGTAATCGAGGGATACGTGCCCGATCTCGTTTACACGCCACAAGAAGAGACGGCGGTGCGCCGTAAAATTGATTTTCATCTCATGACCTTCCTCCTTGTCTGTATGTTTGTGTATAGAATGGACAAGGCGAATATTTCCAATGCCATCTCGGATCATCTTCCCCAACACCTTGTGCGATAACAAAAAAAAACATATAAAAAAATAGAAAGGGGGCATCATGGCTGACATTTGAATCTTTTTGCATTGCATTGCAGGAATTTAGCTACTCATGGATCAATGACACAAACATGGTGTGCAGCATTGTCGTTGCCCTAGTTTCGATTCCAAACAATTTCATTGCCAAACGTATCGGTGCGCATCGCTGGATCCCCATTTTGATGGTTTGTAATGACCAGTGGTGCGTTGAAAGCTCTCTGATACAACGTGTCACATTTTTTTTTAGGCGAGCTGGGCAATTACCACGTAAAAATGCTCTAAATACGCACAATGCTGCGCAATGGACTAAAAGTTCGCTTTTACTTGTCATGTAGATTGGCACATGTCTTTTTGCAAGATAAAGCAGGCTTCATGGTTGCACGCATCTTCATCGCCATCTCGGTGGCCGGCTTTGTTCCTACGTGCCTTGTGTATTTGACCTCATTTTACAAAACCAGGGAATTGCCTGAGCGACTTGCCTGGTTTTATGGTTTGGAAACCTTTGCTGCCGCGATCTCTGGGCTTATTGCCTTTGGTGTCTTTCAATTAGCCGGTCGAGGAGGTAATGGCCCGTCAGAATCGTCAGTTTCACGCTCTAAATTGCTGTTTTCCCACCTTTTTTCTTTTTTCTTTTTTTTTTTTTTACGTGCCATCATCAGGTTGGCACGGCTGGCAATGGCTCTATCTCATTGACGGTGTCGTGTCTCTCTTTATGGCCATTCTCGCATTGTGAGATTTAGAGTTTTTATGATGTACTTGTGTTGACACGACGTGTTGTGATTTGCTTTAGCTTGCATTTGCCTTTGACGCCTGCGCACACGGGCACGTTGTTACGCGGGCGCAAGCCATGGCTCTCGGAGCGCGAGGCGCAGATTGCCGTGACGCGCATCATCCGAGACGACGCGTCAAAGACAGAACAGGAAAAATTCTTGACACTAGCTGACATTCGATCCGCCGCTTCCGACAGCCGCGTGTGGGTGCATCTGCTCATCATCGTGGTCGAGTACGAAGAGCTATCGAGGTCCATGGAAAGTGCAAATGCCGTTGATATATTTTTTTTGTAGAATCATTCCACGCGTGCCAATCGAAGTTTATTTTCCCACCATGATTCGTGAATTTGGCTTTGAGGTCGCGATTTCAAACCTTTTGACGGTGCCTGCGAATCTCATTTGCCTCGTCGTGTCGGTGATCGTGGCGCGACATGCAGACAAACGCGGATTTTACGCGTTCCACGTGATTTTTTGCTGTGTGTGGTTCCTTGCGGGCGTCCTCGCTCTTGAATTGCTTCCCGACAATGCAACGAGGTGGGCACTGTATGCGGCGCTCCTCTTCACACAATCGTCACCCTCCTATGAAGGCAAACAACCAAAACAAACTCTAAAACACGCGCTTACAACCATTTTTCGAGCAATTAGGACTTCACATTGGTTGGTCTTCGGCAAATCTCGCGCCCGTCGGCAAGCGCGCCATCTTCCTTGGTGCAGCTAGTGGTTGTGCTCATTTCTCAGGAGTGCCAGGCTCACAAATCTATCGTACGTACCCCTAAAAATGCAAATCATACGCGCAGACCGAGCTAATTCCGCCCGCGTCATGCCTTTTTATTTTTTTCTTCCATGCAGAGGAAAGAGACTACCCGCGATATCACACGGGTAATTGGGTATGTGTAGGTCTTGCCATTGTGCCGATTTTGCTTTTGCTATGGCAGCATTTCCGCTACTTGCATCTCAATCGCAAGCGTGACGCGAAATGGACCGCCATGACTGACAAGGAACAAGCGCACTACCTCGAAACCACCATGGACAAGGGCAATGACCGCCTCGATTACCGGTTCACCATCTGATCCATCCATGTTTTATGATTTTATTTGTCCTGTACGCATAACAAAAAAGAGACAAATTGGCCAAATGGTGGATTTGTGAAGCCTGAAAACTAAGGTGGTCGCTTCTTTTTGAGGGCGGTGAGCTGGTTGAGGATGTTGCGTTTTAAAAACATCTGGCTTGATTGCGCAATGGCTTCCATGTCGGCCAGCAGGTTGTCGCCGGCAGCGACTAGCGTGGGTCCGTGCTTACTGGTCAGGGCAAGCATCACCTGCATTGCCTCCTTGTTGCGCGGCTCCTGCAGGATCACCGACCGGCAAGTCAAAAGGATCTGCTGCAGCACGGGCGTTTCCAAGGCCACCAGTGGTGTGGCCGTGCACACCGTGTTCACGAGCTGCAGCGCCGACTTTGAGAATGCCGTGCCGTTCCATTGTGCCAAAGGAAGCTTATCAAGACTGCCAAACAAGAGATATCTTCAAAAAAAAAATAGGAATTCAGTCAAGCTCATGGTCAAAAAGACGTGAAGATTCCTTTACCGAAGCAAGACAAGCCGAGTCGTTTGACCTAATGCCTCTTGAATCAGCTTCACAACAATATCCGAGTGCCGCAATTCATGATGCTCTATTTTTTTTAAAAAAAAAAAAAAAAAGAGAGAGTGTTTAAAAGAAAAACGCGAAAAAAACGTCCCTTCCACTCGTTTTTCACGCGTCTTTTTCGCGTCTCGCACCTTGTAACGCGTCATTGAGCAGCGGCATGATCAAGCAGTCGACGGCAATGCTGTCAAAGCGCTTGGACACAAGCACCAGGTCGTTGAGCAGCACCCTAGGCAGGTTGGACGTCGTTTTGGACATCTAAAAAGAGGATTTGTTGAATGACGCGGCCCATCAACCCGCTATTGAATGCCTTACATAGGGGTATAGAAAAGATTGGTATGCTAGGCGCACCGATGCGGGATTCGCATTGTCGTCACGCCCAATCGCAGCACAAAGATCGGCTAAAAGCGCGTCCGTCCACGTCAATTGTACATGTTCGCACGCAATTTGCAACTAAAACGAGGGCGATGCTTGCGTTGAGCGCCTGCAAATAACCTTTTCTCAGCTTTCTCTTTCGCAATACTTACCTGCTCCGGTGTCAGTGCGAGCAAATCTTGGAAAACGCCCGGGCCATCGTGCTGCGACGACTGCGACATCTCTGGTGTGGCCCCGAGCCGATTGACACGTACGAGCACATCCTGAATCTCTTCCAAAATGCCGTCCACGTCCATGTCGTCGCCATTGTCTGCGTAAAATTTAAAAAAAGTGAGAATTTTTTTCAAGGAAAACGAAACAGTCCACGCATTTTACCCATCTGTGATACCTGCGACGCGCCAATTGGCTGGCTTGAGCGCGTGGCAGACGTGTCGTGCAAAAGTCGGCGCGGTTTACGGGGCTTCAACGTGCCTGAGGTTGCGCGCTAGAGAAAATGTGAGCCATTCTGGCCTTTTTTTCACATGCTCCCGCCCCATCCCCTCTTACAATAACCGGTGCAAGACGGTCGTCGGCCGCTTCACACGCGTCATGGTCGTCGACAACCGGGAATAAAAGATCTAAAACGCCAAAAGTGAGCTTAAAAAGACGAAAAGCGGGCACTGGTTGTCCTACCTGGTGTAGACATGTACGTGTCAACATAGCCAAATGCATGCTGTAGAGACGGCGAGAACCCCTGGTTATGTTGTTGGATTTGTGCTTTCAGCTGCTGGATGCGTTCCTCGCGAAGGGCGGCAAAAGACATGTACAAAAATTCGAAAAGACGGTGCAATGGGTCTCCAGGCGCTTGCCTTTTTTTTTGTTGACCGCCCGGTTCAATCTGCGCTCCTGCGCACTGCGGAATTGCCTCTTGCAGCCCCATCATGGGGCGCTGCGCAATCGTGCAACTAGATGACGATCGGCTAAATGCTCCATTGTCACCCAATGACAGATTTGTAAAAGGCCATCGACTCTATTTTCTGCAAGTTTCAGCTTATTTTTTCAAGTTTATGGGCTGGACAGCCAAGGAGTTTGCAAGAAAAATGCTGCTTTCATCGCGAAAATGCATTTTGACGCCCAAAAATCGCCCAAAAACCGGAACAAACTGGCAATGCTCTTTGATTTTTGAATGCAATACATTTGCCTCGGTTGTGTGCCGGTTGTGTGTATGCCTATGCAAGGCAAAAAGTAGTCGCAAGCTCAAATTTTGCCCGCCTCGCGTTTAATCGTTAAACAGCGCATTGCTGTGATAGAACCAACCTGTTGGGGCGTGGCGCGCCAGACTTTTTGGCGCCTTCCCAAGTCACTCATGTCAATAAAATAAGCTTCGTGTCAAAGAAAGGCGTCATTGTCGAGAAATGGCACTTTTTTTTTTTGAAAATCAAGTTTAAATCACGATTTATCGACGTCCAACTAGTCACATGCCCCTTGCACCACCAGATTGTCGGATTGGTTCAACCAGAGAGTATGCATCTGCACCTATCCCGCAAGCAATGCCAATGTCCAAAAAAAAATGGTAAATGTATGTTAACCGGCTTGAAAATCGTGACGATGGACGTCGCAATGGGCGCCGTTTTCGAGGCTGCCCGCATTAAATGACCTCATCTTGCGCCAGATTGCTAATGACACGGTGCCTCTAATTCGGTTCCCCTGATTATATTATACACCTGCAATTGATCATCTCCCCCTTTTCCGTGTTTTAATCCCGTCACTCCACCTGCATATGCTTCATTCACGCAAGCCGCGATACTTGCGGGCCGTGCACTACGTTTGACGGATTCATACAACTCTTAACCCGCCTTTTCCCCCTTTTTTTCCTCTTTCTTTTTGATTTCTGCCCCAATATCATGGCAGCATTAGATGAAAAGTGGCTAATTGACGACACTGACACGTCAATTGGGAACTTGTCTGCAGACAATGTTGCGGTGGAAGGCTATGTGCACGATCTCGTCTACACGCCTCAAGAAGAAATAACGGTGCGCCGCAAGATTGATCGCCACCTCATGACTTTTGTTCTCGTCTGTGCACTCATTCTCAGCTTGGACAATTCAAATCTCCCCAATGCCATTTCGGATCACATGCCCGAGCAGCTCGTAAATTTTTCAAAAAAAAATGAAATATGACGAAAACGAAAAAAACGAAAAAAAAAAAAAAAAGGAGGGGCGCGGCGCAATTGACGCGCTCGTTTCATTTTGCATGAAAATTCAGGGGTTCGACAACACATGGATCAACGCCGCAAACACGGTGAGTTGCATTGTCGTCACCCTGGGCGCCCTTGCAAATAATTTTATTGTCCCGCGCGTCGGTGCTTATCGCTGGATTCCGATTCTGATGGTACGATGGGAAGGACCGTGGCGCGTGGATGGCAGACACTGACCGCGTCTTTTGTATTCTAGTCAAGCTGGGCCATTGCTATGTAAGGCCGCTGCAATGTTCATGCGTGTCCCTTGTGTCCATTTGCTGACCTTTGCGCAGATGGGCACATTGCCTTTTGCAGGATAAAGTGGGGTACATGGTGGTACGCATCTTCCTTGCGCTCCCGTTGGCTGGCTTTATCCCCACATGCCTTGTGTACTTGACAACATTTTACAAAACCAAAGAATTGCCCCAAAGACTGGCTTGGTTCTGGGCCATGTCGACCTTTGCGTCGGTATTCTCGGGTCTCTTGGCTTTTGCTGTTCTTCATTTGGCCGGACGCGCAGGTACGACGCGAAAACGGGGGTCATTTTGTGCGCTTTTGGCTCATGATGTTCGTTTTATGCGTTATTTCAGGGCTGCACGGCTGGCAATGGCTCTTTCTCATTGATGGCGTCGTGTGTCACTTCGTGGCCATCCTTGCTTTGCAAGTTTTGTTTTTATTTCGCGCGTTTCTGTTGTGCGACTTGTGTTGACCCGCCATCTTTCGCGTTTTATTATTATTATTATTATTCTAGTCTTTTCTTGCCATCAACGCCTGCTCACACCGGCACGTTGCTGCGTGGACGCAAGCCGTGGCTCACAGAGCGCGAGGCGCAGATTGCCGTGACGCGCATCATCCGAGACGACACGTCAAAGACGGAACAGAAGAAATCATTGACATTTGCCGACATCCAGTCCGCTGTCACTGACAGCCGTGTCTGGGTGCATCTGCTGATCATCATGGTCCAGTAACGTACCAAGTGCGCCGCCAAGGGGCTGTCAAATTTATCTCATTCTTTGTAGTTGTATTCCACGCATACCCATTGACGTGTATTTTCCGACAATGATTCGCGAATTTGGCTTTGAGGTCGCGATTTCGACCCTTTTGACGGTCCCTGCGTTCCTTGTATGCCTGACAGCGTCGGTGCTTGTGGCGCGCCATGCAGACAAACGTGGGAACTACGCGTACCACGCGATTTTTTGCTGCGTGTGGTTTCTTGCGGGCGTCCTTACCCTCGAATTGCTTCCCGACAATGCAAACAAGTGGACACTCTATGGCGCCCTTCTCTTTACGCAATCGTCGCCGTCTTACCAAGGTAAAAAAAAAAAAAAAAAAAAAGGCAAAGATGGATATATCCATGGGCTGTAAAACACGCATTATTCTCTTTTCTTGAATTACCAGGCATGCTCGTTGGATGGTCCTCGGCAAATATTGCACCTGTTGGCAAGCGTGCCATCTTCCTTGGCGCTGTCAATAGCGTGGGCTATCTGTCGGGCGTGTCAGGCTCACAAATCTACCGTACGTACGCGCCCTAAAATCCAAAAAAAAAAAAAAATGCACGCAGACTGGAGCTAATTCTGCCCGCGTCGCGTCTATTTTTATTTTATTTTTTTCCATGCAGAGCAAAGCGACTACCCGCGGTATCACACGGGCAATTGGGTGTGCGTGGGTCTTGCCATTGTGCCAATTTTACTCTTGGTGTTCCAGCATTTCCGTTACCTGCATCTCAATCGCAAGCGCGAAGCCACGTGGATCGCCATGACCGAAAAAGAACAAAAGCAGTACCTCGAAATTACCGCCGACAAGGGGAATGATAGGCTGGATTACAAGTTCATCATCTGATTCTTGCAAATTTTAAAAAATTGTTCAAGCTGGACTATAAACTTGAGGTGCGACGCGCCTCGTATGATAAGAGCCAAAAGGGATTGGATCACGTCGTTGCCTTTTGGGAGTGCAGAGAGCTGAATTATTCAGAGATTTGGCGTGACCAGCGCAGCCAAGCGAAGCCTCAGGTTTTGTGTAGCACTTCAAGGCAGCAATTTTATCCGCCGGAATCGTTGCTCCCGACACACCCCATGTCCGTGCTCTTTTTGTTGACACCGGAGATGAAGCAATGCCAGCGCAAAATGCTTCATTTGTGATCTTTTTTTTTCATTTTCATCTTTTTGCCCACCATTGGTCATCAGCCTTGAGCGGCTGCAAATGCAAGTTGTCAACAGGGCACCATTGTTCGTTGTGTGAATCTCATTGCTTGTAGTCCACACCAAGACAGCACATGAACAGCCATTGGGCGTGATTGATGGCTGTTGTCATGGGACTGTGTTCCTTGTCGGGCCATGTCGTCATGACTCTTTATTTTCTAAAGGACGCGACGACCCTATTTTTGGAAGCCCTTTGGTGCGAAAAAAAACAAAAAAAAAACAATGTGGCAACTGACACGTTCTTTTTTGTCACGATGATTCGATTTCCCATGCGACAGAGCCCATTGTATAGGCTCCCAGGCCGTTGCTGGGCGTCGGCAGCGCCTTTTAGCGCGAGAATGAAGCTTTTGTAGGCATGCATTACGACCCCCGGGCACATGCATAGTTGACAACCCTTCTTTTTCGCACTTTTTTTTTTCCAAAAGACGGTCTTCTTGTACTTTCCTTGCAATGAGGGAGCTGGGAATAGTGCAAGGCGCAGGCGTGACCATGCTGATGAAAAAAAAAGTGGGGTCTGGCCCCGTGTCATGAAGAGTGTTCACGCCATCCATTGCCCATTTTGATCAAAACAAAAAAAAAAAAAAAAAACCAAGCGATGGCATGATCATGGCTTTGCTCTGCTGCGGTCTCGGCACAATTGGTTTGCCGGCGTCTCCATGGCCATGGGCGGGGCGGTCAAAAAAGGACAATTGGACAAAGAATGGCGCGGTCGTGCTCATTTCCGCGCTTGAAACATCGAAAGCATCGCCACAATGCTTTGTTTGTTGGCTGTGTCTTCCTTTGTGTACCATCAAAAGGGCGCCAACTTCGGAAACGGATCCGTTTCCTGTGGCAAGGGGGGGGGAGACATCGGGACGATAGCGATGCGGGCAGGGAAAAAAGAAGGGATTTCTGTGCGCCCCCCTTTTTTGTTTGCAAGTGACCCGCCTCACGCCCAAAAAAATAGCGGATTGATGTTGATCCTTTTTTTCGTGGCAGGCAATCTCGTTCCGCGCGCGCACGCGTCTTGGCAAAAGGGAAATGACGACGCCTGGCCTCTGCAACCCCCCTTTTTGTGCGCAAGCAAGAGGGAACAAAAAAATTAGGTTCATCTGACGGTGACCAATGGGCATCCCAAGCAAAATAAGCGAATCACAAATGCCAAATCTAAACAAAATGGATTGTTCTCATTGATTTAAGAAGGTCGTTTTGGGATGAGATGCTTGGTTTGCTCAAGAAAAAGAGGGGGAGCCGATGCTTTTTAAAAGACAAGGACCACATGTTCAACCGGATGAACCATTGGCATTTTGCCTATTGTCCTCTCTTTGTTGTGTCGCGCCGCGGCGCGCGATAGGTTTCCCCTTTTTTTTTTTTTCTTTTTATTTGTTTATGTCCTTTGATTGTTGGGTGCCACCAAAAAAAAAAAAAAAAAAGAACAACAGGGTGTCAACAAAGCCGGAGACCCAATGTTAAATAATGGGTGCGGTTCCGATGCCCGTGACGATCCCTTTTTTTTTTTGGCTCCAGAGCAACGGTGCGGCAACATTGCGCGCGCGGGGGCGTTTGCTTTGAGCGGATCGGATACCCAAAAGCACAGACAGATGCCCATTGGCGCGTTGCCACGCAGGCAAAACGCGTAGAGCAGGCGATCAAATGGGCGAAAAGGAAGAAAACGAAGAAATTTGGCGTGTCCGATGCGGCTGACAAGGAGAAAGGGGGGTGGTGCTCATGCGCACCCATACACAAAGCACCCGTCCACACATGCACACAACTCACACACAAGCGCGCACATGAACGACAAGTCGTTTTTCTCTATTTTCTCTCTTTTTCTGGTGATCATGGGGCTCTTTGTATGACGATGGCCGCTGGCTCCCGAAAAAAGAACCTAATGAGAACCTGGTTGGCTTGGGCCCCCCTCCGTCGCTGTCCCTCATTTTTATTTGACGTATTGCCCATACGACGGGTTTTTGCGCTTTTTTTTTTTTAAACGCAGGCTACGTAATTTTTGTTTCCGTTTCCGCACAAAAAGAATAAGATTCCGGGCCCATGGCAGCCATTGGAACAACCATAATTGGCAACGCTTGATTCGTTGTATTTCGGCTGAACTAGTGTGCAAAAAAAAAAAAAACCAGTTCCTGACGCCCCGAGAATCCCGTGTAACTCGGTCCATCATGTGTCACCTCCGTCCCCCGCAAAGGAAACCTTCTTTCTCTTTTATTTTTTTATTGCCTCTTCCGAGGGCCTATACCTGCTGCCTCTGGCCCTTTTGATTTTCCTCTTTCTCTTCCATCTCTTTTTCTCTCTCTTTTTTTTTTTTCTTTTCATCATTTCCCCGCTCTTACCTTTATTTTTCATTCCTCATCCCCGCCCCCCACTCTTTCTCTCTTTTTTTATTGCCTTTTGGACACAACACACGCACGATGCACGCCTCTACCACTGGCCGCAAATCGATGGATCGGCTGTCGATGCGGTCGTGTGATTATTGTCGACGAAAAAAGAAGCTGTGCAATGGGCAACAGCCATGCTCATTGTGCCAAGTCGAGGCTTATGAATGCCAATATACCATGCCATCGCCCCCACCACCACCACCACCTTCGCAACAGGGGCAACAACAGACGCTTTTGCAAGAAAAAGACGGCAACAGGACGACGACAATGACGACAACGACGACAACGGCGCCATTGCATCCGTTCGCACACGCGCGCGGCAGCATTTTGACGACGAATGCGTCTCGACGCCTGAGTTCCGGATCGGCGTGTGAGACGTGCCGTCGGCGCAAGACCAAATGCGATGGCGGGTCGCCATGTGCCTTTTGCGCTGCCAACCAAATACCCTGTGTGAACCACTTTGGCCAGCGGCGCAAGCGGTCGAGCATCCAGCAACATACCCAGTCGGCGCTTGCGCAGCCAATGACGCCCGCAGCGTCCACAGCCGCCCAGCATCTGACAAAGACGTCCAATTCGCAACAAAATGCCAAGCCGGCGTCACAACAACACCACAGTCAAGGCGCAGCGGCCGCGGCCACCGCCGCTGTCGAGGCCATGAGCATTAGCAATACCAGCGAAAGTAGCCCCAATGGCAAGAGAAACTCCTTGTCGGCTGGGCGCCATGATCACGAGGCCATTGATCGAATCCAGGTGCGCCTCCGACGCATCGAAGATCTCATGACCGCCTTCACCTCTTCCGCCACTGCGCCCTCGCCCAAAAGCCCTCTCGCCCAGTCTGTGCATCCCACAAATAGTCCTGATAGGTCCTCGTTTGTGCGTCCACAACGCCATTCCGTCCAAGGCATCTCCGCAAAAAGAGAGCAACTCCACCTGGCTCGGAGAGGTAAGAAAAAGAGCAAAAAAGAACCAAAAAAAAGAGAAAAAAAGAGCAAAAAGAAAAAAAGGGCCCCAGGCCCGGCCCCCCTCCCTAAATTTGACGCATTTCTCTTTTTTTTTAAATGAAAGCCATGTCATCCTCACCGCCCTACACGATCAACAAGCATGGAAATTCGATGAATGAGGCGGCCGCTGCCGTCAATGGTTACCTGACGCCGCCCAACAGCGGAGGAAAGAAACGGTACGGGTCGCCTCCGCCACCAGGCAGTGACATGTCCAGGCAACACTCGGCCGGCTATACCCTGCCGTCGGCCATGGGCCAATTATCCGTGTCACCACCCTCTTCCTCATCCACCACAGGCACACCACCTGACGGCGGATATACACCCGCATCCTCGCTTTCCACTCCGCTGCTCGAGCCATGCTGGGACAACAATGCCTCCCTCAATGCACACGCCATGGCTGCACAAAACGCCATGCCGAGCCTCATGGGTAAATATTCTAGATCGACAAATGTCACGTGCCAATCTGATCTCATTCTTTGTTTCTTTTTTTTTTCTCCCTTTTTTACGCGTAGATCAACTGTCAGAAAGGACGTTTTGCCGCCACGGGTCCTTTGCCTAGCTGCTTTTTGGTTTTCCTCCTCACAGCTCTGCCCCTCTCCACTTGTCCCCTTGGGCTTGGCTTGCCAATTGCCTGATTTCCTCGCCCTTTTTTCTATTTTTTTATTCGCCTTCCCCCATTTTTGCTGTACTTGTTTTTACTTTAATTCGCCCCCCATTCATGGCACATCGGCCTTGAACCTCGCTCTTTTATGATGATATGTATTCGTTCCCCTGTCCATTGAAAAGTAGTCCAAAAGAAAATAAATTGATCCGTGCCTCCCCCCCCCTGTCAATGGCTTGAATCAAGCTTGCATCTGCATTGTGCAACATCCGCGGCAAGTTGTCGCAGCAAAAAGAAAAAAAGGAACACGCATTTTCCTTTTTAGTCCGTCAGCTGTATTTCGGACCTTGAGGCCCCGGGCAGCGACACGATTCGCAGCCGCCGGTTGCGTCTAAAATTGCCTTGGAACGCAATGCAAAGGAAAAAAAAAAAAAAAAAAAAAACTCAAAAGTCACCAATTTGGAAAATCACGCTTCTGCGTATTATTTGCGAACGAAACCACGTAAAAATGCGAAGTTTGTTGGATAGACGACGATGGATACGCTAATGCAAATAAAAAAGGGCAAAGGAGGCACAAGAAAAAAGACAAAAGGATTGAAACAAGCATATTTTTAAGTTTTACGGGCAAACATCTCAACCCCTGCAAGAGGCACATAGCTTCATGCGCTCCGTTGTTGCAAATAAAAGAAAAGAGACCAGGTTTTCATTTGAGCCCATCCTTGTGCTTCTGGGCGCGCAATTCGAGGTACGATGGCCTGCTTGAGCTTTGGCACGCAGCCGCGACGATTTCGACTGAAAAAAACTCAATTCCTCAGACCAGCCTCAAACCTGAAGGGAAGGTGGACACCAAAGAGTAGTAACAACAGGGCAAGTTTCAGACGGTTCTGCTTTGTGGATTTTGAGAAAATCGCGTTTTAGTAAGCTGGAGGCTTTTGTTTCAAATGCTCATCGATCGACGATGAAATGCGCTAGAGGTGAACACTTGGCATTTCCTCGGAGAGAATCAGCCAAAGATTATGTGTGTTTATTTTGTGGTGCTTTGATCTGTATGATCTAGGGCATCGATGCGTCAAAAATCACCTTCAAAAACACGGATTGGACGCACCCCCATTCACGCGCAAAAGCGCGTTTTCTAGCGCCCCCTGGGCGTCCACGTGTACGCACGATCCTTATGCACGAGATATATTTTTTTCAGACCGCTAAAAGCAAGTTTATCGAGCGATGGCATTGGATTGAAAATCGGCGTTTTTCGTGCTTCCATTGCCACTTTCTCCACAACTTACTTAACAATGCTCAGCCCTTGCCAGCGTAAGACATGATGAGGGAGACACGTTCTTGCTACTCTCCAAGTTTCGCAGCAATCCAGCGACATTTTCTGATTTTCGAAAATTGGCCAGGGGTGCATCCAGGGATTTTGGCCATTTTTTATTTCGGCTGCTGCTGGCCTTCCAACGATCGCAGTGCCGCAAGGGTGGGCTCAAATAAAAGCCTGGCGGAACCTCTATGGCGCGACGCAAGAAATCAGCCACATCGGCTTCTAGGACACACACGAAAAAGTCGAAATGTATGTTTTATCGCTTTTTTGCATTTTAGTCGCGTCTGATCATGGCGCGCCGGAATAAAATCGATATCATTCGAGAGCCACAAGGGTCTACTAACATCCGTCTGCCCAGAGCAACTTCAGATTCCTTGCTGCTTCTCGAGCAACTCGCGTCTTTCGAATGAAAAATCAATCTTTGGCGCCACTGCTGTGAAATTGCGTTGACTATCGATTCCCAAAAGGCCCAAAGCAGCGTGGTGGGTGTCTGGATCTTCTTCGTATATGCACCAACTAATCCTGGTACGATTTTATGCTGCCTGCGGCTCAAATGACGAAAATTGACACATCCGTACATATTGGGAAAGCAGTTTGTGCGCCAGGTCCACCCGCCGCAGCGCTCAAAAAAAAGTCCGCACAGGCTTAGCGGGGCTGGATATAAGATCAAAATGACAATTGTCCCTCTTTTCCTTGTCTTTTTTACCCCCTTTTTTTATTTTTGCAAAATGGACGCTTTGACGATCGACGCGTTCAATGAAAAGTGGCTCGATGAGGACCATGCGGTGGTCGAGGCGCTGTACAATATCAAAAAGGAGACCAAGAAGGATCTGCGCAACAACGACTTTGGTATAGAAAACGACACCTGGACGAGCTGGAATATGCACGACCACCTTTACAAAAAGAACAGATACCCGACCATGGCCCGTGGTCTCTTTACAGCCAAGCAAAAGGAAAAGTACGTCGTCCGGGTGCGCGGCTACGACAAGTTTTTCAATATCAATGAGACGAGCAATACGCAGGTACGATGAAAATGGCAAATTTCCTTCTTTTTTTTTTGACTTTTTTTTTCTTGTCGTCAAGTGGCCGGCGCTCACGACCGACACCAAGGGCCCGTACGAGGTGTCTGCCAAGGAGAATGGATGCATCATCTTTGTTGCGGCAGTGTCGGAGACGGAACTGATTGCAACATCCAAGCACATGATTCCCACGCCAAAGGACCATGCAGAGAGTCATGGCGGCGTCGGCTACCGGTGGACTCTCAAGCACTTGAAGGCGGCGGGACGTGCACCCGAGGAATTGGCGCAATGGCTGCATGATCACCGCGTCACGCTTGTATTTGAGTTGTGCGACGACGAATTCGAGGAACATGTGGTGCCATACGTCGGCCGTGAGCGCGGACTGTACCTGCACGGCATCAATTACAACGCCACGACGCTGCGCACGCTGCCAATGACGACGGTCCACGTCGTCGCGGATCATTTTGGGTTCCACAAGTGCCACACAAAGGTATTTGACGACATCAAGGACATCAAGGACATGTCGGACCACATCAAGCAGAATCAGGAGGCCGTGCTCGCGCGCCTCGGCGTCCATTCCGACCGAGAGTGCGAGGGCGTCGTCGTGCGGTGCCAGCGCCGCCAAAAAGACGGCTCGTACGCCGATTTCTTCTTCAAGATCAAAAACGACCAATACCTCATGTACCGCGAATACCGTGAGGTCACACGCAAGCTCCTCACCATTGACAAGACCACGGGCCAGCCAAAGGTCATCCTCCAGCTTCCCAAAACGACAATTTCCAAAATCCGCTTTGAAAAGACAATGTATTACGCGCAATGGCTCAAGCTGCGCGTCAACGACCACCCCGAGTGGTTCACCACTTACCTCCAGAACAAGGGCATTGTCGCTGTGCGCCAAAAGTTTGAAGAGGATTGGGCCAATGGCCTCATCATCACCAATGACGAAGGCAATATTGATGTGCCATTGGCACGAGATACCACGCGCCGCACATGATCCCTTTTTTTGTCATCAACTATTGTACAAATGATTAAAAGAAAAATCCGTGTACCATCATCAGTTTTTTTTTTCTCAAACAGACGCAATGCACGATAAACGACAATCTTCTGTTTTTCTCTTTTCACGCATGGCATGATACATCATTTGACGACGCGTGCGACGCGACGCGACGCGACGCGATGCAGTGCCACGAAGATCATCTCAAAAAAAATCGTCCGAGGAGGCTGTCAAAGCAGGTACGTCTTCAGTTGACTCCAGAGAAGCGTGCAACGCAGACAATTCACCCTTTGTTTTCTTCGTTTTCTGCGTTTTTTTCTCTAGTCATTCAATTTGCCAAGCAGACTGGTGACTATGCGTCCCTATCGATGCCCGATATCAAGGTGATTGCCCTCACTTACTCGCTCGAAGCCAAGTACAATGGCATTGATCACATTCGCACCGAGCCCGTCAAGGTAAAAAGTGAAATTGACAAGAAAATACGAATATTTAGCTCATTTTTGGTTTATTTTTTTTTTTTTCTTTAGAACCGCCCCAATGGCACGCTGGGCAGCGCACCGCCTCCTTACCAACCAAAAGACGATCACCACGGTGGCCGTCGACGACGATGGCTGGGAGATTGCCGGCTCTGCGCGCAAGGAGACGCTGAAAAAGAAGAACAAGAAGAATTGCAACAAGAAAAAGACCCAGAATGCCGTCCAGGTCGCTGTGACGCCCAAGGACGTCGCTGTTTCAGACGTCGCTGCTTTCTTACGGGCATTGCCACGATTACCCGGTTTTTTTTTTTTTTTAGCTTTGGCTAGCAACGTGGCTAGCAGCTTGGCTAGCAGCTTTGGCTAGCAGCTTTGGCTAGCAGCTTGGCTAGCAGCTATTTTGGCTAGCAGCTTGGCTAGCAGCGATTTTTTTTTTGGGCGAGCAGCCTGGCTAGCAAGCTTTGGCTAGCAGCTTGGCTAGCAGCTTGGCTAGCAGCGGTTTTTTTTTTTTTTTTTGGCGGCTTTGGCTAGCAGCTTGGCCTTTGGCTAGCAGCTTGGCTAGCAGCGGTTTTTTTTTTTTGGCGAGCAGCCTGGCTAGCAGCTTTGGCTAGCAGCTTGGCTAGCAGCTTGGCTAGCAAGCTTTAGCTAGCAGCTTTGGCTAGCAGCTCTGGCTAGCAGCGGTTTTTTTTTTTTTTTTTTTTTTTTTTTTTTTTTGCTTAGAACCGCCCCAATGGCACACTGGGCAGCGCGCCGCCTCCTTACCAACCAAAGACGATCACCACGGTGGCCGTCGACGACGATGGCTGGGAGATTGCCGGCTCTGCGCGCAAGGAGACGCTGAAAAAGAAGAACAAGAAGAATTGCAACAAGAAAAAGACCCAGAATGCCGTCCAGGTCGCTGTGACGCCCAAGGACGAACCTAAAGAAGAGGCCATTGAGCAGGCTCAGGAAGAGACAAAGGAGGAGCCCCTTGAAACGCCAAAGGAAGAGATTCAAAAGCAGACCAAGGAAGAAGAGGCCATCGAGCAAGCTGTGAGCAGCAGCAGCAGCAACGACCGGGCCGTGGATCAATTGGCGCAAGGCGTGCAAGATGCGGTGATTGAGACAGAACCTCCCATTGGACGATGAAGAAGATGACGGCGAATGGATCACGCCCGAGAATCTCGATGAATTCCGTGCAGCTGCTCTCGGTGTCACGCCCGCGGATTACCAGCGCCTGAACACGATGAACGTGGCGTGTATGACAAACGATTTCGCTATGCAGAACGTGCTGCTACAGATGAACATGAATTTGGTGTCGACTGGCGGCCATCGGATCACCAAGATCAAGAATTGGGTGCTGCGGTGCCACGGCTGTTTCTCGGTGACGAGCGATATGGAACGCAAATTCTGCCCGAAATGCGGCGGCGCGACTTTGACGCGTGTTTCGTGCTCGACAAACAGTAATGGTACCGTCCGCTACCATTTGAAGCACGGCCATTCGTACAATCTGCGCGGCACCGTGTTCAGTATGCCCAATCCAAAGGGCGGACGCGTCCACAACAACATTGTGCTGCGCGAGGACCAGCGCGAGTATGTCAAAGCAAAGGAAACACAGTCCAAGAAGAAACTCGTCGACATTTCTATCCAGACTTTATTCCCATCTACGGCAGCAAAACAGGCGAACGCGATCTCAACAACAACATGTTTGGCACAGACGTCATCGGCTCCGGCAGACGCAACCCCAATCAATCGCGCAAGCGCACAGGAAAGAAGCAACAGCCCTCCATCTTTTAATTTTTTTGTTATTTTTTTATTTGTAGCATATCACGCATCCATTCCTTCTTTAAACACAAAAATAAAGCCATTGATTCCAACAAATGCGGTCGTACCTGCGCTATTTTCATGAGACATGATGAGAAAAATTAAAATAAAGGAAGAATGATGGTTGTGCGCCATCCATTCCTGCCTGGATCACTTGGCCAGTAATCAAACTTCTTTGGGTGTGCGATCGGTCAGCAAGTTTGATGGCACTTTAGATGGAGGCTTGCTGAAAAACAGCGCGCAAAGCGCCTTTTTTTTTTTTGCATTTTTAGTCGTTTGACCAGGTGTGGTCCAAGTGCAACTCTGATGTATTGCATCATTGAGAGCTGGATAGTCATTTTGGATGGTGGAAAAGCTCAAAAAGGATTTGAGGTTAAGACTCGTATAGTACAAAATCGACAATTGAAGGTCGTGTCGCGTTTTTTTTTTTTTTTTTTTATAAAAAGATGCCAGTTTGGCTCTTTCTTTCGCAGCATCTCATTATCCCTATTCTTTTTAAACACGAGAGGAACGCCAAACAGCTACCCGGGCCGCGTTATTTTAAGCCCAAAGCGCCAGGAGATCCCAGGAAGACGTAAAATCAGCACTTTCTCCTTTTTTTTTTAATCACCATGCTTGCCTCCAATTCCTTTTTAAACACAAAGGGTACACTGTTGCTGTCAGCATGAATCCCATGCCGCCTGTCTTTAGCAGTTACGAGGCAGATCAGAGGCAAATGAGTGGCAAAAACAAAGAAATTAAGCAAATCATGAATTGATTTCTCGAATTGTCGAGCGAGTTGTTGTTGTGGGGTGATTTATTTTTCTCAGTCTAGATATTTGACAAGATGCAAGGAAGCATCCCGTGCGTGGAGCGAGAGAGAGGGAACATTGGGATGCTGGGGTGAGAGAGGGAGTCGATTGGGTGTCATGGAAAGCGGTCCATTTGGTTGTCAATGGGGGAAAGGACTCTTTTTACTGCTTGCTCGCCTCCAACTTGGCGTAGTAGGCATCGCGGCGCTGGACGTTGGGGATGTGGTAGAGGTTCCACCAGATAGCGCCACCGACGGCACCGAGACCGAGGGAAATGGTAAAAAAAATTGAACGCGACACGCTGATTTTTCGTGTTTTTTTTGGGGGGGGCAATTTCACTTGATTTCATACAAACAATTTCAATTTTTATTGAAAGACACAAAGGCAAATAAGGCCTGTTGGTACAAGGAGGTAAAAGGGTGGGGTGGGGGAGGAGGAGATGAGGGATAGGAGAAAAGGGGCGTAAAAACAATGCAAAATTTAAGAAATCTATTGGCCACCCATTTCCTTGGCGAGCTCCTCGGAGCGCTTGATGACGTCGCTGATGTCGCCCTGCATGTAGAAAGCGGACTCGGGGAGGGCGTCGTGCTTGCCATCGAGGATCTCCTGGAAGGAGCGGATGGTGTCCTGGAGCTTGACGAGGCGACCCTCATAACCAGTGAAGACCTGGGCGACGGCGAAGGGCTGGGACAAGAAACGCTGGATCTTACGGGCACGCTCGACGACGAGCTTGTCCTCCTCGGACAATTCGTCCATACCGAGAATGGCAATGATGTCCTGGAGCGACTTGTAGTTTTGGAGGATCTGCTGGACCTCGGTGGCGACGCGGTAGTGCTCGTCACCGACGATACGGGGGTCCAAGATACGGGACTTGGAGTCGAGGGGATCGACGGCGGGGTAGATACCCAATTCAGCAATGGAACGCGACAAGACGGTGGTGGCGTCCAAGTGAGCAAAGGTGGTGGCGGGGGCGGGATCGGTCAAATCGTCAGCGGGCACGTAGACGGCCTGGACGGAGGTGATGGAGCCGTTCTTGGTGGTGGTAATACGCTCCTGCATGCCACCCATGTCGGTGGAGAGGGTGGGCTGGTAACCGACAGCCGAGGGGATACGGCCGAGAAGGGCAGACACCTCGGAACCGGCTTGCGTGAAACGGAAAATGTTGTCGATGAAGAGAAGCACGTCTTGGCCTTCGTCGTCACGGAAGTACTCGGCAATGGTCAAACCAGTAAGGGCGACACGGGCACGGGCACCAGGGGGCTCGTTCATTTGACCAAAGACCAGGGCACACTTGGACTCACCCTCCAATTGGATGACACCAGTCTCAATCATTTCGTGGTACAAGTCATTGCCCTCACGCGTGCGCTCACCGACACCACAGAAGATGGAGTAACCACCGTGGGCCTTGGCAATGTTGTTGATCAACTCTTGAATCAACACAGTCTTGCCGACACCGGCACCACCAAAGAGACCAATCTTACCACCACGGGCGTAAGGGGCCAACAAGTCGACGACCTTGATACCGGTCTCGAGAATCTCGGGGGTGGGCGATTGGTCGACGAATTCGGGCGCCTCAGCGTGGATGGCGCGGTGCGACTTGGCATTGATGGGGCCACGCTCGTCAATGGGCTCACCAATGACGTTGATGATGCGGCCGAGAACCTCCTTGCCGACGGGGATGGTGATGGGAGCACCAGTGTCAACAACCTTTTGGCCACGGACAAGACCTGTCAAAAAAAAAAAGATTTTAGCAAAAAGTGCAACAACACGAGCGAGCGTGCGCCCCCAATGCCCCTCAATCGGCTTCTATGCCTCGTCATTGACATTTTGGGATGCCACCGAGAACAACTGGATGCCATCGAGACCAATTGGAAGCGATTGAAGGGTAATGGAGCGCATATTGGGAGCCATTTGGCACCCTTGCAGAGCCCAAAAAAAAGGGACCAATGGCCCACAAGAGTGCAAAAAGATGGGGTGGTGGCGGAATTTACCTTCGGTACCGTCCATGGCAATGGTACGGACGGTGTTCTCACCCAAGTGCTGGGAGACCTCGAGAACGAGACGGCCACCGGCGTGGTCTTGGACCTCAAGGGCGTTGAGAATAGCGGGCAAGTTCTCCTGCTCGAATTGGACGTCAACGACGGCACCGATAACCGAGCTAAAATAGAAAAACCATGAAAATGTGAGCAAGAATGAACAACAGGCGCGTGTGGACGTGAAAGGACACCATTTCTTACCGGATTTGACCAGTCTGCGAGGCTTCAGTGGCATAGTTGCGAGCTACAGGTGAGAAAGAAAAAGGGCAAACAGTGTCAGTCCCTAGCTGTCACGCTTTTTTCGGTTTCGTTTTTTTTTACCCTGGGTGGCGGCTTGGGCACCGAGGGGACGAACGGCCATGTTCGTAGCTTGAGCGCGGAAGGCGTTCACAGCCACACGACCAAGTGCACGGGAGATATACATAGTCGAAAATGGAGACAAGGGGTGATAAAAAAAAAAAAAGAGAGGGAAAAGAAAAAGAAAAAAACAACAGATGCCTTGTTTATTTGGCAAGGAGCTGGGCTCAAAAATTTTTTTTGGGCTGGCCCCCCCGCCCTGCCAGCAAACAGCTCGGGTTGCCAGGGTCCAATGGCTCGGGCATTCATCACACTTTTTTTTTTGCCCTGTTTGCCCATCGCACGCTTTCCATGACCCAATGATGCACGTCACGCCACTCATAGAGAACAGGGGCAATCTAAAGAGCTCATAGAGACAAAAGGCAAGAAAAAAGGGCCCGCAAATGGGCACGATGACATGCATGAGATGCAAAATGGCAAAGACGCGGTCCGGGCGTGACGTGTTTGCAGCGAATTGAGCGGCGGCGCCAACCACCCAATTTCTGTCCGGACAAGGGCTTTCTGGCTTGGGCGGGGGTGGGCAAGCACTTGCCAAAAGAAGGGACATCCCTCAATTGTGTTTTTTTTTTCTTCCCTCCTCTTTTTCTTTCTTCATTCCTCTCCAATATGAACGCTCTTGCCCGATCCGCTCGTGTTGCCTCCAGCTCCGTCCGTTTGGGTAAGCACGCCACCTAGAAAACCCTGCGTTTGCAAAAAAAAAAAAAAAAGAAACACACCACTCACGCCAAATTTCTGTTTTTAGCCCGTTTCTACGCCTCGGAAGCCGGTGCCGCCACTGACAAGCTTCGCTTGACCTTTGTCTTGCCCCACAAGGTACATACAGATGCTCTGCGCACACGCCTGGCCGAGAAAACAAGAGTCAAAATCCTAAAAATACTCATTTTTTGACTTTTTCGATTTAGACCTTGTACACCGGCAAGGACGTCAACCAGGTCAACTTGGCCGCTACCTCCGGTGACATGGGTATCCTCGCCAACCACGTCCCCACCATTGAGCAGCTCAACCCCGGTATCGTTGAGGTCATCGAGTCCGCCGAGGTCACCAAGAAGTTCTTTGGTAAGCGCGTGCACGAAAAGAAAAGAAAAAAAGCGACCAATTCGCTTCATCAGCCAAGCGACCACAGCTGGACGATCCGCATATTCGGCCCAGCCGTCGCAACATCCCCACTCAATTGGACCTGAACGCTGATTTTTTTGCTTTTTTTTTTCTTTTCTTGCAATCTAGTCTCTGGTGGTTTCGCCATTGTCAACCCTGACTCGACCCTGAACATCAACGCCGTCGAGGCTGCTTCTCTCGATGAGATTTCGCCCGAGCGCGTTCAGGCTGCCCTCGCCCAGGCCCAGCAGGTCGCCAATGGCAACGGTTCCGAGGTTGAGAAGGCCCAGGCCAAGATCGAGGTCGATGTCTACGAGGCCATCCAGAGCGCCTTGAGCAAGTAGATTCACAACCCCTCCAACTCCTCTGTACACCATCTCTCTATTGTCTCTTTCCCATCCCCATCCTCTCGTCTCCATCATTAAAAATCTGTTTGGAATTGTAAAACGGCGTGTCTATCTTATCCACCTTGCAGCCAAAAGTGAGGATTAGGGAGGAATCGTAGATCGTGCAGTAAAAAAAAAAAAAAAAAAGATGTAAAGTTGCGTTTTAAAAAGACGGCGGGCGAGAAAATGAAAAAAAAAGTGTACTGTACAAAGTGCATTGTTCATCAAGAGTTCAGCACGATTTCATGCACATGAGATCAGCGCCCATCATATCATACAGTATGGAGTATGATATGATACGTACTGCCTACTGTAGTGCCGATGCAAGACGCACAGCACGCACAGCGGCTAGTTGACCTGATGAGCCTTTAAATCTCGAGTTTTGAGCAGATGCGACGCGACCGTGTCGATTTTCACAAATTCAGCCCTGCCTCGACATTTTTCGTGGATCGCGGTGAAACTGACACCGTTCGAAAGAGATACACTCGGGCGACATTTTCAGATTGTTTACTGTACTTGGACGATGGACGTCCTTTGTATGCTTGCAAAGTCCGGGAAAACATGGGTAAATTTTCAAAATCAAATTTCTCGACAATGGATATGATAGAACGAACAATGGTGCTTTTAACATGTCGAAAGCAGCTGTTGAATCTCTGTCAGCCAGATGAACAGGCTCACCATGATCCGATACAATAAAAACTAACAGAGAAAACAGCTTTTTTACTACAATTTCTGCAGTTGCTAGTCGCTCGACAACGGCCTACTGTATGATATCATAATCGACCCTCGATTTTTATTCCACTGACAAATAGGGGGCAAGGCATCTAATGAAATGTCTCGCAGGTCGCTAGCTCAGGTTTGACCATTTTTTTGCATCGGTCATTTCTGTAGTATGCAGTATGCAACCGGAAATGCCGACTGATGGTCCCCTTGCAAAATCGCTTGAAAATCCCAATTTATAAAAAGCAACATTGCTCGCCTTCAAGCGCCCGTCCAGCCATGAAAATTATTGTCATTTATGCTTTTCGGCTACTTGCTTCTCGAAAACAAAGTAAAAACCGGGGGTCAATCGGGCCGTTGACGAGAAAATTGATACTGTATGATATGATTTTCCGATAAAAATGGGGGGGTGACGAAGTGGGGCAATCCCCCTAATAGTTCGCCACCCCCTGTGGTGGTGGAGAGCTATGATTTCCGTGGCCCCACTCATCCAATCGACCTAATACTATCAAGAGTTTATTAAAAGTCTAATTGAAAATGCCACAAACATGGAATTCTGACCGTCCTCCTTATTTTTAAAGTCATTACGTAAAAACCAGAAGCCAGCCAGCCGAGCTGTCGACAATTTTGAAAATTTAGCAATTTTTCAACGATTTTCACAAAAATAAATCACAAACCATGGCTGTTGCGTCTCCCCTCCAATCCTTTTAGTGGTAGCATGTTTTTGCGTGCCTTTTTTTAACAAGCCGTTAAAATCATGAGATGACTGGGTCGTTGTGCAGATGAATCCAAGATATCGACATTTGCACAATTTGGCACTGTCTTGGTCAAATTTTTCTTTGATCGCAATGAAAAAACGTGCCTTGTTCGAATTACACGGGCTCGGACGTCATTTCTGGATTCTTATCATAGTTCGCCCGATGCGTGACCATTGTACTTCACAGACGAACGCACAAATGACGTCTACTGTATGTCCACTTGCCTTTGGTCTATTTTGCCATCGTTCCCATTTAAACGCAATGAACGCGCGTTTCGGGGCCATTTTACTGTACGACGTACGCTCGTGAAAGCCGTTCAAACATTTCAAAAATTTTCAACCTCAATGCTCTCGGCAACGAGTTCGACAGCACGTGGCGCTTTTAACGTGTCAAAAGCACCTGATGAATCTATATCGTATGAGACCAGTTTCACCGATGGAGGACTAAAACTCGCAGAGAAAATCCACTTTTCCATTAAAATCTTCGATCGCGAATTGCTCGAGCACAACGGTCTAATAAACCTGTGATTTTTATTCAGTTTTACTAACAAAAGGGGTGCAAAGCACCTAATGGGATGACTTGCGACGCGCTAACTTGGGTTTTAACTTTTTGCATCGGTTATTTCACCAGCCTGCTGCAGCCCACTCAGCGCACAAAAATGTGTACAGTAAAATAAAAAATAAAAATACTACAGTACAAAAATATTTCCATGCAATTTACACACCTTAATTTGGAAGGCCAAACCTTAAATTTATGCAAAAAAAATCTTGACCAAAGTAGGCAATTTTCTCAGTCGTTCGCCGTTCATGGGTCAATCTTTGGGCTCTTTTCTAAGGTGGGGCGACCCGCCATGATGTCCGCCAATAGCAAATTGTCGAAGTTACCTGTTTTGGATGCATTGATCACTCGGAGTTCGAAATTTCCCAAATTTGGCATTTTCTGAGATTGAAATGTGTGACCCCTGAGTGACCCCGAGTGACCCCTGAATTTTTCAAAAGTGGTCGTAGCGCTTTCGGGGTTTAAGCTTTTTTGTTGCAAATTTTGCGCTTAATTCGATGCAGCTGCTTTTGAGCGGAGTCGACCATGCAGATGGCGAGATGAATGCAAAATAGTACAAATAGGAGGGTTTTGGCATTTCCGAGTGCAAAAAAAATCGGGCGGGTTCGTGCGTTGTTTGATGATGAATGAACAACAACACTGCTGCTGGCGGCTACCGTTATACGGTACTGTAATACTGTATGTTGCTCTGTATGATAGTTTGCGACCCGCCAGACGCATATACAGTACTTTACAGTAATACGGTAACAGTACAGTACAGTACAGTATTTCGTTCGTTGTTGGCGGGCGAGCAGGCTGTACTGTAAAATAATTCTGAAGGCACAGCAGGCTGGTGGTGGTGCTGTAGTACATCCCAGTCATCATGCTCTCGACGCGCCAGGCCTACCATCCATGCATTTTCTCGCGCAAAAATGCCGTCAATGCCACTCTATCTGCACAAAACGATGCACAAGAAGCAAGGAACGAACACCAAGCAACGACGACAACAACGCGCGCGTCCCAGGGTGCTTCGTGGTCCTTTGCGGCGTCGTGTTGGGACACACACTTTTATCAACTTTCGTCGCGCGCAAATACGCTGAATGACATACAGTACTGTAGAAAAAAATAAAAACCGGAGGTCTCCAGCGGCTCCCATTTTTCTGCAGTGCCAGCCGTAAAATTTATCACTTTACAGTACAGTGACCGGACAAAAAAAATGTCCGCCCTGACTTTTTTTGGGCACCGCAGCCATTTTGACCAATTTATAAAATTGCCCGCCAGGCGCCGCCCAATGCCCCTTTCTTTTTTTTTTTTGTGAAAACATGGCTCTATCGACCACGCAGAAGGCTCAACTCGTCGCACTTCGCTACCACGGTTGTACTACTGCTCAATTAGCAGCTCAATTCAGCGTGTCCGAGCGATCTGTCAGAAGAATGGTGAAAGAATACGCAGATCGCGGCTACTACGGTCGCAAGGAAGGCTCAGGGCGCCCGCAAAAGCTTGCAGACGTGGACCTACGACGCTTGCGACGCCTTGTACTCAACGAACGACGCGCGACGCTTGACCAGATTCGCGACATGTCTGACATGAGTGTGTCGAGTCGTACCATTCGACGTCGTCTGCATGAAATGGGCATACACTCACGTATTGCCAAGAGGAAGCCCTTTGTTTCGACTGCACAGGCCGCAAAACGACTTGCTTTTGCTAGGAAACACGCAACGTGGACGGTGGACAAGTGGAAAAAAGTGCTGTTTACCGATGAGTCCTCGTTCGAAATCGGCAAGAACTCTCGTCGCATCCGTGCCTGGCGCACAGCTGCCGAAGCAGACCATCCGGACACCCTCGCCCCCACGTTTAAGAGCGGACGTACGTCGCAAATGGTGTGGGGAGGTATTCATCAGCACGGAAAAAAGACAGAGCTCGCGCTTTTCGAGAAGCACGGGCCCAATGACCGCAGCACAAGGTCGACTGCGGAAGACTATGTGCGTGTCGTGTATGAGGGACCTTTGAAGAAGTTTTTTGGGCGCAAAAGGACCATCATACTCATGGAAGATGGTGCCATGATCCACCGTGCAAATGTGTCCAAACAATGGATTGCGAAAAAGAAGATTAAGAAGATGGAATGGCCTGCGAGCTCGCCGGACCTCAATCCAATCGAAAATCTTTGGAAAAAGATGAAGGCGCGCGTTCAAGATCGATTTCACGAGGGAATGGAGTTGGAGGAGTTTCGAGAGGTTCTAAAGGAGGTGTGGAACGAGTTTGAGCCCAAAGACTGGAACAAGCTCATCGAGTCGATGCCCAGGAGGATGAAGGCAGTCATCATGAGCAAGGGCAAGCCCACCCGGTGGTGATCCCTCAATTACCCGCAGCAACTGCCCGTTTTTTTTATGACTTATGTTTTTATGATATTAAAGGACCAATGTATGAAATATGAGAGATCCAAATGCTATACTCGATGAAAAACGCATAAAAAATAAAAGACGCGTAAAAAAATTAAAGTTAGGACGGACATTTTTTTTGTCCTGTCACTGTACTGTACTGTACAGTACTGTACAGTTGTACTGTAATCTCTCTGTACAGTATTATTGATCAATAAATAAACTAGGATCGAAAAAATCCCTCGCTCGTGGCCAACTCACCGACAACGTGAGGCGATATCGCCAAACCACAAGCGCCTTTACCACATTTGACCACCGATTCATTTGAGGTGCCTCATCACAGCATGCGGAGGAGGTGCTCAGCTAGGGATGTTATTAAATCGAGAATCTCGCTCGAAAATCTCGAGGGTTCGAGACGAGATCGAGACGATCGAGACGACCTGAATCTCGCTCGTCTCGATCGACAAGAAAGTAAAATCTCGCTCGTCTCGCTCGAATCTCGAACAAAAAAAAATTAGGTTAGGTGTAATGTTTCATCATCTTGTATTTTAGATTAGTGGTGTGGTGCAATGGGGCCTAGCTAGGATTTTCTGTTCATAAATCGAGAATTGGGCAGCTGCATTTTTGACTTTAATCTCTTGCTGAGCGCCCAGTAGTAATGCACTGAGATGAACTAACGCAATGCCCCTGGATGTAAAATTTGATTTGGAATCGAATGGTGTTACTTTCGAGCCTTGCTCGTGCCTACCTAAGATTTTGCGCAATAAAGTATGAATTGGTCACCCCAATTAAAGCCCGCCCAGAGCCATTTTTCGCCCCTTTTTTTTTTGCTGTTCGTCTTTTTTTTTCGTGCATCTGATCGTGTACAGGGAAAAACGGCACATTGCCACACAAAAAAAAAAAAGAAAAAAAGGGCGAGAGAGAGAAAGGCTATAAGTAAAAGTGGGTCTTTACAGAACGCTGTCAGTCTACCAATGGCGCCGATTCTCGTCTCAAGTGAGAAGTTTCAAGCCTGAGCACTAAAAAAACAGAGAATTCAATTAAAACAAATGCTCTCATTCTCCTCTGTCAAGCAGCGTTTCTCCTTTTCATCTCCATTCTACAGTTGTACCTTGTACAGCATGCACATGCACGATCAGATGCACGAAAAAAAAAGACGAACAGCAAAAAAAAAGGGGCGAAAAATGGCTCTGGGCGGGCTTTAATTGGGGTGACCAATTCATACTTTATTGCGCAAAATCTTAGGTAGGCCCTTGCTCGTTTAATAAAAAAAACACCTGATAATCGCACTTTTACCGCCGCCAAAGGCCAAAATCGCGTAAAATCGCGTAAAGTGCGATTATCTCGAAATTTTATTAAGTTAACGGACACCGTGTGAGAACTTTATTCGATTCTAAATCAAATTTTACATCTGGTTACGTGAACAGAATTACGAATTGAGCGATTTTTGAAGCACTTGTATTAGAGCAAACTTCAAAGACAGGGCGAAATCGGCGCAAATCGCTTAAGTGCTCCAAATCCAGCAACCTGACATGCATTTCAGACTTCACCATGCGATTTAGAATCATCAATTACAGTACCCCTAGAACGTCTGTCAAAGCATCGCAAATGCAAAGCCAAGTGCATTCAAAGTGCCAATTCGATTGCCCAATTCTCGATTTATCAACAGAAAATCCTATCTAGGCGTGCAATGGGAAAAAGCTTTGTCTTGGCACTCAGGATGTGAAAGGTTCAACTCTTGTCTTTGTGTCGACTTTTTTGGGTGGATTTTTTCACCCCACCAGACAAAGTTTTGAAGAAAAATGCTCGAGTTTTGTCATGTGACATTCTCGAATCTCGCTCGAATCTCGCTCGATCTCGACTAGGAGAATCTCGATCGAGATCGAGATGACCCAAAATTTTGTCGAGACGAGACGAGACAAGGTGAATCTCGTCTCGCTCGCTCGAATTAACAACCCTATCTAACAGCATTTACGCCTATGATATGAAACTGGCGCTTTCTCAGAAACTCGTTCATATGGTCCCAAATTTGGATCAGTTGATGGTAGACTCATTTCTTCAACGTTGTCAAGTTTTTTCGCGAATCGGATCACTCAGTCGCGAGAAAGATCGAGATTCGTGTTTGCTAGTGAAAACCCAACGCAAAACAATATTTTAGGCATTTCTCTCGATGAGGCTGATCATCTAGCTCCAAATTTAGGTCAATGGATACTTGACTCGAAAATCCAACAATGTCAAGTTTTTTTTCCCAAATCGGATCACTCAGTCCTGAGAAAATGCATTTTTCATAAAATCAGGGCCGTACCGGAATCAAAACGACCCCTCAAGGGTAACTCGCCGAAAACTTGAAGCGCTATTCCCAAACCACAAGCGCTTTTACCGCGTTTGACCGCTGATTCATTTGAGGTAACTTACGCGTCGGTGCGCTCAGCCGTTGTCGCTGTACGAGACAAAATACTGCTGATCTTACCCCCTTTACGCCTACGTATGAAACTGGCACTTTCTCAGAAACTCGCTCATCTGGTACCAAATTTGGACCAGTTGATGGTAGACCCAGTTCTTCATTGTTGTTAAATTTTTTCGCGAATCGGATCACTCTGTCGCGAGCAAGCTCGAGATTCGTGTTTGCTAGTGAAAACCAGCGCCAAATAATATTTTACGCGTTCCTCCCGATGAGCTTGAGTGCTTGACCATCTGGCGCCAAATTTAGACCAGTGGATACTCGAATCAAACCTTCGATTATTCCATTTTTTTTTCGCAAATCGGATCACTCGGCCCTGAGAAATCTCGAGATTCGTGTTTGCTAGTACGCGTTTTTCGTGTTTCGGGATGAACTACAGTAATGCTTGGATCAGGGGGGAGCAAGAGCCACTACGACTTTGATATTTCGGGGGCGTGTATGTTCAAGAAAAGCGGGTAGACGTCAACGAAAGGGTTGTAGTGAAATCCCCCCAAAAAAGCCGATTTTCAGCAATGCAATGTTGAACACTGCGATGCATGAGTGGATGGCCTGGAAAACTGGTTGATTAGGCCAATTCGTGGCGTCTTTTTTTCAGTACAGTATCCGTCTGCTGAAAGCAGCGAAGGGACAGACGATAGCGTGTTTTTTTCAGTGCAGAGGTTTTGAGAGAATTTGTCCAGTGACAAAGGGATGAAAAGCCGAAAATCTGGGCATCTCGAAAGTGACATTTCTTTCTCGGCATCCTTGCAGCCTAGAAGAAAGCGGCAAAAATGGTCGCCAATGGTGCACTTTTTACCGAGTAGCAAACGCGGCCACGCGAGGAAAAAGCCGTTTGCGGCCAACAATTTGTGCTGCGGGCTAAGCAGAGGTCAGAGCGCCAATGAGAAGTCTTGGCCCCTGATGATGTCATGCCCAGACAGGCACGGTCGCACATGGGCTGCAACGGGGCCAATGACGCATCCAAATCAGGGGCCGGACTTGGCTTTCTTGCTTGGTTTCTTTCTTCGTCCACTTCCGCGGCCGCCACAATGAATGAGGCTCGCCGCCACAAGAGACGGCAAAGCGTTCATGTTTGCCTGGATGTGAAAAATACACGACACCGAGACGTGTGCAGAAATGACCACCGGTCGGCCAACTCTAAACCCAACAAGATTTCGCACAACGACGTCTTGGAAATCTGCGAAACGGCCAAAAGCGCGGAGCCAAGCGCGGCCAAAAGAAAAAAAAAAACCTTTGGGCATTGAGAAGGATGAGTAAGTTGCCAAAGCAACACGTCAAATCAAAAAGACGCTGTACAGATCATCGTTTTTCTCCTGAATGTTCCATGCTGAAACGCATTGCGTTTTTTTACGAGCAGCCTGCGTTCTATTTTTATTTTTTTTTTTCCTTGTGCACGGAATTGAGCGAGGTCTTGGCAGGGAAACAAGCGGATGGCACGGGTGTCACCTGAATCATGGCCAATCAGGACGCACCCCGGCACATTTTGAAAATCCGGCATGAAATCGAAGATTATAAAAGGACGCTAGTGCCACGCTTGTTTCTTTCTTTTTTTTTTTTTTTTTTCATTCAATCTTATCTCTCTTACTCTCACATATACACACAAATGGGTCTGTTTTCCAAGTCCAGCAAGTCATCCAGTCGACCTTCCAGCGTGACGCCAAGCTCGCCCCCTCCTGCCTACTCGCAATCGTCCAATGCAGCTGCGCCTGCTGCTGGCAAGGCATCGTATGCCCCTCCCCCTCCCCAGAATGCACGCAATGTCAACCCGGACTCGCGCCCATTGCCGCAAGGCTGGATTTCGCAATTCGACGCCAATTCCAACCGCTGGTTCTACGTGTACACGCCGACGGCCGCTACGCAATGGGACCATCCTTCTGACCGCGGCATTGGCGGCGGTTATGCACCGCCTCCCCAACAGCAATATTACCAGCAGCAGCCGTACCAGCAGCAGCCTTATGGCTATGGTCAGCAACCCTATTATCCTCAAACGCAATACGTCCAGCAGCAACCTCAAAAGCAAGGTGGCCGCTTTGGCGGCGGCGCAGGCCTGGCAATGGGCGCGGGTGCCGGTCTTCTTGGCGGTCTGTTGATTGCCGATGCCTTTGACCACAACGACACTATCGTCGAGAACAATTACTATGGCGATGGCGGCGGTTTTGATGGCGGCTTTGACGGCGGCTTTTAATTCGTCCCATCATGATGCCCTTCCCTCCCCCCCTCCACTCACCCTGTAGCATAAAATATACCTTTATCCAACACATTTGAGCAATAATAAAGCCCCCTTGTACACATTTGTAAAGAATAAAAAAAAAAGCAAACGAAAAAGACCCAAAGTCGACCCATGTGACCCTGTTGTGCACGAGATCTCGCTCGTTTTGGCACGCGCTGCAATCATGCTTGTAAAAAAAAAGTTTTTTTAATTTCTATCAAGGAATTCTATGGGGATGAAGGTGGGATCCATTTCAAAACCTGCTCGTAGACCAAAAAGTTGAGCGAGTGAATGGGGAATGCACGGATGAGTGTGACAGAAAGGCCGCGATAGAGGCCTTTTGTGCCATTGCGTTGTAGAATGTCGCGCGCTGCTTGACGCGCAGATGAATATTTGGGTTGTGGCAGCATGATGTCCTTTTGCATGACGGATTTCACGAGATCCACGGGGAAAAGCAGCAGCCAGCTGGCCACGCCACACATGCCGCCCGAAAAAAAGTGAACAAGCGGACCCGTGCCCTTGCCGTCGCCGTGCTTGGAAAGCAGGCGCTTGGCGGTCTCGTAGCTACCAAAGTAGAAGGCGGTGCCTAGCGTATCACGTGCTGAGTGCAAGCCCAAGCTGTTCCACAGGCCCAACGGGCCCTTGCGCGCAACAATTTGCCGCACAGCGTGCCAACTCGACGATTCGCGCATCACCACGTCGCCATTGCCACTGCCACGTTGCAGCACCATCTCCAGCTGCCGCTGAATCTTCACAAGCTCTAGTGGGCAGCTGAAAAACGACACAAAGGCACCACTGCAGGCGCCACTCATCGTTGCCAGTGGAATCATCGTTGAGAGCGATTGTCCATCCAATGACGTGTGCGCGCGCAACACAGACTTGCTGTTCTCGTACACTGTGAATGAAATGGACTTGATGGCACTCACCGTCACCAGTGGCGGGATCATGCCTGTGAAAAATTTTGACAAAAAAAAAAGCGATGTCAGACTAACCTGACCACTTTTTTTTTCTTTTTCTTTTTTGTGTCCTGATTGCCACTATTTTCTGCTCTCACCTCGGAAAAAGCCACGTGCGCCTTCCTCTCGATAGGTCACCTTGACGCAATCGATCATCGAGTCATAATGGTGCGTTTGCATCCTTGTCTTGATCGAATCAAACTGAACAAAAAGAAGAATTGAGCGCCATTGGTCTCTCTTTTCTCTGTCTCTGACTCTCTCTCGAGAATTACAGGAAATCCAGAGAGCACGCTTGCTGTGGCAGCACTGGATGCAGCAATGACGGTCCTATTTGCTGGAAAAAAAGTTGAAATTCGTCAGTCTTTGTGCGTTCAGCGGGTTTCTGCAACCTACGTTGGAGGAGGCGTTGATATGTATCCTGTTGGGGGTACAGGTTGGCTAGCGAGTCGGTTCTACGAGAAAACAAGCAAGAAAATAAGCAAATTGGGCTCCAATTGGCCGTTTTACGAGTACCTAATATCTTCCATGGGCGGTCAAGGGCTATCGTACCATGGGGAAAGGAGAAAGGAGGGGGTATCGAAGTTGGCAGAAACAGAAAAGAAGAAAGAAGAATAAAAAGGGCCAGGGGCAATTTTGCTTTGAAAAACAAGCCAATTTTAAACTCCTTCTTTTTCGGTTGCTCTCTTTTTCCTTTTTTTCTTTATGTCCGCCGAGCGAGCCAAAGTCGTGGCCACGCTGCACGCGGCGCTGACCGATCCAGTGGCCGTTGGCGGCGCCATCTTGCAGACGGTCGTTTCGCACGCCAAAGACGGGTTTGTCAGCGTGTCACTACTTCAGGGCCTTGTGCGCGACCTCAAGGGCGTGCCACTCGCGTATTTACACCACTGCCTCGCCCACCAGGACACTCGTAATTTGCTCGAGCACGACGACGTCACCGACAAGGTGCGCGTGCGCCCGTCGCGCGCAGAAATCGACCCTGACGCCCTTGTCAATGCCACAGAACCCACAGGTACCATTGTATTCGACAATGGCCATTTCTTCGCCGACTCGGACCACGCGCCGACCGCGCCAACCTATGATCAATGGCTCGGAAAGCCCTATGGCGCCGCAGTCGACGACGACATTGATCGAGAAGGGTAAAATAAAAAAATAAAAAAAATGAACCCAATTGCAACTCTTCCACTGGTTTTGACCCTCATCCTCTTCCCTTTTACGACGCGTAGGATGCCAACGTGTTGGAATTGCGATGCCGTGGGCCACACGCTGCTGCAATGCAAAAAGAAACGCGATGATGAGCGCATCAGGGCAAACCGCGCACGATTCCGCGAGCAGAATCATGACGATGACCCGAGATACTATGACACTGCCCACATTGACGTGTCATTGCTCGAGCCGGGCAGATTATCCTGGAATTTAATCAATGCACTGGAAATCACGGCTCATCAGCCTTACCCACCTTATTACGGACGCATGCGGGAAAATGGCTACCCACCGGGTTACTATGGCACCGCCCAGGATCAAGGTACGTACACGCGAACAAAAAGGGACACGAGATCATGACGCGCTAAAATCGGTGAAATCTGTCTTTTTTTTATTTTCATGCAGAGGTGATCATGCAATTGCTGCAGCAAACGCAGCCAGCGGACGACCTAAAGGTGTACGACGAACCTCCAGCGGATGAGCAAGACGGCAAAGCAAGCAGCAAGGACGATCATGCGGCTCAAGACCAAAACAATGCCAAATTCCACATGGTCTATTACCCCGGCCTGTTTGATCAAGCCCATCCGGTGCCGCAATTGATTCAATGGCAACACGACCACCAGGTACGTATGGTAGAGATTGAGAAACGCGCTTTTCAAGCCCGCCGGACGCCTGACACGCCGGATGACTGACACGACGCTTTTTTTTTCTTTTTTCTTTTTTTCTTTTTTCCTCTTTGAATAGCAGCCTCAGTGATTGAGCCAAGAGCCATACTCAATTCTTTGCCTCATGTTGGGTCCTGACGCATCTTGCCACACCCATTGGCCCTCGACAGCGCGTCGGAAATTGGACCAAATTGTCAAATTGGGACAAAATTGGTGTCCAAGCGAGACAGACACGCCATTTTACTCAAATGACCTCCTCGCAAGTCCATGATGTATATGTATCGAAAAAGCCAACCAATGGTGCATAATTCATAAAAAGAGAAAAATGATGATTTGTTTTATTGTGAAAATGGGTAAAAAAAAAATTAAAATAAAAAGAGAGATGATACATGCAAATGGGGGGGGGGATCCAGAGGATGAATTGGATGAGGGAGGTGTGGGGTCTAAGACGAGGAGGCGACAAAGTGGCGCTTGCCTTGCTTGACGGCCTGGAAATCATGCTCAAAGGCGTCCTTGTCAGGGACGTCCTTGCAAGCCTTGTAATAGACATGATTTGCCTTTTGGAATTGCTTCTCCGAGTAGAGGTAGGACAAGTACATCAAGTACACCTCGTGCTTTGCCATGTCGAGGCGCGTGGCCATCTCAAACAGACGTTCAATGCTTGCACCCGCGGCATTGTCGTGTTTGCCGTCGAGGAATGCCTGTGCATGATCATTCTCGATTTGCAAGCATGTCTTGTAAAAGGCAAAGGTGGGGAACAGGCGCGTGATGATACGGGCGTACGCGGTGCGGAATGCGTGGATGCCGGCGGTCGTATTTACCCACGTGACATATTCACTTAAGATCATGTCCTTAATCTGGTTTCGTTCGTCGGTTTCGACGGTGACGGACGGCAGCAATGCCGTCGCCTTGTCGCACGCAGCCTGGTACAACGCGTCGATGCGTTCGTGCGTCCAATCCTCGTCGTTTTCGTCGGAATCGCGTGCTTGCAACCAATCGTTGTACGCGGCCCACACATCGTACGCCTGAGGGCATTGGTCCAATGCCGACTGGAAGATGGCAAGCTGCGCATCTGCATCGGCCGAATCGTCCATCGTGTCGATGCGCAGTTTCCAAAGTCGCGCATCGCCGGGAAATTCACGCGTCGCGTCCACCGCCTTGGCACGCGCCTTGGCCACGTCACTGCGCAAAAGCGCCGTGATCCAGCTCACGTACAATTCGGGCGTCAGCATCTTTTGCTTGGAAACAGACTGGAGTGCACGCTGGAGAAGCTTCTCCAGGTATAAAACCAAATGTGGCTCGCCAACAATTGCCTGCCATTCGCCCAAAAAGTCCACGTATGTCTGCCACATCGCCGGCGTCCCGAGCTCGTCCACGGCCTGCTGGAAAACATCCACCGTGCGCTTCAATGCCTCCACAAACGCAGGATCGCTCACGGAAATGAACTTTGGTGCGTTCTTTTTGTCCGTTTCGTCACTGTCGTCCTCCGATTTGTCGTCTGTCGCCGTCGTCGCCTTGGCGTACAAGTGTCGGATAGCAAGGCTCGCGCGTGCCTCGGGTTGCGAGCCCATGTCGCGCTCAATGGTCTCGTAAATCATCGCACATCCTTCCTCGTGATCAGAAAACTGACGATAAATGTCCACAAAGCCCGTGCGAAACGCCAAATCGTCAGAAATCACTATAAAGGATCAAGGAAAAAAAAGGGGGCGGGCGTCAGCGCATACTTTCGCTTGAGCGCATGACGCGCTTTTCTTTTTTTTTTCTTCTTTCTTTCTTTCCTACCATCAATGGCGTTGGTGTAGATGATTTTGGCGAGCAGGCCCTGGAGAATGGGGTTCATGCCCTCGCTGAGTGCGCTGGCAGTGGACTCGCTCATCTTGTTCACGGCATTGGCGGCCTCGTCATCCTGTTCCATGTCGTCGCCCGTGATGTCGGGCAATTGGATCATATTGTCGTCCTCCTCGTCGTTGGCGGCGGCCGCCTTTTCCTCCTCCTTTTGCTTCTCCGTCTGCTCGTCAATGCCAAGGATGCGTCGGCGCGCCTTGATCTTCTCAATGTAAAGCAGCTCGAGGCGGAAATACTCGTGCCACAGCTCAGGCGCCTGTGGATTCATGCGCAGCGCGCGCTGCATCATCAGACGCGCTGCTCCCATGTTCGCATTGTCCTCGAATTCCCACGACGCCGCCATGATCCACAATGGCGTGTGGTGCGGGTGGAATTGGAGCGCCCTAAAATAGAGAAAAAGAAAAAAAAAAAGAAAAAAAAAAAGTCAATACATTACCAATGCCAATTTTTGCACGCAATGCCTTACTGCACAAAAATGCCACTCAGCATCTTGTTCGCGTTGGACTTTTTGGCAAAGTCGATGTATTGCATCCAGATGGCCACATCGCCCTTGAATCGCACCAACGCGCGCTTAAACAGCTGCAGAATGCGACGATGGATGCTGTACTCGGCGGTGCCGGCCTTTTCCGTGGTGGCTACAAGCACAAAAGAGAGAAGAAAAAAAAAGTGAGCGTCTTTGCTTGTCAATTGGAGGTGCTCGTGTTACTTACTCATGCGGCTTTTGCGCTTTTTGCGCAATTGCTCCAAATTCATCTCATACTCGATGCTGCGCAAAAAGTCAATCTTTTTCTTAATGCGTCGATTCATGGCGTATTCAAAGTTGGTGCGTTTCTTGATAATGGACTTGATCTCGGTCTAGAGACACAAAAAAAAAAAGACAAAAATGAGCCAAAATCGCTTTTAGCGCGCCAATTGTACAAGCTTACACTCGAAAAATAGCCCTTGTTCTCGAGCTCCTCGAGATCAGGAACCATGCGTTCCATAAAATATTGCACGGTTTCCGCCATGGTATAGGATCGACAAGTAAAAAAAAAAAAAAAGGACAAAGAAAAAGAAAAAAAGTGCCACTGAAGGCTGGCGCCCGCCCTTTTTTACAAAAAAGGCGAGTTGAAGCCACCCCCGCCCATTTGGCTGGGCTCGTATTTCATTGGCCGCTGTTCATTCATGCAAAAGTAAAAAAGGGGGAGGGGGTCATATCAGCCCAAAAAAGTTTATTTTGCGTTTTAAACATTGCACAAATCGATCATCCAAGGTACACAGCAGCCGCACCGCACAGAGCTGCAGTCAAAAGTGATGTGACAAGGTTCACCTGGCGAGCAAATAAAAAATAGCGAGTCAATGGCAACAAATCGCGTCGTTTTCACGTTACCTGATGATTGTCCAGGACATTCCATCCACTGACGTGCTCGGCGGACGCGTCCTTGTGCTCCACGACGCGCTTCTTGTCCTTGGAGTACAATGTCTGCTGCACCGTGGCGCCCAAGACCGAGTCAATCTACAAAAAAAAAATGCGAGCGTGTCAGCCTCTTTTTTCTTTTTTTTTTTTTTTTACGCCGCTTGATATGAAGTGCAATGAACTCACCAAGGACCCGCCAAGACCGGCGGCAGCGCCAACAAGGACAAGTGACCAGTCCCATGTGCCACATCGACGATCCAAGGCCATGGAAAGCGCGCCAACCAGACCGATCAGCAGACCGCCACCAAGCGATGCGGCAAGACCCAACGGAGACACACCGCCATTGGTGCCAGGCGGCACCTTTTTCAATTTCGTAATAAGGATGGGCCACGATTTGTTGAGAATGCCTAGCTCACTGGCCCACTTTATGAAAAAAAAATAAGCATGGAAACATTCATGAGTCAAATCCAAGTGGGGTCCGATCAGATGATCTCGTTACCGTGTCACCACAGCAGGCTGCGTAGTGACTACAAATAATATAAAAAAAAAAAGCAAGGCGTGCGTGACGTGTCAATAAGGTCATGGTGCTTGTTTCGCGTGTTTTTTTTACCCAATGTAGGCCCAAATCAGCACGGTGGCGTGTTGTTGAGAGGTATAGCACGATGTAGCATCAAGGGTATGGAACAGGGAAACAGCAATGGCACCGCCAAGGCCATTGCACACCACTTGCATTAAATTGCGCTCAGACGCTTGGTCATAGCCGTCCTCGAGAAGCCGTTTGCGCTCAGCCTTGAACTGGAGCAATCCAAAATCGAGTCATTGTAAGAGCATAGTGTTTTTTTTTCATTCTCTCTCTCTCTCCCTTTCTCGGTTTACCTTGGTCAGCTTGGAACTGGAAAGGAAAAAGGAAAGCAAGACAAGCGTAAAGAGCCAATACGAGGCGCTAAACGTCGTCATACCAAGCACAAAGGCGCCCGCCGCACCATCGCGTGTCAGTGACTTTTTGCGTAGCGTGTAGATCACAAAGAGTGTTGAAAGAGCTAGGGCAAAGCCGACGGGATGCATAAAGGGCGCAAAAAAATGGAGAAACAAAGAGAAAGAAATAAAAAAAAGGGTTGCCTTGCCCCCCCCCTGAGCCCCATTTATGGGCAAAAATCTGATCCCCCTAAAATAATCAGCGGGATCACTTCTTACCGTGCCTCAACCGGCGCAATGGGCAAAGCAATAAGCGAGTGCCCGCGAAAAATAAAATAGACACCCGATCCACACTAATTGCGCTATCGTTCTTCACTTTTTCACAAGTGCTCGCTTCAAATCTTCATTAACTGCATTTGGCTATTTTGTGGCTCGCGATGAAGTCGTCAAAATCGCGCTTTGCATTGCCGGAGACGCGCATTTTGGCGTGCTTTTCTTTCTGAGCCCTGATTTCGCGCCTTCTCACCTCCATGACGCGTCCCCGTCACGTGTCCACGCTTCTTGCCCAGCTCATAGTTCACAATTGACGCGTCAAATCGCGCTTTGCGTTGCCGGAGACGCGTCATTTGGCGTGTTTTTCCTTCTAAGCCGTGATTTCGCGAATTTTCAACACCATAGCGCGACGCCATCACGTGTCCACGCTTCTTACGCCACTCATAGTTCATAATTGAGGCGTCAAAACGCGTGTTGCATGGCAAATGAGGCACGTTTGGCGTGTTTTTTTGTTCTGAAAGTATGTTTATGTGTCTTTCACCGCCATGACGCGTCCCTTCATGTGGCCACGTATGCAACTTCACAGCCCACACTGAAAGCATCAGAACACGTCGTGCAAGCCAAAAGACAACGTGCATGGCGCACTGGTCCCATTACGCGCGATTTTACTCTATTTTGACTGATGCGTGCCAAACGCGTGTCTATACCTCCTCCTTATTCTAGCTACAAGTCGCGTGATTTGAGATGGGAAAAATGCATCATAGACTTTTTATTTTTATGCACAAGGGGAAAAAAAAGAAGGAAACAGGAGATTGTCAATAAATCGTTTTAGGGTGGTCGGCAAGTTAGCGATATTCGCGTTCATCCTCATAATGTCGTCGTCGCTCACGATCGCGGTCGCGATGCTCGCGCTCACGGTAGCGATCCTCATCATAGTGTCTGCGGCTGGCGTGCTCTTCTTCGGGTGCGCCGCCGGGCGCGCCGCTGTTAGGCGTGCCTTCGGTCGCGCGCTGGTGACGCTCGCCATCCTCCTTCTCGCGCTGCTCACGTCGCTTCTCACGGATCGATAGTCGCTGCGCATCCCATAATTCGCGTCGTAAAGACCGGCTGGGGTGCTGCAAATGCATGAAATTGCAGAACCCGCCGCGATTGCACTCGGCAATCTCGTTTTGACGGCAGCACGCTTCCCGAAAGTCGGTCACGGGCGACAATTCCGCGTAAAGAGGGCGACCTGCATCGAAAAAAAAAGAAATGAGCATGTCGCCTTTTTTTCTTCATTTTTTTTTTTCGCCTTTTCGCTATTTTGTTTGCTATTTTTGGCCTTACCAGCATAGAAACGATCATTGAGACTCTCGACGGCTTTGCCGGCATCCTCTTCGTTGCGGAATTGGCAATACACGTTGCCTATCAAGTGCTCGCCCACATTGTTGCACACAATCAGGTCCTCCACCTCGCCAAAAGTTGCAAGCTCTGAGAAGATATCCTCGTAAAAAGCGTCGAATTCCTCCTTTTGCTCGTCGGCCGTCGGCGGCCGTCCGTCCTGGCTTTGCGCGGGCTTGTACATATTGGCGACAAGCAATGTTTGCGAAAACAGGGGCTTCACGTGCTTGCGCGAGCACCGCTCGCCGTGTCGGCAGGCACCGATCTAATAAAACAAACACATTAGGACCTCGCTCGTGCACAACACCACCCTTTGCTCCAGATCTTACCTTGAAATAAAAGGAACAGTTGACCCTGCAGAGAAAAAAAAACACAAAAAACCAAAATAAAACATCAGTTTCGCGGCGTCCACCTCCACTTTCTCGACTCTTGCCACTTACTTGTCCTTTTCTGTACCGTAAATAGAGGCCAAGTAGTCCGCCATCGTCGTAAAAAAGAGAGAATGAAGAGAATGAAGAGAAAGAAAGCAGAAAAGATGCCAGAATGATCCTCTTTGTCTCATTTCAATGGGAATTGACACTCCGCTCGCTGGCAAAATCATGCCGCGCGTTCATTGGCTGCGCGCCATGGCCACCCACACCCCCACTTTTTTTCTTTTGGCAAAGCAACAGGATGAAAGGCTACTTGAACTTGTTTTTTATAATTTTGGAGCAATGTTAATACACACAGAGAGAGGAAGGGGGAGGGGAGGGGGGAGACATGGACAAATTGAGCGCGGAGAGGGGTAAAAAAGGCAAAAAAGAAAAAAAGAGATGATGGGGATGAAAAAAAATGTATAAAAAAATCTAAGCAGAGAGCATGATGCCGACGCCAAACTTGCTTTGGCCCTTCATGTGGTCGAGGTCGCCGCTGATGAGGAACGAGAAGCCGGGGGCCATCTTTTCCTCGAGGACGGCAGAGACGCGGCCGGTGGTGTCGATTTGACCGCGGAAAGTGGCCTGTCTAAAGTCGAATTTGCCACCGACGGTGGTGACGGCCTCGCGACGGCCGCCCTGCTGCATCAGATTGATTTCTGCGCCGAATTCGACCTTTTCGTTGATGCGCTGATAGTACGTGGCGGACAGGGCATTGGCGCCCTGGACGGTGGCGGTGGCAACAAAGTCGGAGCCCGTGTATTTGCCGACAAAGGACATGGCTGTCTCCTCCATGTCCGCGGTGGGGCGCTGCAAGACGAATTCCGAGCCGAGCGCCAGCTTTTGCGTCACAGATTGCAAGTAGCTAGCCATGAACAAGCCGGTGCCCTCCAATGGGTTGGGGTTCATCGCCTTGATGTTGAACGAAAAGTCCGAGCCCGTGTAATCCTGATCCAATTGCAACATCGACTGGCCAGGCATGCTCGTGATCTGCGCCACCATCTTGGTCGCCGACTTGGCGCTCCACGCATGGCGCACCACCGCGTTCAAATTCAAGTCATTGTCCATCGTGCCTTGCGCCATCGTGCGCTCCGTCATGTAACCTGCCATGAAGTTATACATCGCAGGCATCACTTGCGAACCGAGCGAAAATTGATGTTGAACGTGGAAGTTGCCAGACAATTCCTTGACAATGTTGGCCTGCGCGCCGTCAAACAAGTAATTGGTCACAAAGGCATCTAAAAAAAACACAATAATCGTCAATTGCGCCCGTCGTCGTCGTCACAAGCTGTCCATGTGTCGATTTGGCCCGCTTACCCTTGGCCTCGGTGTGCAGACGCTCAAATTTGCCGGGGTTGGGCAGATTCAGCTGCTTCTTCTGGTAGTTGAACCAAGAGGCCCAGTTGAGCGGGTTCATGGGCGAGCCCGTGGGCTTTTGGTCCTTGACGGTGAAGGCGGACAAGGGCGAATAGACAGGAGTGGCCATAATGGAGTATTTAGATAGCAAAAAAGGTCGCCAGCCGTAAATAAAAAAGGGGAAGAGAGAGAAAAAGAAAAAGGAAAACTTTGACACAAAAAAAAAATAAAGCCACTGCGTAAATCTGGGCCTGGCATGGGCGGGCGCCCAAAACAGGAGCCTAAAGCCTAGTGTGACAGCGTCGGGCCAAAAAAGGAAAGCACCTTTTGCCTGCAAAATGGACAAAAAGCGCCCTTTTTACGCCCAATTGCTTCTTGAGTCGCCAGGGTGAGCCTCCATTCTCATTGTTCGTGATCCTAGAGATGCTTGTCCCTTCATTGGGTGCCATGGCAATGCAAAAGAGACCGCTACAACGAATGGCCAAATAAGCTCAATATCGCTTTGGTTTGTTTTTTTTAACGTTTTGTGCCATTTGTCATGCCATTGACCCATTACTCCCTACATTCATTTTGTTTTTAAGGGTGAATGGTAGTTGTGCGTCCGCGCTCATTGTGTCAAAATGCGTATCGAGGTTTGTGGGAGGCGATCTGGTCTTGCAAATGTGAATTTGTGATGCTTTGACCGGGGTACGATTTGACAGCAAGGAAACGGGTGTGAGCCGGGCGGTGTTTCAATCAAGTCTTAAAGATTCATGCGGAGGTGGCCAATTCGATGTTTTTCTTTCCTTGTTCCTATTTTTTTTCCTTTTGCCTATTTATTCGCGCAACTATGCTATTTTCGCGTCCCTGCCTATATACGCGTCTCCATGTCGCGCGGACCTATGCCACCAAGACATCTGTCTTTCCCACGCGCACGATCCGCGCGCTGCTGAGCGATCCGGCTGCTTCTTCAGCAGCGCCAGACGCCAACGTCACTGTACGAGGCTGGATCCGGTCTGTTCGCCAGCAAAAGCAAGTCTCCTTTGCCAATATCAATGACGGGTCGACACTCAAGGGTATCCAGGCGATTCTCAAGAGCAATGACGCGTCAAAGTAAGAAAATGAGGCAAAAAAGGCCCGATTTTGCCCAAATAAAATATAAAAACAGAAAAAATGGCCAGATCAACCACCAGATCAATCAACTTTACTGACGCTATTGCTCTCCGCAGATTGTCAACAGGTGCATGTGTCGAATTAAAAGGGCAATTGGTGGACAGCCCAGGCAAGGAACAGAACCAAGAACTCCAGGTCGATAGCGTCAAGGTGCTTGGCGAGTGTGACGCCGTAAGCAAAAGGGAAGGGGGTCCGCGACGCGCTTGCGCCTGGCTCAAGTCCGTTTTTTCCACTTTCTTTTGTAGAGCTATCCCCTGCAAAAAAAGCGCCATAGCCTGGAATTCATGCGTTCCATCAATCATCTTCGTGCGCGAGGCAACACGGGCAGTGCCGTGCTTCGTGTGCGCAATGCCGCGGGCGAGGGCATCCACCGCTTCTTTGCTGTACGTGTTTTGTAGCCATCGCGGAAGACCAAAAGGAGAGCGAAATGGGTTAAGTTTCTCATTTTCTCAATTTTTTCTTTTTTTTTTCTTTACGCTTTATTCTTTTTTTTTTTTTTGCATAATTAGGATGAAGAGTGCATCCAAGTGCACACGCCTGTGCTGACGTCGTCGGACTGCGAGGGTGCGGGCGAGGTATTTGGGATCACGCCGTCGGATTTCTTCAAACAGCCTGTTTATTTGACGGTGAGCGGGCAGTTGCACGCCGAGATCATGGCGACGGCCATGGGCCGCGTGTACACGTTTGGCCCTGTGTTCCGTGCCGAGCCGTCCATGACGTCGCGTCATCTGGCCGAGTTTTGGATGGTGGAGGCGGAATTGGCGTTTTTGGACGATTTGAATCAATTGCTGGACGTGACCGAGGCCAATTTGCAGGCGGCGACTCGTCACGTGCTCGAGCACTGCGCAGACGACATGCAATTCTTCAACCAGTGGGTCGACAAGTCGCTGCTGGCGCGTCTCGAGCGCAGTGTCGCCCAGCCATTCGTGCGCATGTCATATTCCGAGGCCATTGACACGCTGCAGCGCAGCAAACACACCTTTGAATTCCCGACGCACTGGGGCGCCAGCCTGCAGTCCGAGCACGAGCGATTCCTGGCGTCCGACGCGTGTTGCGGGCGCCCCGTCTTTGTCACCGATTACCCGGCCGAATTGAAGCCCTTTTACATGCGCGCAAACGACGCCGACAATGGTCGCACGGTTGCCTGCTTTGACCTGCTTGTCCCGGGCATCGGCGAGCTTGTGGGCGGGTCCATGCGTGAGGAGCGACACGACATTCTCGTGAAAAAGATGAAAGACGCGTACATGAACATTGACGACTATCAATGGTACCTCGATCTGCGCAAGTACGGGTCCGCACCCCATGGCGGCTACGGCATTGGCTTTGAGCGCTTCATGCTCTGGCTGACGGGTCTCGAAAATGTCCGTGAGGTCTCTCCAATCCCGCGTTGGGCAGGCCATTGCAGATACTAAGGGCACTTTCTCGCATCCCCGCCCCCATTGTCGCCACATTGTAGATACACTTTAGACGCTTCCCGATTCCTATCAATAGACACACGATCCACACAACATGTAATCAAAATATATTCCACCCTTTTTCTCTTTTTCTTTTTTTAAAATGTACTTTTTGATCTTTGAAAACGTTGTCCACGAAGCATGATTCAAGAAAAGAAATGGGACTGGGCGCGTCAAGCGTTCTTTTGAGCCCCGCAGCGCGTCCATTCACTGCGCGGTCGATGAGCACGCTTCTAAATTTGTGTTTTGCTGGTTTTTCGCTTGTCTCTGGCCAATCAGGCAATACAAAACCACGAAACACGCTCACCCGTGAAATGTCTAGGCCAGAAAACACGATGGGACGTGCTGCGAAGCAGTAAAATGCCATTGACTGGCCACACGCGCAAATCAAGATTTTGCCACGACGAGCACCCAAACCAAAAAGTTGAAATATGGGTCCTCAGAATTGCACCAAACTTAATCAAAAGAGACACCTCTTGGAGCAACTACAAAAGAGGCCAAAAAAGAGTGTGTCCGATCTGCTCGTTCGCGAGCAATGAGTAAAATTAGGAAAAAATTCAGCAGCGATTTGCACGGGAACACGCGTTCATAGACCGCACTGACGCGTCCACTAGCAAGAGACACGCCAGGTGCATAAATCGGAATAGAAATAGGCGCGTGCAACTCGACGAATGACGCGGTTTATCACGCGTCGAAAACTCTGTATGATTTTGTAACCGCGTCAAAAATGCCAAAAATCACCTTTTCCAGAGATCATTGTTGTTTACGCGCGCTTCAAGCTGTGCTCTTTCTGATGATATGACTTTCAAGGCGCTGCGGTCAATCCTCATCGACTTTGACCTGGGATGAAAATTCGCAGATTTTTACGTTTTACGCGACAGCTAGTCGATGGACCCTTGGTTTTTATTGCATTTTCGTCGGAAAATGAGAAGCGTGTACCATGAGGTTAAATGGCCTAGCGATCCGAGGACTTGATTTTCTCCATTTTCCCGTCCACGACTGCACCCCTTGGAAAATCCGCGGTTTTCGAAAATGGTGATTGCACGTCCATCTGGTGGTCCCAGCGCCTCGGGGGTGGGCTCATTTAAACGAGAAATGTGTACATTCGTGGTCCAAAGAGCAAATATCCACGTAGGTTGTAAATCCATCGCAAAATAACCAAAATGGCTCAAACGAGACGATTTTTTATTGTTTTTCACGGAATGCACCTTCAAGGAAGCAATCTGAGAAGTGTATACGTACGCGCCTGGCTCACGTGCTCGTTTTCACTTGGCCTCTTCCGTGCAAGCGCGTCGCCCCACTAGCGCTGTAACACAAAAAGTCAGAATTGGGCGTCATGAGCACGCGTCTCTTGAGAAACCAAGCACGCCGCTAGCTGTTTTTCTCTCCCATTCTCTTTGTAGATCCCGTCTCCTATCCGGCTCATCGATTTCTTTCGCCCAGTTTCTCCTTGCACACCCCACACGTGCCATGATCCTGTGATTTTAATTCATAAATACATGGCCATGCCTCCTCTTTTGCGCCTCCTTTGCCTCCGCACGGCGTGTCGACTTGATTTTCGGCCTACTTTAGCCAGTAAGATGCCGGTTGATACGCAAAACAATCCATCATGAAACGCACAAATGATATAATTTAATGAGATGCAAAAATTATGAGATTAAAAAGAGGTGTTTACAACGCGAGCGCAAGTGCCGCGACGGACGACAGGGCCATGACGACGGCACCCATCTCAAGAGTCGCGCCAGCGCTGGTGGTGGTGGTGTTGGAGGTGGACGAGGTGCTGTTGCCAAGATTGGTCTTTGAGCCATCGGCATTGATACAGGCAGACGCGTTGAAGCTAGTGGGCGTCGTAAGCAAGACAACATCCGTGCACTGTTTTGAAAAAAAAAAAAGAGGGCGTCAATTTCATTGATTCACTTTTTATTCAATCTTTGTTTTTCTGATTATTTTTTTCGTTTTTACCTGGTACAGCGTGCCATCGCCGGCATTGTAGACGGCCTGGAGGGTGCCGACGGAGCCATTGGTAGCGGCGGCCAGGGAGCCAAAGTTGACGGCCCAGCAGCTCTGCATGGGGTAGCTAACGCTGCCCGAGCCGACGAGGGTGGCATTGTTAAAGGCATCGACGGCAGGATTGTTGCCAGGCACAAAGTACACCTTGTACGAGTAGGACACATGCTCAGAATTGACCTCCAAGAAGCCATTGGTCAAAGGGAACTGGTTGCGCGACGACGACACCGAGTTGAACCCACCGCAAGGCGCCGTGGGCTCTGTGTCCTCTGAAAAGCCACGCGCAGGAGGGTATGTCAATTGGTAATGGCCCAGCACGCTCTGGCACAAGAGACCCAACACGGCAAAACACAAGAAAACACGAAACATGGCAATTTGCACGCGCAACAAGGAAAAAAAACGCAGAAAAAAAAAAAAAGAAACAAAGAATGAAAAAAGAGAAAAAAAAGGGAAAGCGTTTTTTATAGCTCGCTTGGAGCGGACGGGGAAAAAAAGCCTACCCCTTGTAACATCGCAAAGCGCCAAAAAAAAAAAAAAAAAAAAGAGGGTGAGATCTTTTCGCTGCTGCACGCGCTTCCGATTGGCCTGCTGCCAAACCTTGTTTTTCCATTGTGCGACAATGCAAAGAAAACAACGCGAACGGGGGCGCGACGCGCAAAACAATGGGCACATTGCTGGCGGATAAATTGATGAATCTTGGGAATCTTGCAAAATGACGAAATCGATGGATGCACAAACCTTGGACCTCTCCGCTTTTTTTTTCTTGGCTCCCATGTTCCCTCTTTTCGAGTAGGAGGTCCCCTGTTGCCATTGCCCGCCCGCTCCACTCTCGCTGCCCTTGAGTTTGCTCCCCCCATTTTGTATCCATTGGCGAGATCTTTTCGCTGGCAAAGACCTCCTGATTGGGCCGATGCTTGGATTTAAAACACCGCACCGTCAAAAGAAAAAGGCAACCTTGTGCCTTTTTTCATTTTCTTTCCTTTCTAATTTTTGTTTTTTGTTTTCAACGCCCTGTCTCTCCTTTCATTTTATTTATCAGGATGGATATGGACATGGATATGTCGGGCACACCGCCCAACATCAATGAGTGGGCGACACAGGCTCTGCTTGGGGTGATGGCCGGTGTGCTTTGCCTGCTTGTTGTCCGCCACGCCCTGCTTCGCCTTGCTTCGTCGTCGCCTCCTTGGTCTCGCCGACTTGCACCCCTTTTACGGCTCGACCGCGCTATTGTCAACCGGTGCTCATACCAGGTGACCACTTTTTTACCGCCTGTTGGTGGACTTCTTGTTGCCGTTGTTATGGTTAGCACGTTGTTGCCACTTTTGCTCGTTGCCACGGATCTGCAGCTCAACTCGAACCGAGCGGGTTTCCTGACGGTGTCGCTCGTGCCATTTTTGCTTGGATCGACGGGCAAATATTCCGCATTGCAGCTGTTGACAGGGATGTCTGCGCGCCAGCTCAATTGGTTCCACCGATTCCTCGGCTATTGCATGATCATCCTTGCGACGGTGCACATGGCATGCATGATCACGGTGTGGGCGCGATTTCCGGCGTTTTTGACGTCTCAATTGCAGGCGACCAAAGTGCAATATGGTCTTGCTGGCTATGGATGTCTTTGTGTGGTGATTCTCGGCAGCCTGTACCCTGTGCGTGTGTACAAGTACGAAATCTTCCTTGGCACGCATTTATGTGCGTTTGGGTTCCTTGGCGCCATCTCGGTTCACACGCCATACGCCATGCGTTACTTCTTGGTCGGCTTGCTCTGCTATGTGCTCAATGTGCTTGCCTCTTGGTTTGTGCAGAATCGCATGGCGCATGCGCGCGTGCATGTCCTCAATGGTGCGACGCGTCTGAGGCTACGGACAGCAAGCCCCATCCAGCATCACCCTGGACAACACGTGTATTTGTGCATTCCGCGCCTTTCTTGCTTCCAATGGCATCCATTCACCATTTGCAACATCAGCGCCAATGATACCCTCATCGAGGTTTACGCGACGGTGCGCGGCGACTTCACGCGCGCCCTGTACAATGCGGCGGCCAGCGATAGCAAGCAAGATGACGACGAAAACGACTGGTTGGTCATGGTGATGGGCCCCGTTGGCCGCCATTGGGCCACAACCACGCCCGAGCACATGCTCACCCATCAACACACTATTGTCCTCGCCAATGGCGGCGCAGGCGTCACCTTTGGCATCCGCCTTTTGCGCAATCTCATGGAAACACTCCAAAACAACGAAAAAATCGGCATCCGCACACACACCATCTATTTTTCGTGGAGCGCACGCCACGCACGCGAGTTCTCGTGGTTCCGCGCCGAGTTACAACAGCACCAAGCAGATTTGGCCGCGATGCGACACGCGTCAGACCGCGTCCCCGCCCTTGAGATCTTGTTCCACTACACAGGCGACGCGGATGACACCGCCGCCATCGAGAGCGGCATCGTCGACGCTGCCATCGCAGACAATGCCGTCGACGAATCCCTCACTCGCGAAAAATCTGATCTCATCTCCTCGGAAGAACGTACACTCAGCGCTACACCCTTGCGCGTCGTGCAAAATCGCATCAATCCCGCCGACTACCTGTCTCATCTCGACGCCAATGCTTCCCTCGGCCTCTTTGGTAAGAAGAAAAGAAAAAAAGAAAGAACGCAAAAAAAAAGCAAAAAAACGCGAAATACTTTTTTTTTTTGTGTCTGACTCTTTCTTTTCTTTTCTTTTTCGTATAGTGTGCGGCCCCCCTGGCTTCAATCGTGCCTTTAAGAACAAGGTCGCTGCTCTGGGCAACAGCAAATCGAGCCAAGTCACTCTCTACTGCGAAGACTTTGAATAGTCAGGCGTTGCTCACGTCTTTTCTCCAATTTTTGTTCCATACTATGATATCATTTGCATTCCCCCCATCCATCCTTGCCAATTGGCTTCATTTTCACTAATAAAAATGACGTGTCTTTTTACTCGTAATTCGCATTTTTTTTTCTTTCGATCTTTCTCGGAAAAGACGGTCGCGATGCGCGGAGATTAGTCATTGCGCAGGGCAAGTGCCCATACAGAGCAAGTGGTGCGTGGGTGTTTCTTTGCGGCTACTCAAAAGCATTTTGTTGCGCCAGCACAGGCCGTGACCCTTGCGCACCCGGGGGTTCCCTTTTTTTATACAATAAAAAAGCTGATGGGGGGGGGGAAGATGCGAAAACAAGGTGCCGACGCGTTGGTTCCAGTGCGTGGCAAGATTCATTATCGAAAGACTACGCAGGCAGAACGAAAAAGAAAGTAAAAAAAATAAAATAAAAATAAATAAGAGCCACTTGCGCGATTTTGCTGCATCACGGCAAGATGGCGGGGTGGGGGGAGTGGAGCAAGGGTTCATGCAAACATGATCAGATGCAGGTACACAGTCAGACGTTTCACGTTAGCTTGCCATGATCGTCCCTTTCCCGCGCAACACCGATCCGAGACGTTTTTGAGAGATTATCGCTGCACCAATCATTCGATTGCTCCCCCCAATTTGTGGAAAGAAAAAAAAAAAAGTCAGCACAGCGGCCGCAATTCAGGTTCCTTTCTTTCCTTCTTTTTGCCACCAGTCGCTTTTTTTTTTTTTTTGTCGTTTTCTCGTTTCCGTCACCATGAGCAGCCACGATATGAGCAGCATGAACATGGGCACATTTCACTGGTCATCGTCTGGTGACGCCTTTTGGCTGAACAGCTTTGTGCCGCAAAATGAACCGGCATACATTGGCGCGTGCATTGGCTTGTTTGTCTTTGCCATTGCGAGCCGCGGCATCCTTGCACTTGAGGTTTATTTTATCGCCTGGCGCTCGCGCAGATACGCTGATCACAGGGAGGCTGTCCTGGCCTTGGTAAGTACACGAAAAAGAACTGGCAAATCGCGATTAGGTTGCTGACAACAACGCTTTTTATTGATTTTTTTCTTAGAAAAAGGACGATGACAGGAGTTCGACATGCTCCGAGGGAGTCACGTACCCAACGCAGCAGGGTCTGCCGTCCGTGCCTCCCTTTTCGTGGGTCCACGATCCCGTGCGCAGTGTCTTGACGACACTGTCCGCATTTCTCAGCTACCTCTTGATGATGGTCGTCATGACAGGCAACGGCGGCTACTTTTTGGTGATCATTGTCGGCATTTTTGTGGGCGAAATGGCCTTTGGCCGGTACAGATCTATTACGGGCATGCCCGGCATCCATGAAGGGCACAGCCACTAAGGCATGGCCCCCTTTTTTGGTTTTTTTTCTTCTTTTCTTCCGCTCGATACCTCTGTATATGTAATTTTTTACTTTTCTGCACTGTATATCCTCACTGCCCAGATGGGCATGCCAATAAAATGCACGTTAGAAAAACATCATCACGTCGTCAATTGGACTTTTGCAGGGATCAGACGCGACTAGCATGAATTCCATCGAGCATGACCACGTGACATGGTTCCACAGCGCCCAATGAGCTCCCCTGCGTCTCCCTCGCTCACTCTGTGCTGCATTGGGTCGCGTGCTATCGCTGCAACGTGGCGTAAATGCAAAAAAAAAAAAGGAGGGAAGCGACGAATTGAAGATAAAAAGGAGACCAAAGAAAGCTCCATCCTTTTTTCTAGCGCGATCAGACACGACCGGTTGCCCATACCAGGGTAAAAGACGCGATGGTTCGGAATGAAGCGCGACATGTGAGAGAAAAAGCCTGGGCCCTGGTCGCTTTGACCCGTTTGTCACGCAAGTTCTGACGTACGGAGAAGCAGCCTGTGCAACAGACACGTACTGGGGCATCAGATCACGAAAAAAAGTGAAACTTAAAGGAACATGACCCAAGACGACGGTGTAAACAGCAAAAAGGCGCGCGTCATGATTTTTTTTTCCAATTGTTCCACCGGAAGCTCCAAGGCGGGTGCCATCATGCGCAAAATTCACGGCTCCGATAGATGAGACCCTGATGAGAACTTTTCGCTACCTGGCAGCCAATGAGCACCGCGACCACGGCCTCAGGCACATCTCCCCTTTTTTCGCTGCATATAAATAAGCGAACAAAAAAAAAAAAAAAGGTCATCACTTCCATCATTCTCCACTCATTTCCTCTCCTTGAGTCTCTTTTTTTTTTTATCACAATGGACCATAGCCACCACCAAATGGATGACAGCATGAACATGGGCAACATGAGCGGCCATGACATGTCGGGCATGGATATGGATATGAGCATGTCGATGGGTACATTCCATTGGTCATCATCGGGCGATGCATTTTGGCTGGACAGCTTCGTGCCAAAGACGGAGGGTGCCTACATTGGTGCCTGCATTGGCCTCTTTGTGTTCACCATTGTCACGCGCGCACTGCTCGCATTGGAAGTCTATTTTATTGCGTGGCGCGAAGGCAAGCTCACCACCGATGCACATGCCGTGGCCACCAATATCATGGTAAGATAATTCAACGCCACAAGGCCGAAAAAAAAAAACCATTCCTAATAAACGCGCCTTTTCTTTTTATCCTGTGCCTAGGTCAAGGACGAAGGGCCGTCGTCAGATCACAGCTCCGAGGCACTGACGTACCCTGTGCAGCGCAATGTGCCTGCGGTGCCGCCATTCTCGTGGATCAATGACCCTGCACGCAGCCTGTTGACCACGCTGTCGTCGTTTTTAAGCTATTTGCTTATGATGGTCGTGATGACTGGCAATGGAGGCTACTTTATCGTTGTCATTGCCGGCATTTTTGTGGGCGAGGTCGCCTTTGGCCGCTACAGATCCATTGGTGGCCCAGCCGCCGGCAGCGGGCACCACGATCACTGAAAAGTGTGCTTTGGCCTCCTTAAAAATATCGCCATCCCCCCTTTTCCAAATACCATCCTTCCATTTGCCCTCCACAATGTTTTCCCTTAAACCCTCCCATTGCATGCATCCCCACTCCCATCTTTTTTATTTATACATTTTCTGCAACTCAACCCCTCTCTATCTCTTTATGCCTCCTTTTTCGCGATGTAAACTATAATAAACCACTGCACAATTGACAAAAACAAACAAAAAGATTTGGAGGCACGGCCAAGATAGCGCGTCCAGTGAGGATGTCTTGATCCATAATGTCAGAGCAAACAATAAAAAGAAGTAATGGCAGCACAAAAAAAAAGATTGCACATTCACGTCAATTCGGGCTCGGATTCATTTTAACAAAGACTCACGTTCGCCATTCTCTTTTTCTTCTGCTGGCTTTTGAATTAACCCCGGCTCATAATTCTCTTTTATCGTTGTTTTTTGCAAAAAAAAAAAAAAAAAAAAAAAAAAAAAAAAAATGAGCGCCGAAAATAGGTATAGGTGCCCATTCATGGTGACACCAAGATTATGCGTCCTCTCCAAGGCAAGCGCGCTCCGGTTTCAATCACCGCTCGGCGCGTCACTTTGCATGGGGCGGGCGAGCAGTACCTGCTGTGTGGTTTGTCAGGAAGGCAACGAGCAGACGCGCGAATCGCACTATCATATCATACTGTACATTGCCAAGCCGCCCGTCTCTCTCTGGGTCGCTCCAGCTTCCTTTTTCTCCAGTCATCACTCTCCTAATTTTTTTATTAAATTGTCTTCTGTTGTTGCCCGTCGTGGTACCAAAATGAACCCATTTTATTGGGCGCATCCTCCGAATCTTGCTCATTCGGTCCTAGCCACCCTAGGTCCTACTGTATATTTGAGCTATCATAGAGGATGTTACTGTACCGGTAAACACAAAACTCCAACGATGTCAATTTTTTTCAGAAATCGAATCACGCACTCAGTCCTGAGAAAATGCATTTTGCATAATTTCAGAGCCAAAACAGGATCAAGAGTTCAAGACGACCCCACAATGCTACTGTAACTCGCCGAGAACTTGACATCCGCGAACCGGGTGTCCTTTTTTTACGTATACAGTATGATACTTACAGTAGTTATAATTTTTAAGGAAATATTCCAATACAGTAAGATGAAACCTACGGCAGGATGCCTGTACTGTATTTGGATGTTTCGATCCAGATGAATGATCCATTGCGACTTGTTGATGGTGGCTTACGTATGATGATATTGCAGGTCGACAGTCAACGCTTCGCGTTCGCTACGCGACGGAATCGAATTGCTTGGATGTTTCTGATGATCTGCCATCTGCGTCGTTAAACAACCGTTGTTCGAAGTGATCGCCCAACTTCTCAAGCAGCATTGAACGGAAAGCTTGGCTGTCCTGGACGTGCAGTGCGTACAGTAGCACCGTGCCGAATTCTTCAATACGTAAATTCGAAAGGGTTTTGTGTTGTCCGTATCATACGACCACATGTTGTATTTGCCTGCTTTACAGAGCTTGATTTAATAAGAAAAGCCTAACAGACGCTTGGTCTGTCAACGAAAGAAAGCATAAGCGCGTCTTAAACGCGCTCAACGCGTCAATGCGAGTGCAAGCAGCGATCAAAGAATTAAAATGCTGACTTGTTGCCGCAATTGGATCTTTCTCATGCCGCTCCTCTAAGCGGGCATTGCCCAATTGGGTAATGCTCCCGCTCTGCTCGTCACAAAAGCCCGCTGTCGGCTGGTCATCTCCTTTTACCGCTTTTTCATGCTTTTGGAAGAATGCGCATCTTCCTCCATCTCGGTCTCTGTACGCATCATCACATTGTCTCAGATGCTTAAGTAGAAACACACCCTCACGGTTTCATAGCCTGCTTTGATCACTAAGTGATCAATGCCTTTTGAGAAACAAAAGAAAAAAAAAAAAAGAAAAATGGCTTCTCCGTGCCAAACATTGCATGTTGGCACACACGACTCGAACCATTATGTTTCTCGCACTTGCGCACCAAGTGAAACAACACGGTGCTTGCAAGCATTGGCATGTTTGAATCCTCTGGGATGGGCATAACGTTTTGTTTGAGATCTGCGCGGCCATGTCTTGGTCTCACGCCCCTGTTTCCTTATTCAGACGCCGCGACATCTTCATTTTACGCGTCTGCGCATCTAGCCTATCCGTCTAGGCATTTTTCATTTTTGTATAAATATCGAGATCTTTTCATTTTAATAAAAGACTTACTTCATTCTCGTTATTCTTAACGTCTCTATCTTTTTCACCCTTTCTTGCTCAAAAGCTACCCCATATTCTTCACCACACACCACCATGATGGCATTCAATCAATTCTTGCAAATATACCGGTATACCGGTATGATATGATATTGAGCAGAAAGATGCATGATGATGATGCTGATATGATGGTTGCCCGAGAATAATTTTTTGTCACGGCCCAGCTCCGCAGCTCGCGTCGTCGAGTGGCAAAAGTGCGCAAAAAGCGCGTGAGCCGACGCGCTCGGAAGCTGGAACCATGGACGCGTACTGTAGTGGCTGGCTGGCGCGTCAATGGCGCGTTAAAAAAAACGACACACGACAAAATCATACGTGCGTACTGTTGTAATTAATTATAATACCCGTCTAGCCAATGATGACGTGCAAGGCTCTCATCGGCATTGGCGACAAATTGAAAAAAAGAAACGGGAAGAAATAAAAGCAAAAACTTTTATTACAGTATTACTGTATTTGCACGCTTGCAGAAGTCAATCAACAAACATTGGAAACAACAACATTGGATTAATTTTCAAATTCGATTATGATATCTCGACAACTGTACTGTTGTATATTACAGTATATATTACATACTGTATATCATAAAAACAATCCCTTTGCACTTCTTTAATATGTCAAATGCAGCTGCTGAATCATCTCCGTCGGATAAAGCAAGTTTCACCGCGATCTGCTTGTTGTATTTGCCGTCCTCAGAGCATAAGCGATCAAGTTGTTTAGACGCGCAATGGCGCGTACCTTGTATTTTATAACTAGTGTTGAAAAGAAAGGCAATTGCCGCACACGTCGCTCCGACGCTCCTTCCAAATCTGGGGTTTGATTCCCCGCTCTCGCTCAGGCCACTGTCGGGCCGTCATCCGCATCGCATTGTAATCATGATGCCCAAAATAAAGAATGCGCACCTTTATCATCCTTTCTGCTCTCACATTGAATTGTACGCGCTCATTACGTGATGCATCCATCAATGCCCTTAATACAAATGATCCAGACATGCAGAGTCGTGGCTTGGCTATGACCAGCCACGAGCTCGGGCCAAGCATGGCAAAAAATAGAATATAAAAAAAAAGTCGCGCGCCGCAGGCGCTGGTTTCACCGGCTCAATGGCCATGCCCTGATCAGCCCCGTGTGTATACATACTGTACAACAGTGTCAATGGCATTCAATGGATTGAAACAAACGCCCTTGCTTGATACCGATCCGAGGTCTTTTCACAATTGATGCAAAGCGGCAAATACTGTAATATTATGTTTTGCCTCAGACACGGAGAGTCTCGACAGCTCTCTCTTACAGTACAGCGTTAGTTGTTTCTCCGCATCTCACGTTCTGATACCATTGTCCTTTCACGTTTTGCATAAATAGAGAATCGTTTTACATTTCAATAAACCGTACTGTATCTGTTTGCGATTGTACCGGTATTTCTTGAGTCTTTTGTTTTCTTGTCACATTTCTCCACCCACCAATTTTACACTGCTGATCAAAATAATAATTGATGGAGAAAATTCACTTTTTCAACAAATAAAATCTTTAATAATGGCGATTTGCTCGACAACGGTCTAGACAATTCCCGAAATTTATTGCAGGTTTACTAACGAACAGGGGAGCAAAGCATCTAATGGAACAACTTGCAGTGCGCTAGCTTGGGTTTTATTAACTTTTTGCATCAGTCATTTCATGTCCAGGCTGCAGCTCACTCAGCGTATAAAATGTGCAAAAAAAAAATAAAAATTCCTTGCAATCCACCACCTACCGGTAAATTTGGAAGTGTCAAACCTTAATTTTTGCAAAAAATCTTGACCAAAGCAGGCAATTTTCTCAGTCGGTCGCCGTTTATGCGTCACTCTTTGGGCTTTTTTTCTTGCTTGCTTTGGGGGGGGGGGTGACTTGCCGTTTTGTCAGCCAATAGCAAATGGTCGGAGTTACCTGTTTGGGATGCATTGATCACTCGGAGTTCGAAGTTTCCCAAATTTGGCATTTGCTGAGATTGAAATGTGTGACCCCTGAGTGACCCCTGAATTTTTCAAAAGTGGTCGTGGCGCTTCGGCGGTTTAAGCTTTTTTGTTGCAAATTCTGCGTTGAATTCGATGCGGCAATTTTTGAGCGGGGTCAATCATGCTGATGGACAAATGAACGCAAAATAGTACAAATACAGATGTAGAAGGTTTTTGACATTTTCGAGTGCACAAAAAAATCGGGCGGGTCCGCCGTCTTGATCTCTTGATGTCTTGAACACTGGGGGGCTATTATTACCGGTATACGACGTACAGTATGATACAAGTTTATGATATTTATGACATGACGCATTTTTCATTAGCGGGAAAGTAGGCTGTAAAAAAAATTGTGGAGGCACAGCAGGCCGGCAAAGTCTGAAAAACGCACTTTTTGGGTTTTAAATGTTGTATGATACAGTAAACGTTTTCGTGCAGTGTAGCGCGATGCTTCAGGGAGGCAGCGAAGAAATGATAGCACGCGTCCGTTTCTGCCCACCGAGATCGATACATGGATGGATCAAACGCTTTATTAATTTATTTGTGTGCATGCAAAAATGCAAAACGGATGAAAATCGTGCTTTTGTGCATTTTATCGGGCACTTGCTGAGATGTTGTGTCGCTGAAATGTTGACCGATTTTTTTTCACGCCTGTGCAAGTTTAAATTTGTGAATATCATAAAATGTGCGGGCAGGTTCGCAGGCCGTGTTGAGCCAGCATTTCTGCTACTGTATTTCTATGAACTGCTGTATGATATATGATACAGTACGTAATATAGTACTCGATTCTTTTCTGAGCGTCGCATCGGCTTGTATGATTGATGCATGTACGTATCATAATCGACAACAATACAGTATTGCCATTACTGTAATACTGTAATACAGATATACAGTATTGTATTCAGTATACGTAGCGCGCTCCATAGTCCATACAGTATACAGTATTTGACGTCGTTGGCAGAGATGATTGTCTGCCGCAGCAAGAATGGCAGCTGTGGAAGCGAGAAGAACGAAAAAAATACGCAAAAACTAGGCCGGGAGCTCTATGATACTGTATACTGTATGATATCATACGTAATATCCACCAGTAGCTCATGTTTGACCGGCCCTGTTGCAGGATCATACTGTAAATATCATAGGCTTGGGATGTCATGTGGTAGTGACGAAAAAAAATCAAAAGCTGCATGATAAAACGAATTATTTTGTTGGTTTTGGCTTGTTCGTTCCTACAACAGGGCATCAGTGAATTTGCAGGCTTAAATAATTCTTTTGTGATGGCCGAGGTCGTGCTCTGAAGATATTGAATCGATTTCAAGAAAAAAAAAGCGCAAATGATTCCTCTGATCCCTTTTTTTTTTTTTTTTTTTTTGTACACATACTGCGGGCGACTGGTTGCCTGACCACCAGCTAGCGTAATGTACACTCCGAGACTCCGGGTTCTCAGTCAATGACGAAAGGCGATGGAGATTTGTCGGATGTGCCATTTAATCTGAGAGCGCTTACCTTTTTTAGACATTTCCCGCTTGAACATCTATAAAATCAACGCCTGGGTTTGCATTTCCGCTGCACATTTTTCTTCTCTCGCTCACTGTTGCTTCCTTTTTTTTATTCTTCGTCATGGACTACGCCAAGTACCTCACTGACGAAAGCAAGAACCGCCAGGCCTCTGCAAGTAAGGTCCAAAATGCCTGGTCGTTGGCAGTGTGCGATGCAGCTCGCGCGCACCCCCCCTGGCTGCGGTGCCTGGCACAGCGCGCTCTGACTCACAGTGACAATTTTTTTTATTACACATTCGCCTTGTAGCCCGCGCCTTGCTTCCCTTTGTGTCTCTTCCGGGCATGGTATGAACATTCACTGTGACTCATTGGGGGCATCGACATTTACACATTCCTCAATTTCGTCAATTTTTAGCTGTCGCTGGGCGCCGGGCTCCCGAATCCAGAGACTTTCCCCTATGAAAGCATGCAGCTGAAGCTCAAGACGGGCGAAATCATTGAAGTGTCCGGCGACAATTTCAACAAGTGCCTAAACTACGATCTCACGGTAAGAATGGCCGAGCCTTCGGGCGCTGCGCCACCCTGGCCATTGGCCGACGACACGGATTTGACGCGACTTTTTTTTTTTTTTTTTGTCTCCCTCCAGAGCGGCTTTGCGCCATTGAACAAGTGGATCCGCGGCCTGCAGGAACAGGAACACAAACCGCCCGTGGACTTTGTGGTGTCTGTTGGTGTGGGCTCGCAGGATTTGATCTCCAAGGTAAGCAAAATTGAGCGGTGTGTCGCCATTTGCTGATTTTTCATGTCCATGGGCAGGCATTGCAAATGGTGATCAATCCTGGTACGCCGATTCTTGTGGAAAATCCGACGTACACTGGCGTGCTTTCCTTTTTGAAATCGCAACCGTGTGAATTGATCGGCATGGCGACCGATGGATCGGGCTTAATCCCAGAAAAGCTGGAGCACCAGCTCGTCACATGGCCTGCTGACCGCGCGCGGCCCCAGGTCATGTACACCATCCCTGTCGGCGGCAATCCCACGGGCGCCAGTGTCACGCTCGAGCGAAAGAAGCAAATTTATGCCATTTGTCAAAAATACGACATTCTCATCTATGAAGACGATCCGTACCGCTTCCTTGAGGTAATATTTTTCACTAAAAGAAAAGCCAATGCTTTTATCCAGCATCATGACTCACGCTTCGATGGGGGGGTTTTTTTTTGCTTGTAAATAGTTCAAAACGGACCGTACTCCATCTTATTTGTCCATGGACGTGGATGGCCGCGTTTTGCGCTTTGATAGTCTCAGTAAGATTTTGTCCGCAGGCATGCGCCTGGGCTTTGTCACGGGACCCAAGGCTCTCGTCGAACGCATTGATCTCCACACGATGGTAAAAAAAAAAAAAAGCGCGTGGCGACGAATTTACTGATTTTTGTTCCCTTTTTTTGCAGGCCACGAACCTGCAGCCATCTGGTGTTGCGCAATTGATGGCTTACGAGCTCCTGAATCACTGGGGCTACGATGGGTTCTATGCACACGTCAAGAAGACGGCGGCGTTTTACGAGGACAAGGCAAAGGTGTGTCTCGCGCTGTTGAAAAAGCACTTGACAGGTCTGGCGGAATGGTCAGAGCCCGACAGCGGGATGTTTGTGTGGCTGCGCCTTCTTGGTGGCATCACCGACACCCAGAAGCTCATTGTCGAGAAGGCTGTCGCTAACAAAGTGCTGGCGATGCCTGGCGAGGTAAGTTTTTTTTTTTTTACTTCTTCTTGCAAATGACCTCATCCCCGTCTCCTTTTAGGCCTTTTTGCCCACCACCGGCGAGCCGTCGCCCAATATCCGTCTCTCTTATAGCAACATTTCTGCGGAAAATATGGATGAGGCGCTGCGCCGCCTTGCCGAGGTGATCAAACAAGAGATTCAAGGCTGAACACGATAGTTGTGGTCCCACTTTTCTCTTCAAAATTAATAAAAGCGAACCAAGCGTTTTGTTATTTGGCATCCGAGCATGGAAGGAAAGATCAGCTTAGTTGGCAACGATCAAAGTTCAATATCGTGCCATGGAGCGCTGTACTTGTCATAGACACGCGCGCGCGGGCACGTCAGACTTTAGAAACGCGTGCCACCATACTAATTGCTCGTCATCACGCCGCATTGTATTGCCCCCTCCTCCACAAAAGTGAATCAAGCCTTTTTTTTATTCTATTTACAAGATGATTCCACGTCAATCGTGCTCATGGCGTGCTCATTCCTCGTCGTCGGTGGCCAACACCGAGCCTGCGCGCTTCTTTTTGCGCACGTCCGTGCCCGCGCCTGATGGGATCTTGAGCTTGCGCTTCTTTTCTTTGCGCTGCATGCTGCTGACCGATCGATCGTCCTGACTCGAGTCCTGCTCTTCCTTTTGCGCTAGCGCCTAGCAAAAATAAACGAAAAAAAAAATTGTGAGACGAATTTGAGGGTCTCGACGTGCAGAATTTGGGGGGTTTTGGCGCGGACAATGACCATTTCGAAGCACTAAATGGGAGTCTCAAAGCGCCCATTGACGAATTTGACGCGCCAATGGCTGTTTTGACGTGTCCAATGAGTGCATGGACACGCCAATGGATAGATTGAACGCGTCTAGACGTGACAATGGGCGAATTGGACGCGCAATTGCGTGATTCATTACCTTTTGATAGGTGGATGAGGACAAGGAGAAGAGTCGATCGAGCTCGTTGAACTTTTGTTTGCGCTTGTCCGGCCGGCTGGACAGGTAGCCCTCAAAGCCGCGTATGATATTTCCGTTTTGCTGCGTGTCCTCCAAGTAAGAGCCCTCAAACAGGTAAATGGAGTGTTCCAGGTTGATCTAAAGACAGTATTAAGAGAGTGTGAGCAAAAGACGGATGTTTTTCACACTTTTTTTGCCTTACCAGGTTGGTATCGACTTGGCGTTTGCGGTGCAGCAGTGCGGAAAGCTCTGCTTTTGCTTCATCGTACTTTTGCCGTGTTACTTGAGGAGGCTCAGCGGCGGCCGGGGTGGATGAGGCGTGCTGTAGCATGGGAAAAGCAAGAAAAAGGTAAAAAAATAAATAAATGTGAGGCTAAGAGAGAAAGGTTTTGTGGCTACTTACGCTTGTGTTGGTATCTTTTTCTTTGCGTGTAATATCGGGCATCGTTTTGCGTGTAAACAAAAAGGAAGGAGAGATGCGGCTGTTTCCTGAAACGGGCTTCCAGCCACTTTGAGCCCAATTGCGGCTAGCTACTGGCCCCCAAAATGGACCTTGCGCCCCCTTTTTTTTCATTTCTTTGCTCTCCTTTCTTGTTTTTTTAAACTTTTTTTTTTTTCTCTTTCTTCCTTTTTACCTTTTTGTTGTTCCACCGACGCCATGGCCACCCTTCCTGACCAGGCTTCGCCGACTGCGCGTGCGCGCTCGCCAGGGGCGCGCAATTCGCATTTTCCTATTCCTGTTATTGAGGTGCCCATCCACGACGGGGACGACCTTTCGTCCGACTCTGACGACGACGACGAAGCTATGCACGACGCCGCCGAGCCACACCAGCAAGACGACGCGCCTATTGCGCCGCCTGAGCCCGCTGGTCAAGAATCAATGGCACCCATGGCTGCTGCTGAGCCTGAGTCCGTGCCTGAGTTTGTACCTGAGCCCCTAGTGGACGACGCGTCTGTACAAGAGCAGCCTACGGCGGCTCCCGATAACGCGCCCACCACGCATGTCGAAGAACACGTCGCTGACGAGGCCATTGCCATTGTTGCCGAGGAGAAAAAGGAAGAATTCGGCGAAAAGGAGAGTGTTTCGATGCCTTTGGTGCTTGAGGACCCCGTGTTGGCCAAACCACCTGCACCGGCGCCGCCTGCCATCGAGATGTACGACGCCGAGCCCATGTCGCCACCAGTGATCCAGATCGACAAGGCGCCGGCACCGCCACCCCCCGCCATCCAGATCGACACGCCTCAACCGCCCCCAGCGACTCAAATCAAGCAAGTTGACGCGCCGCGCCCGCCTCCAAAGGTCGCCAGCAACTTGGAATTGCACGATGGACCTATTTCCACCTATTACAAGGGCAAAACGATCCTGTTGACCGGCGCAACCGGCTTTGTCGGCAAAGCCATCCTTTGGAAATTGATCCGGTCACTCGGACCACACCTTGGCCGGATCTATCTGCTCATTCGCAACGGAAACACAAAGAGAAGTAAGATGGGCAGGCCAATGGATCGCCTCAAGCAAGAAATCCTTAGCAACAAGGTAAAACAAAAAAAAAAAAAAAAGAACGAGCGGATGCATCCCGAAAAAGACACGTGCTCAGCTCCATTTCCTCTCTGTTTTTTCCAGGCCTTTGTGGTGCTGCGCAAGCAGATGGGCGAGGCGCTCTTTGACGAGATCATTGACACGAAAATCGTGCCCATTGCCGGCGACATCATCTCGCCAGATTTATCCATGGCCAATGACCACCGCGAGGCCGTCGTTTCGCAAGTGCAGGTGGTCTTGCACTCTGCCGCGTCGCTCGATGCCCATGAGCGTCTGGATCTGGCCCTCGAGGTATAAAAAAAAATTGGACACCCGCACAGATCCGCTTGGCAATTTGCTAATTGCACCTTGTTTCCTTGCTTAGACAAATACCTTGGGCACTCTCCGACTCATGGATCTCGCCGACGAATGCGTCGCCATGGGTAAAAAAAAAAAAAAAAAAAAAGCCAAGAAAAAGTCCAATTGACACTTTTTTTTTAATCGTTTTACATTTTTTTTTTTTAAAAAAAAAACTAGAATCTTTTGTGCACTTGTCGCTCGCGTATGTCAATCCGCATCTACAGGATGCCACCGTCCAAGAGCGCGTGTACCCGATGGAGCTCGGCGATCCTGAGGAGCTTTTAAAGGAGATTGTCGGTCTTGAATTGCAGGGTTAGAACCTAACATTAAGAAAGGGCGAAAAAGGGGAACTCATTCATCACTTTTTTTGCACGTAGACATCGCCAAGATGACGCAGCGCATCCTGCAATTTTACCCCAATGTGTACACGTTCACCAAATCGCTAGCCGAGTATCTTGTCTTGAAACGCGTTGATTACAATCGCATTGAAGAGATCCAGGGCGGCAAGACCCAATGGCCCGTGTCCATTGTGCGCGCCACGCACCTGGGCGCAGGCATGTGCGAGCCCTTGCCTGGTTGGGTACGTTGAAAAGAAGAAGGCGAAAAAAAAAGAGAAAGAAAATGCACAAATTCTCATTTTTTTCTTCCCCTGTCATCCTTTTTCTCATCACATCACTACAATCCCTAGGTGGATGGCGTGTCTGGGATGAACAGCATGGTGTTTTTGACAGGCCAAGGTGTGCCATGCTTCCCTGCCGAGGATGGGCACCAGCGCGCGGACATTGTGCCTGTGGATTATTTTGCACGTGCGGTGATTGGGTGCCCAATTCTTGCGCGGCCGCCCGGGGTCAAATTTGTACTGCCGTACAACGAGATTGTGAACGAGACATTGCCACGTCGTTTGCCGGATGTGCAATATTTCCCATATGTGTATCAGGTTTGCGCTTCGAATCCGGCGACATGGCGCGACGTGTATGGCGCTGTGCAACACTATTGGACGCGTAACTCCAAGGCCAATGTTCCTGCGGCGGACCAATACTTTAGCTCGACAAAGTCGATTTTCAAGCTGTTTTCCAGGGCGCAGCCCACGGCGGCCGTGGCCAATGCGATTGCGAACAATTCGTTGCCCATGGATGTGGCAAGCAATGGGAAAACCCATCGCCAAAGCAACTCGCATCATCATCATTCTTCTTCTCAGGCGCCATTGCGTGGGGCGGCAGATCAGCAGCGACTTTTGCACATTGCGGCCAAGGCCGTGGAGGCGATGCAGCCATTCCATTCGCGATCGTGGCAGTTTGAGCACGACAATGTGCTTCGACTCGCGTCGCATCTTGCGGCAGACGCGTCGTTTGCATTGGATGCGGTTTCCCCGAGCGATTGGCCAAGCTACATGACGAATTATTGCTATGGCACGCATCTGTACCTCGGCCAAGCACCGCTCGGCGCTCGCTCGCTCACCTTGCCGCCGAATTGGGATTGCGCACTCTTCTCAAAGCATCCCGTCTTGCGTAGGTCGGTGATTGACCAACAAATCGAATCCGTCGTCTTCACCGCCGCAGATATCCAGAAACGCACCGAGCGCATGCTTGCTCAGGTCATTGCTTGCCTCGAGCAGCCGGCCACCACCGCCCTGCTCGCCTCGAGCATGCCCAACAACAACAATGCCAGTGCCAATCAAGGAGCCAATGCCAATGCCACTGCCAACGGCCATTCAAACTCCGCCTCAAACTCCGCCGCTGCGCGTCATCTCTTGCAGCAGCGCAAAATGGAGGAATGGATTGCCGATTTCGATGCCAGTCTGGACGATTGGTGCCACGACGACTCGGGCGTGCTGACCAATGCCGCAGCCACGGCGGTGCTGGGCCGCTGGGTGTCCCACATGGGCGACCACGACGAGGCCACACGCGTCGTCATCCTCAACGACAAGCGCGTCGTCGCGTCCATCCGCCAGATTATCGACACCTCGGGCGTGCCCCAGCAGACCGTCATGGGCGAAGCCCTCAAGATCCTGCAGCGCACACGTGAACGCACACAGATCGCCTATGTTTGGTTCGCAGGCTCCTTCCTCGATGCCCTCTTCAAGCGCCTCTTCTCGAGCATCCGCCTTCGAGACGACGATCTCTTCCGCGTAAAAAAAAAAAAAAAAAAAAAAATGAAAATCCCATTGACATTAAAATTGACTCCCCCATTTCTTTTCAAATTCTAGCTCAATGCCCAGATCAAGGGCAAAAATGTCGTGTATGTGCCCGCATCAAAGACGTTGCTGGATCAATTGCTCGTGTGGTACATTTGCTTGCGCTACCATCTGCCCATGCCCGCTCTGATGTGTGATGAAGGTAAGAGCAAATCTTCCATATATTTTTTTTTGATTTTTTTCCATTTTTTTCCATTTTTTCCCCATGCCCCCCTATTTTTTTTTACTAACCAATTCCTTCATTTTTCTATAGCACTGGCACTGCTTGGCCCCATCTCGGATTTGCTGCGCATCGCTGGCGCGTTCTTTGTGCGCCGCGACCCCACGAACCGATCGCCACTCAATTCGGCCGTGGCCGCCGCATACACCGAGTCGCTGCTCAATGAGCACGGCGCGCTGTCGTTGTTGCTTGAGCGTGCACGATCTCGCACGGGCCGTATTCAATCGGTGTACGAGGATGGGATCCTGGACATGGTCGTCGAGGCTGCGCTCGAACACCTTGCCAACACCGCCACCAATGCCGACGCGTCGCCCGCGTCGCCTTCGCCGTCCATCTCGAGCCAGCCGTCGTCGGTCGGCAACGCGACAAAGCCCACGACCATCGTGCCAATTCATATCACCTACGAAAAGATCCCAGATTTGCGTGTTCTCATAGATCAGGTCCTCGATCAAAAGGCAAAGGATGCCCCCACTGCCGAAGTGCAACAGCCAAGCGCCGCACCAACCACCACCGTCGGCAAACTTTCACGCTCCGCGTCGTTCCTCCGCCCGAGCGCTGCCGCTGTCGAGCGCGCCGCCAACAAGGACCCCTCCGTCGACGTTGGCCGCTACGGCCGCGTCTATGTGGGCATTGGCCACGCCGTCGACGTTGCCGCCGTCACAGACGCACTCGCACCCCACGACACGTAAGATAAAAAAGCGACAAAAAGCGACAAAAATCACAAAAAAAAAAAAAAGAAAAAACGCGACTGAACACCATTTTTCTTCTCATTTTAGCGACTTGCCGCGCAAGGACAAGAGCACCAAGATTGCAAAGGAGATTGCCTTGCAGGTGCAAAAGCAGCAGCACTCGAACGCCATTGTCAGCCCCGTGTCCGTCGTGTCGTCCATCATCCTGTATGGCCGCATCAGTAGCGGCGTCTCCTTTACAAAGCTGCATGAGCACGCGCAATGGCTGCGCCAGCAAATCATTGCAAAGGGCCTGTCTATTGACTGGCAAGGTAAAAATAAGAAATGGGTGTGAAAAAAACAGCCAATGAATAATTCTTTTTCTTTTTCTTGTTTTGCGCGGCGCAGATGACGAGGAGCCCGACACGATTGTGTCGTACTCGCTGGACCTGCTGGACGCCAAGGCCAATGTATCCTTTGAGGGCGGCAAGCGCATGAGCGAAAACACGCTTGTGCGCGTCGTTGATCACGCCGACAATGTCATGTACCTCTCGTACATGGCCAATCAGGTAAAAAAAAAAAAAAAAAAATGGGTGCGTCCGTGTGGCACGGCGATTCTCACATGCATTGTTTTTTTTCGTGCTTTTTAGACGGTCGAGACGTTTTTGCCCGAAGCCATTCTGTCTGTTGTGTACCTGTCGTACGGCCCGTCCACGGTGCTGCCGCGAGACGAGCTATACGCCAAATTCACGTTCTTGGTGCAGCTCTTTAAGGACGAATTCATCTACACGTGGGATATTGATCAGGTAAAGCGGCAACTCTCTAGAAAAAGAATTAGAGACTGATTTTTTTTGGCCTAGACATTCGAGTCGCTGGTGGCCTGGTTCAGCGCAAACGGGCTGCTCAAGGAAAAGGACGGCGACGCCGCCACGTATATCAAGACGGCCAGCAAGCCGGACGAGCACCCGGATTATGTGCACATCTGCCTGCTGGCGTCCTTTTTATACCCATCGCTGGACGCCTACTGGATCACGTCGTGCTCGTTGTCGGCACTGCGCGACCTGCCCTACATGCCGCGCAAAACAGTGCCTATCCTTGCCCAATGGATCGCCGCTCACCTCATCAGCGGCAGACGCACCATCTACCGTGAGGTCTTGTCCACAGAGGTCACGCAAAACGCCGTGAACAATTTCATGGCCATTGGCTTCATCGACGCCGTCCATCCAAAGACAAAATTGTCCCCTGACGCCCAAATCTTGCTCCTCGAGCTCGGCATCAAGACGAACGAGGATCTCGTCACCGTCTCGGATCGCAGCCACTCTCAGGAACACACCAATGGCCAAAAGGTATGCATGAAAGAATGAGAGCAAGGGGGGGGAACACGCCACCAACATGTCTTTTTTTTTGAAATTTTAGACGATTTTGTCGGGTTTGATGGACATTGCGTCGCTGTGCCACGAGATTGAAAAGTTCCGGTACGGTGCAGGCGAAGCGCAGCTGTTGGGCCTGCAAAACCATAATTCCCAAGTGTTTGAAAAATGCCAAAACCAGATCCGCAGCATCCTGCGCGCCGATGAGAGCTATGCGCAGCAGCACGGCATGCAATTGATTCGCGACGAGGACCAAATGATCCAGCTCGTTTACGCGCTAAAGGCATCCACCTCAAACGTCGCCTACATGGAGGGCTCGGGACGAAACCCAAGACGCGTCTCACAGGCCTACAATTTGCAATCGTCTCATCGCACGCCCACAATGTAAACCTCCCTTTTTTATTCTTGTTGTCGCTCGTCAAGGACGATGCGTGTCACCCACCTTCCCCTCGTTCGTGTCTATCATGTTTACCTTATGTATTATTACTACCGCGTCACATCTTTTGGATTATAAAAAAATAAATAAAAAATGTGTACTTTTTCTTTTTCTTTGGCCATCATCGGTGACAAGTGTGCGTGACACGATTGTCGTTTTGTCTTGCGCAGAGGCAGAAACGTCGCTCATTGACATTTGTTTTTGAATTCATGGCAATCCTCTCTTAAAAACTCGCAAAAGTTCGATTATTCAATCAGAATTCTCCAAATAACAACCTTTGAACCTTTGTGCAATAATTTTAATGTCCAAGAGGCATAATAATTCCAAATTTGACCTTGATCCGATCCCTGGCAACGCCAACAATCTTGTAAAGACACTTTTTGCACTTTTTGGTGTATGTTCTGAAGCCTTTTTGCGCTGAATGAGCATCCAACGTACCGCATGTTACTTGGAACACTCTTTCAGAACTTGAATGCTGCAAAGTAAAAATGGAGATATAGTCGTCCGTTGCCGAAAGAATGGTAATGAAAGCAATTTTGTTGTTTTTCAGCCACTTGTCGACCCATTCACAATGTATACTGCCTTTTTAACGCAAGCTGCAGATACTTTCAAGCCTCATCGATCGAAAGAGCTCACTCGCGGGTCGCTGCAGCCTTCGGATGGATCGCAGTGGCGATTTTCAAAATCACGGATATTCCAAGGGGTGCAGTCGAGGATTTGCAAAATGCAAAATTTTGGTCATCAGATCACCTTGCCATTCAACCGTATGGTAAGCATACTTCATTTACCGATGACAATGCAATAAAACTCAGGGGTTCAATGACTAGTTTTCATGCATAACCCAAAAAGCTGCGATTTTTCATCGCAAGGCAAAGTCGACGAGGATACGCCGCAGCGCCTTGAAAATCATTTCATCTGAAAGCGCACAACTGGAAGCGTGTGCAGGGATCAGTGATCTATGAAAAAGGCGATTTTTGGGCATCTTTGACACGGTTTCAAAATCATATATGTTTTTTGACGCGTCATAAACCGCATCAGACGTCGAGTGACAAGCGACTGATTCTAATCAAATACATATATCTGGGGTATGTGTTGCTAGTGAACCCGCTGAAACAGGTCAATGATCGTGTTTTTCTAGTGCCATTCGCCATTGAAATTTTATCGAAAATCGATGATTGCTCGAAAACAACTGCATGGATCGGACTCTTTTTTGGCATTTTGCTTGGTTATCCTACGCGATTCATCTTGTATACAAGTTTGGTGCGATTCTGAGGACCTGATTTTCCAATGTCGTCTCGGGTGCTCAAAAGATCTAATTTGACGATTTGGCTCTGATGGACTCCCATGACCTTTTTGGAGCTGCAAGTTGCGCTTCATACTGTGTTTCTAGCTGGTTTCCTTACGTTGCAATGCATTTCGAGACGCCACATAGACAGGTTGCAGTGGCAACAGACTTTTCCTCCAAAACCAACTTTTTATATTTTCTCCACCCACAAAAATGTTCCATCTGGACCCAAATTCGAAGCAGTTGCTGGCTTACCTTAGCACTCCCACGAATTCAAGTTATTTTGATATTCAAATTGTACAATAATCTTGCAATTCTTGTTGAAATGGGCGTTAAACCCAATTTTTGATAACTCATCGCCAAAATCATCAAATTTATTTCAAGACACAAGTGCATTAAAACGCGTTCCTCGCTGTTTCATTAAAGGTCTCCCTCGGCGATCCGTTAATGCCCTCCAGAGAAGCATGTTATTATCCCCAAGTGTTGCGCCAAACTTATTTTGTCAATTGCTCACTAGCACCTCGACCTGGAGACGTGCAGGTAGACGCAAACCAAAGCGCATTGGAAATTCTAAACGATGTGTGCAAGAGTGAGGCAATGGATTGATAGGACAAGCCGGAATAAGCCCAAATCAAGGTTTTACCGTAATTACGTGGCTGCTTGCATGTTTACGCGCATTCCACAGCTTGTTATGGTCACTTTTAATAGCCAGATGGGTGAACAGCTTGGCTTTTTGCAAAAGCAATCTATGCACATGACAGAAAAATACAATCAATTTTTATTAATTTTTGATTTTTTTTACATAAAATTGGAACGGCTGCTGTGCTTTCAAAAAAAATTGATGACAATACGACCCAAAGTGAATGGGAAAAGCGTGGAGCTCATTGTGCGTCTATGAAAAATAAAAAAATAGTGAATTCAAATGGCTTTTTCTACAATAAACTTACATTGTTTGACCGGAAGTCTGACAAAAAGCCATCGCCCTGATCTGGTTCCAATTCTTCTTTTCATATGAAATGTGTCGCCCCATTGTCCACTGTCGGCCATCCATTTAGTGACAAGGTATACGCTGATGTACTTGTTATAATATCTCATGACTGTTTTTGCAATGTCTTGATTTGTGAAGAAGCGCGGTCGTTGTGTGACACGCACGTTTGCAGGCCTTTGAACATAGTACATCATCTGAAGGAGCTCGAGACACTCTTCCTCCGACACGCGATCTACAAAAAGGCAAAAAAAAACTTGGACAAGATCCTCTCTCCATCGCCGTTTCCTCACCCTTTTTTCGTCGCAGCGATTCCTTGACTGAATTATTAAACGCAGCGATGCTGGGCATGCGTGGTACGGGATCAATTTGGGGCGCTTCATCGTCATTGCCAATGTCAATGTCATCATGCTGCTGATTTTCATCGCTGCTCGGCAGTTGCGAGCTGCCGGCGCTTCCAAAAAGGATGCTTTGCTCATTCTCTGGCTGATCAATGTAATGAATTCCCTGATCTATGGCGCCTTGTTTGAAATCAGGCAGTACAAGTAGATCATGCGCGGGCGGATCTACAAATAATGGCCATGACATCAATCAAATCGCAAATTTAGGACAGAAATTCGCATTACAGTCATCGTGCTCATACGAGTCAACATAATAAAACGGGTTGCGCTTCTGCACGTCGACACCCACAGCCACAGGCTGGTGAAACGACGTGCCCCACAGCTGCACAGGCATCATACCGACGCGTTCAAACGTTTCAACCGCCGCTTTTCGATTTGCTTCGGTTGGCTCGAGTCCAAGGACGATACAACACGCTTGAGAGAAGTTTATCATGCGAAACACAAGGCAAAAAGAAACATGAAAAATGGAAAAAAAAATGTAAAATGAGCAAAAAATGGGTCATTCGCGACAAAAAGTCACGATAAAACATGGGGTGGGGGCTATGAAATTCCATGCTCCGCGACGCCACACACACGTGCCTCACCAACAACCCAGATCCAGTGCGAAATCCAATTCTTATTGTCCTGCCCACACTTTTACACAAAAAAAAAAAAAAAAAAAAAAAAGACGCGTCGCGTCGCACCATGCCTATGAACCCCACGCCAACACGCGCCCATTTGTTGATCATGCATCGATCACGCTGAGTTTTATTGGGTTTCGAAGAATAAACGCCAGTGAGAAACGAGTGGATCGAGTGGATCGTCAAAAGGCCGAATTGAGGAAATCAAGCAGATTGGATCGCTGCTCGTCGCGCTTTTTATCCTGCGCCGTCTTGTGGATCTTGAGCTTGAGCTACAGAAACACAAAAAAAAAAAAATGTCAAGCAACATGGGCTGGTGGGCTGTTTGCCGCGCTTACCTTTTTGCCTGTGATGGCATTGCGCCGCTGATCGCCGTCAGAATCGCTGCTGCTGTCACTGCTGGAGCCATCATCGTCGGACGACGCGCGCTTGCGTTTTTTCTGTCGTGTTGGAAAATTTAAAAGTGTGAATTTATCGTCCATTTTCCCATTTTACGCGTCAATTCACGCGTCGCGTCCACTTACATCCTTCTTTTTGTGCTTGTCCTTGCTGCTCTTTTTGCTATCGCGACGATGGTGGTGCTTGTGTCGGTGACTCTTTTTCTCGCTGCGACGATCATCTGTTGGTCACGAAAAAAAGGAAAAAAGGAAAAAAAGGAGGACAATGAGCCATTGGACGCGCGCTACGCTTGGTAAAACTCACCGCGATGCGCTTCTGGTGACGTGTCGCGATCCCGCGTACGATGTTTGCGTGATGAGGATGACGACGACGTGCGCGTAGGCGAGCGTGACCGAGAACGAGCTGTAAATGACAGAAAAAAAAAAAGGGCGTTTCGCATGCAGAATTGAGCCAAGTGGGTCGTCAGTCAGAGTGCGCCGCAGGAGCGAAAAAACGTGTGTTTCACCGCCAAGGGGTTGGTCACAAGAGAGGGCGCGCCACCAGCAAAGCACAAGCAAATAGAAAAACAAAATGAGCTCTCTTGTGGGTTCCCATGTCGGTTCCCAACGTCAGTGGACGTCCTTACCTCGCTTGTCTCGATATTTCCGTGAGTCACGCGACGAGTCGGGGCTCGCCGACCGACGACGAGACTTGGAAGACGAAGATTCTATAATGCATTTTATTAAAACGGTCTGTTTTGCCTCGTTTTTTCGCGTGTCTTGCCTTCACCCATCGTTTAAAAAGTGTGGAGCGACTTGAAAGAGGAGAGGTGGAATGCAAAGCGCCAGCTGTCGCCAGCAATTGGGCATTCAAACACCGCTCCGGATGCACCAATGCCGCGTTTTTCCATATGGCCGCTACATCACCTTCACAAAAAGTCTACCCCATTGATCAATGCGGCCCATTCAAGTTAATAGGCCACGACGGGTCCATTGCGACCACTTGCATTCTATTAGAGTCAATCACTCGGTTTGGACAATAGATATTTTTTTTGAAAATTACCATTTTTACGGCCATTGTAGTCGACTGGTCGCCTAGATTTGCTCAGCAATGGTCCTGTAAAAAGAAAGCGTGCGTGCGACCGTGCGTCTCATAAAGCATTCGGAAAGAATTGGGCTCGATCGTCCTACTCAATTGGGAAAAGTCACGAGACCAAGAGCGCTTTTATGGTTTCAATGTGGTCATCCATTCATGATCTGCCATTGAACGCCTTCCACGGTACCCTGAGAACAAGAGAATGCCAGAGAACGCGGGGTGCATGTAACAAAAAATGGCAAATAATTCGTTGATTTGTGTCTTTTTTTTTGCGTGTAAAACTGGTCTACTTTTTTTATGGTACTTCAATTGATACAGTAAATGCAACAGATATAAAAAAAAAAAATTCAGGATATTTGGCGCATGTGGTGATTGCATTTTGTGAGAAGATGGCTGGGTAATAGTGGGTGTGTGATCAGATCGTGGGGCGTCTCTGGGTTGTCATCGAGATCATCATCTGTCTCGTCTTGGTCAAAGACAATTTCAATGTCGCAGCCGGCCGGCCGGCGCGACCCATTCGTGTTCTTGTCTTCATCGTCATGAATGGTGAAATCAAAGTGGATTTCGGGATCAATGGACGAGGTTGCAGTGGCCGCGATGTCTTGGCATGCTTTCTCCGGTGGGGGCGATGCTGACGATCTGGACCTACAAGCTGAATTGTCTAAAAAGGCGAAAAATAGGGGGTAACAAAAAAAAACACAAAAATCAGAAATGAGGTCATTAAGAGTCAAATTGGTTTTTTTTACCTTGGGACGTGTGGACCGTTCCTGTCTCGGTCAAGAGGGAAGCAAAGGCGTCTGGGGCCGGGGCTTCGAGAATCCATGGATGGCCGAGCGCTTCGCGGGCTGTCCAGCGTTTATGTGGTCTTTTGCGCAAGCAGCGGCGGATAAAGTCGTGGCACTGGTCCGAGACTTGGGGCATCATGCCGAGAGGGGGAGGGTCGTGTAGGATGTGCTCAAAGACGGCGTACGCGTCGCGCGCATCGTGGAACGGCGGGCGGCCGCGCATCAATTCGACACACGTGATCCCGAGGCTCCACAGATCGACTTTGGCGTCATATCCGCGCTGCAGCAGCACCTCGGGCGCAAGCCAGCACGGCGATCCCACAAAGCTGTGCCGTTGCGACATTCCTTGCATCAATTGACCAGACACACCAAAATCCGCCAATTTGATCTTGCCACATGCATCCACAAGCAAGTTGGCCGCCTTGACATCGCGGTGGATCAACCCATTCTCATGCAGGTACACAAGACCAAGCAAAGCCTGCTTCATGATGCTACAGTAAAACAAAAAATCGAAAAATCAAGGGAAATCAGTCAAAATCAACAAAAATCACCGTTTGAAAGCCATTAGCAACAAGTCTTACCACGCGACAACAGGCTCAGGGAAACCTAGGGGTCGTTCACGATGCAGAATATCCATGCAAGAACCTAAATTGCAAACGTGCAATTAGAGTTGGGTGGGAAAATAGCGACATTAGACTCATTTTCGCCGTATGAATTAGGTATCGTTGGAATTGGAGGGGCAATTAGATGGAAAATAGGCTAAAACGTTACCTGCCGCCATGTTGGGCGTGACAATGTACAGGTGTGAGCCCGAGACGAAGCTGCTGAGGATTGGCAAGACGTGGGGATGTTGACAGAGCGACATGATTTGCACCTCGTTGTACAGGGCTTCGAATTGAGCACATGGCATGCGGATGGATTCAAGGTCTATTCGTTTCAGGGCCACGAGGCATTGTCTGGGCTCATAAGTGGCACTGTAAACCTTGGCACTGGCCCCTGAACCTAAAAAAATTTTTGGGCAAATTTGGAGTTTGAGCCAAGGTCATGGGCTGCTGGTTCACGCGCGCTGCCCCCGCCCCCCACGCTTGCATTCTGCACATTGCTTTTTTACCAATCAATTGCAAAGAGACGTAATCATCAAGACACGTTGAAAAAGCACGCGAAGCGTCGTCCGCATTTTCGCTTGCCGCCTTGCTTTGCTGCATGAACCGCGTGAGCCAATGCTGCCAGGAAAACCCGACAGAGCCGCTGCTCATGGTGCGACGACGCATGATTCCTGTCGTACGACCATCTGCCGATGAAGCCTGCTGCGAAGGCCGGCGCGACACCGCGTAAAGCACATCGCTCAACGACCGATGCCTCGATAGCGTCACCTGGCCTTCCGCATGTACCGTGGTTACTGTAGATTTCATTGTGACAAGAGTGGCATGAAAGGTAAAAAAAAATTCAAAAGAAAAAAGAGAGAAAGAGCGTGAAAAAGACGGCAAACAGGGAAAAAGGAATGCGATAATTGCTCAAAATAGTAAAAAAAGGCACTGATCGACCAAAGTGTGCGAGTGTCACACTGGTGGTGTGGGGAGCCAGGGCAAACGCAAGCCATTGGAGCACTGGGGTGCTGAACCTAATAGGTGTCAGCCATGTCATGGGCAGCCAATCCCAGAATCGACGACACACATGGCCATGGGCAAGGTTTTAGACATCTGTCAAGGCCGCAGGTCATTCCTCATCGGTTTGGCACAAAGCCAATGAGGCGTATGAACCTTAAAAATGCATTTTCAGACGCCAAAAAAAAGTGACAAAAAAAAAAAAGACCACTACCGCCTCATATTTATTTTTTTCATGCCGGTTGCAAACTGCTCATGGAACCTGTACAAAGGCGGAAATACGCTCATTGGGAAGCACCAGAGCGATGGGAAGTGGGGGGGGGTATGAAGGGCGCTCCAAGCCGATTGAGACTTGAAAAAAATCCGCGTTTCAAAGCAAGAGCAATGGGTTGTGTGAGCCGTGGTTGCACGAACAGGGGGAGGGAAAAAGCACTTGGTATGGTGTCATCCTGGCAACAGCAGCGAGGGATTTGGGGATGACGAGGGCCGTGAAACAACGCGCATCCCCTCAAAATGTCGACCATTGCCAATTGGCAGGCACAGATTGCAGAGGTGCATCTAAAAGAACGCGTAAAATGAGCCGCTGTTTTTTTCTATTGTCCGGTTTTTTGTCAATTTTTACTGGCGTCTTGTGAAGGCTTTCGTGAGCTGCGTCGGATATTGATATTACTGGAGGTGACGGAAATGGAAGCGTCGTCGTCTAAAATTCAAAAAAAAAAAAACGCTGAATAACCTGCCACTCGCTTTTTTTTTTTTTTGATGTGGCCACGGTGCCATCAATTTCTAGCTTACCATCGGCGTCCACGTCCTCAGAGGTAGGGGGTGGCGGCGTGAATGCAAGTTTTGGCTGACGCCATGCATGATAGTCCCGAACGCATCGGTCACAGCCGCGTGATAGGCCGCCATCCATGTCGAATTGGCAGTAATGATCAAGGCGGATGTAATTGGAGCAATGGCGCGAGCAAAAGATATGGCCACACCGGCGACAATGGTGCCGCCGATCAAGCAAACCAAATAAAACGTCGCAACCCTCCAATTCGCATTGCATCACCTCGGCATCCGGCTATGATTTAAAGCAAAAACGAGTGAGTCCAAGGAACTGGGACCCCACGATTTTTTTTTTTTGTCTCCAAGCCCGCAACAAAAAAGTGCTTTTTTTACTTTTTTACCTTCCAGTGGTCTCGACTGGGGGGTTCTGGCGTGGCGGCCCAAGGAAGCTGAAACGAACGACTGCTTCCTTGTTGTGCCGAGTCTAAGCGAGCTTGTGCCAAAGGGTCAATGGCCATGAAGTGAGGAAAAAATAAAAAACAGCGAGAAAGAAAACGAAAAAAAGTGCGTCGGAGGGGCAATGCGAGCTTTTTTTTTTTTTTATTGTGTGGCCTGATGGCCTATAATAGCGTGATGAGTGGGTGTCTCATTTTTTTTTTTTGACCACTGGAAATGCTATTGGGATATCATTTTGTTTTTTTGGGGGAAGGGGAATCAAAAGGTGTAAAATGCAATTGGTTGGGTGTTGCTAGTGATTGAATGAAGGGCGCGCAAGGATGGGAACAAGGCGATGGTTGTCTCTGTCGATGCGCATGCCCTGAGAACGAGCAACGGGCTCACTGACATCAAGAAAGATACGATGCGCCTCATCGTGTCTGTGGTTTTCGCTTGCCATACCATCTCTGCGCTGTTGCTTGCTGTAGCCCAACCTTAGGCCGGATTCCACCAGCTTGTACGCCTGGCGCATCGCGTCCACCGAGCCATTGGACTTGCAAACATAGATTAAATTCGTGGTCAATCGGATGCGCAGGCGTTCGTCTTGTGTCATCTTTGGCGCATCCTCGAGAATAAAGATCGCGTATTGAAACGCGGTCTCCGGGTCGGGCGCGTACCGCACCAGCGTCGTCACCGCCTTTTGAAAAAGCACCCAGTCCACTCGGAAATTCCTCAAATGCGATTCAAACACATCGACATCGCTAGCAACTCGTCGACGGAATTTGATGTTGCTGAGCAGCGCCAGGAACAAGAATTCGCACGCCATGAAGTTCTGCTCGCGGTTCGCCTTGACCTCGGGCGTCTTATTCCACCTCGATTGATGTGGTCTGCAATAAGCCACTATATCATCAAAGATATTCGTATTCCTTTGGCTCACTTGCGGTGTCTTTGCAAGCTTCCCGCTTGTCACAACGCGCGCATGCACGTCCTTGAGAATAGTCGACGCCAGCTGATCACGAACCTTTTGAAACAACACCGGTTTGGGGGCGTGTTCTGCTACAAATTGTTGCCACTGCATACAACGAGCTCAATTCAAAGAGAAAAAACGCGCACAACCAGAAAGAGAGAGGGACGAAAAGACGAAAAGCAATACAAAGACGTGGACAGAGGAAACAAAGAAAAAGTGGAGCGAGAAGAGAAAGGAAAAATGGCGTTTTCGACCTGCTTTCCTTTTATGGGACACCTAAAACCGGTTTTTGGAACACGCTAAAAAAATGCGAGGCTGGCTGCGCACCTTTTGTCTCCAAGAATCAATTGATTCAAACATTGATAACAAGCAGCGACACATGTTTTATAACTAAAATGGCAAATTCAAATGAAAATCTAGTTTTTTTTTCGTATTCTGCGAATGCAAATCACCTCAGGGCAGCACAGCAGTCTCCAAGTGATTGGTGAGATTGAACTCAATGCTTGCAACATTGGGGAATTTGAACACTGATCAAAAAATACCAAGATCTGAATTGTTTCGTGAAGTTGGGTACTTTCCACGTCTTTCACAACGTGACAGCCAACCTGCAACACTAGTTGGCTATCCTTGCCTTGTTGCTGATCAGCCTGAAACTCGTCAGGGGGACGCATACAAGATTAGAACGCGGGTCGCCCAAACAAAGACAATTCAATCGTTTGCCTAGCTTGCAGGATGGCGTCTCGACGGCGCATGCCTTTTTAAAACCCGAGCGCTAGGCTTGTCATCTTCCAAATGTGTGGTTGTTGCTATTTTTCACCAAAAAAATGAGAGAAAGAAAGGGATTTTTTGACCAATTGACCTGTCAAAGTTAAAAAATCTTCAACACAAAGAGGTAAAAGTGACCCGTAAAAGACGTTGTACAGCACCTACAGACGCGTGAGAAGCATGATGCCTCGCTAGCCTATCGGGTGCACGCTCTAGTTTGCTTCTTTCATTGTCTTCATTGGTTCATTCTTGGAGCTGTTTTAAGATTTCACCGTAGAAAAGGGGCCTTGGACCCAAGAATCCGGCAATGGAGCGTGAGCAAATCTAATCTTTAAACGCGACGAGGGCCGTGTAACCCCATACGGTACTTATCTTGCTCTTCCTGGGGTCAGCACAGAAAAAAAGTAATCCCGAGGGCGCGTCTCAAGAATCCCAAGAAGAATAATCGAAGCAGGCCACGCGTCCTGATTGGTGGATTTAATGACGGCATTCTCATGCGAAGCTCACCAGAGCAATTGAGAGCCATTGGACGTTGCAAAGCACGGATCATCCGTCCTGGAACATCCGGTGTAATAACATTTGGCGGTCGACACGCAAAGAAATAGCTCCCAACCACGAAAAGAAGCCCAAGACCTGCATCGGCATTCTCGATTTCTGCAAAAAAAAAAGTAAAGGACAAAGGGCAGAAACGAGCGGGCCCTGCCTAGAATTCGGATTTTTTTTTTTCAACGGCCGGTTTTCCTTTATTTCCATCCTGACGCGTGGGCCCAAAAAAAACTCTTTTTGCTCGACTGCGCCTTCCATTTTGCCATTCTAGTGCAACCCAAACAAAGCAATGGACGTACCACGCGACCCTTTCTTGCCTTTTTGATCTGGCACGACTCGCTCGCGCAAGAGTGGCCCCCGCCCCATCACTTGTCAATTTTTCCATGATCCCATGGCCACACCCCCTGCCAATGGATCTTGATCCATGGCCGTACCACCACGCACGTCCCCATCCCTTTCGGCTTTCCCTTTTTTTTTTTGTGATTTTTTTTCAAAATTGCAAAAACTTTTGCAAAATGAAATCAAAGTGACGTCACGACTGTGATCCATGGATGCTGTTCATCCGCTTTTTTAGCCTGTCTTGTTTTGTTCTATCAGTGATCCATCGAAAGTCGAGAAAAATGGAAACAACAGAAAAAAGAATGACCAAAAAGGATGCTACGGATGCATGTTCCGTCTGGGCCAATGAACGCCTGATATTCTGCTATGCTTTGTTATGCGTGAGTGATTGCGGGATCGGGATCAAAACTCCGCGAAACAAGATTTCATATTTAAACGAGCAAAAAAAAAAAAGACGAGCCTCTTGTCCTCTTTGTCCATTTCCTCATACTCTTTTTTCTTTCCCTTGTATTTCTATCATAAAGTGTGCATGAATATTAAAGAAAATGAGTGATTCGCAACAACAAAATCAACAGCCATCCACAACAATTCAATTCGACACGCTCCCCGCGGATGGGGTGCGCACCAAATACCCTGGGCAGCAAGACAAAATCTCTCAAAAGCCCTTGACACGCACGTTCACTGGCACATCCATTGCCAGCAGCTTTGATGCGCGTTCTGTGCGCTCCGCCGTCATGAAGCGCATGCATCTCGTCAAGCGCTTCAAAAAGCAAAAGTATGGTTCGGCCGCTGAGGCCATGGAGGCCGAGAACCGCGTCGAGGGCGTGCCCTACCACACCATGGACTTGGTGTCCGTCTCCAAGCTGCTCAAGACTGATCTGGAGGACGGCCTCGCGGAAGAAGACATTGAAAAGCGCCGTGCCGAGTGCGGCTACAATGAAATGGAGGGCGAGGGCGGCGTCAATCCCGTCAAGCTCATGCTCAAGCAATTCCTCAACGTCATGGTCCTCATTCTCCTCATTGCCATGGTTAGTTCAAAAAAAAAAAGCAAATGGCCGCTTTTTTTTTTTTTTTTTGCTGATTTTTGCTGATTTTTCCTTTTTTTTTCTTGTCATTAGGTGGTCTCGTTTGTCTTCAAGGACTGGATTGAAGGTGGCGTGATCTGCGCCATCATGTTCTTGAACGCCGGCGTGGGATTTGCACAGGAATTCAAGGCCGAAAAAACCATGGATTCGCTCCGCCAAATGGCTTCGTAAGAAACAACGAGTTGTCGCCTCTTTCTGGAACAACCAAGGTTTTAACCTGCCCTTTTTTTATATCCTCTTTTGGTATTCCAGTCCCACCAGTGTGGTAGTGCGCAATGGCCAACAAAAGACTATCCCCACGCGCGAACTTGTGCCGGGCGACGTCGTGGTGCTCAAAAGCGGCGACGTCGTCGGTGCCGATTGTCGTATCCTGGAGTAAGTCCATTTTTGAGCGGATCAACGGCTCGTATGACCATCGAAATTCATCTCTTTTTTATTTTTTTTCTACAGATCTTTTAATATGGACATCGATGAAGCTCTGCTGACCGGTGAATCTTTGCCTGTGAACAAGACGTATGTGACCTATAAAAAAAATAGGTTCAATTGCTCATTTTCTTTTTTTTTTTTTTTGTTGAATTCAGCTCCGAGGTGATTAATGAGGAAGATGTGCCTCTCGGTGATCGCATCAACATGACATACTCGAGCACAGTGCTGACCAAGGGCCGTGGCAAGGCGATTGTTTCATCGATTGGCATGAACACGGAGATTGGACGCATTGCCAAGCGTCTCCTCGATAGCGGCGACTCGTCCAAGACGCCGCTTCAAAAATCGCTGGATCGCATGGCTCTTTTCCTGCTTGGTGTGGCCATTGTATCTGTGATCATTGTGTTTTCCGTCGCCAAATTCGATATTGATGACGATGTGATTCTGTATGCCGTGTCTACGGCCATTTCTGTGATTCCCGAGGGCCTTGTTGCCGTTGTGACGCTGACCCAAGCGTTTGGTGTGAACACCATGGCACAGCGTAAGGCATTGGTGCGCCGACTTGCCGCCCTCGAGTTCTTGGGCGCGGTGACCAATGTTTGCTCTGACAAGACGGGCACGCTAACACAATCCAAGATGGTGATGACTCGCATGTGGCGTCCATCGAGCGGGTTTTACCACGTGAGTGGCCTTGGTTTCAACATTGAAGGTGAATTGAAAAGCGAGGCTTCGAATGCGGTGATTGCGCCCGAGGCGATGAACGACGCGCTGACCAAGATGACACTGACGGCCGCGCTGTGCAACATGAGCGAGGTACGCAAAGACAAGAAAACGGACGAATGGCACGGCCTGGGCGACCCCACCGAGGTCGCATTGCAGGTGTACGCGTACAAGATGAAGATGGGCAAGCCATCGCTCACGAAAAAGGCCGAGCCCGGCCAACAATGGGGCCTCGTTGCCGAATATCCGTTTGATTCGACCATCAAGCGCATGAGCGTGCTTTCAAAATCACCCGATGGCCAGTACATTGGCATGCTAAAGGGCGCCACCGAGCGCGTCTTGCAATGCTGTGTTGGTTTCTATGAAGAAGATGGCTCCGTCAAGAGCGCATCGGTCGCCCAACTCGAGGACATGGTCCTGCCTCAAGTCGATGAGCTCGCCGCTGGTGGCCTCCGCGTTCTGTCGCTTGCCATGCGCCCCATCAAAGCCGACGGCGACATTTCCAGCAACACATTCAAACGAGAAGACATTGAACAAGACATGATTTTCCTTGGTCTTGTCGGCATCTATGATCCTCCGCGCGAGGAATCCAAAGCCGCCGTCGAAAGCTGCCACGAGGCTGGTAAGTTGGTCAAAAAAAAAAAAATGAATGACCCAAATTCTTACCCTTTTTTTTTTTTTTTTTTTGTTCGTTTTAGGCATCTCGGTGCACATGCTGACGGGCGATCACATTGCCACTGCCACAGCCATTGCACGTGAAGTGAGCATTTTGCCATCGAATGTCGAAAGAAAGGACGAGGGCCAGTACGTGATGTCTGCGCAAAAATTCGACAAGCTGTCCGAGGAAGAGATTGACACTCTGCCCAGTCTGCCACTCGTGATTGCGCGTTGCAGCCCTGACACCAAAGTCAAGATGATTGAGGCGCTGCATCGGCGCAAGAAGATTGCCGGCATGACCGGCGACGGTGTCAATGACAGCCCTAGTCTCAAGGAGGCAGACATTGGCATTGCTATGGGCCAAGCCGGATCCGACGTGGCCAAGCAAGCCGCCGACATTGTCCTCGTCGACGACAATTTCTCCACCATTGTCAGCGCTGTCCAGGAAGGCCGCCGCGTCTTTTCAAACATCTCGCGCTTCGTCGTCCACATGGTCTCGGCAAACGTGTCTCAATTGGTCCCATTGCTCATCGGCCTCGCTTTCCAAAATGGCTCCGGCAGCCTCATCTTCCCCATGTCGCCCATCCAAATTCTGTTCAACAATATTTTGACCAGGTAAAAACGAACAAAAAAAAAAAAAAAAAAAAAAAAAAAAAAAAAAAAAAAAAAGAGAAAACTTGTGTGACTGACGCGTCACGCCATTTCTTTTTTCTTTTTTTTCAGCTCTCCTCCTGCGATGAGCTTGGGCTTGGAACCAATTCATGCCGATCAAATGACAGTGCCGCCGCGTACATCCAAAGAAAGCCTGTTTTGTGTTTCCAATGTGATGGACATCTTGTACTATGGCTTTATGATTGGTCTGATCTGTCTGTGCAATTTCATCGTGGTCCTCTTTGGTTATGGAAATGGCCTTGACGATGTCATGGACTCTTGCTATAGGGGCTGGACTCCCGAGTGTGACATTGTGTTCCGCGCGCGTGGTGCCCTCTTTGCGACACTCACCGTGCTCTGCCTGCTTCACGGCTTCACCTGCCGCGACCTCGTCCACTCAACATACAGCCCAAAGGCCCTGCGTGGTCCCAAGAATTGGTATCTCGTCGCCAGCTTTGGCTTTGGCTTGGTGCTCCTCATCATTGTTCTTTATGTGCCCGTCGTTAATCACGACGTCTTCAAGCACGAGGGTATCACCTGGGAATGGGGCATGACCGCCGTTTCCGTCGTCATCTACATCATTTTTGCTGAGCTCTGGAAGGCTCTCAAGCGCAAGTTTTACCACAAGATCTAAGCATTTGTATATTTATTTTCAGGATTTTTTTAAAAAAAAAATGTAACATAATAAAAAGATAACATTATCGTAAATTTTATCATAGGATGATCATAAAATTTTGAGTGGGGTCAGCAAGAAGGAGCAGGGACGAGCAAAGCCAAAACCAAAAGCTTTTATGTTTTTTTTTTTTTTTTTTTTTTTTTTTGCGCGCGCACTTGTATTGTAGCCCAATGGCCGCCATGCACTGCCTTGTCGTTCGAGCCTTTTCATAGCGCTGGACATAGCCCTCCATCGACATCACCAGGCACACGGCGACATAAAAAAGTGCACATAAACAGAAGTCCGGTATTTTAACGCGGCTTTCTATTTTCTGAAAAAGATAAACTCGATGAGCCTTTGAGCGCGTGTGCAAACGTGGCAATATATCGGCTCTGAACGCGTCGCGTAGGCAGAGCCGACGCTAACAAGCGTAAAAACGTGCAAAAACAGTATTTCCATCGTTCTTTTTCACACATTGCTGCCGCAGACTCTTTCAATTCACCAGTGCGCTCCAAATGCCAAATGAAAACAAAACAAAACAAAAAAAAGAGAGAGAAAGAAAGAAGAAAAAAAGGGACAGCGGCGGAATTGGACGTGTCGCGTGTACAGAGCCGTCGCTTACAAGCGCAAACACATGCAAAAAGAGCATTGCCCTCGTCCTCTTTCAGGCATTGCTGCTGCAGACTCTTTTCGCTTCACCTGTGTGCTCTAGATGTAAGATGAAAAGCGAAAAAAAAAAAAAAAAAAAGAGAGAGAGAGAGAGAGAGAGAAAGGACGGCGGCTAAAAATCTGGGGCAAAGTCAATTTTGGCGCGTCACATCGCGTTTTTTTTTTTTTTACACATCGGCCCACACCACAAATCCACCATCGGCAATGTGAGCCACGTGGCTGGCCTCTCTGTCGTAGCGATACGCCACAGGTTCGGCATCGATGCAATGAACCAAGTCCATGTATCATGTAATATGAGCCCACACACCCACGAGTCACGTCGCGTCTTTTTTTTTACACATTGGCCCCCCTACACCCTGACCCCCACACCCACACCCCCACGTGTCACGTCGCGTCTTTTTTTTATACATTGGCCCCCCACACCCTGCCCATAAACCTACACCCGCACACCCCCACGCGTCACGTCGCGTCTTATTTTTTTTTTTACACAACGGCCCCCCACACCACCAGTTGAGGGTAGACCCAATTTTCCAGAGATTTTAATTTTTTTGCGAATCGGATGACTAGTCATTTTCGAAGATCGATGTGGCGCACCGTCGAGTGCTTGCAGCTCCATGAAAATTTGGCATATGAGCATTTTGGTCTCACTCTTTTCAGAACAATAGTAAAAACCGGGGGTTGATCTGACCGTTGGCAAGACAATTGACAATGCTCCATATATTCACAATTTTGTCTCTAGCGCGTCAAGCTGCTATTCGACCAGGCTTAAATCTTACAAGTGGAAAGACACGCACAAGGGGGTCATTTCATCCCTGCCCGGTAACGCCGATGATGTGCAACGTTTGTACGCTTCAACGCCCAATCAAACATTTCAGCGTCGTTTTTCTCGGCATTGGACAAGAAAAATCAAGGATGGCGTGCTGCTGTGACAATAAATGCAGAATTCGATTCTCTGTCGGATGAACCCAGTTTCACAAGCGTACGACCATACGGTACGTATGATAATCACAAAAGATAGCCATTAAGAACGTTTAACATAAATTCTTTTACTGGGAATACATCATATTGAGAGGAGGGAGCAAGGGTGGCAGCGGGTTGCAGATGCGGTCGGCCGATCATGCGGCGAACGACGCATCATGCATGAAATAAGACTAAAAAATATAAAAAGATGGAAAAAAGGGATAGGGAATGAGGGACGTGGTGCAAAGAGAAGCAAAGATGGCGTCTAGAAATCTTCATAGTCTTCTACAATAATGGCCAAACGTGAGTCTACCCCGGAATGTCACGTTGTTTTCTATTTTTTTTCTTTTCACGGCTTACCTTCGATGCCGTTGACAGCGTGCAAGACAAAGAGGATGATGTTGGAAGTGCATTGCATGGAGAAGCCCTGGTAGAGACCACGCCAGCCCCAGCCGGTGAAGTAGCCGCGCGGAACGGCGTCTGTTTGCTTGTCATTTCGGCGCGAGCGGCGTCCGCCCTCCTCCTTGATGATGTGATAGGCGGCATCGGCGATGCCAGTATAGGGCACGGGGCGCAAGGCAACGACGGACTCGAATCGCTTCTTTGGGGTGCGCGTGCGGATCTGGCACTGCAGACGCTTGCGAATTGTCTCGAGTGGCAACATGATTAGCAGCTCAAGTGTGTTGAGCGACAGCTCCGCGAGCCCGTACAGGAATGGCGAGTCACTCGCGTTGATCTGCAGCACGCGGTCGATAAAGATGGGCGTCATATTCTGCAACAACGGCGTCAGCGCGTGGTAAAGCACGGACGGCAGCAAGTTGTGGTTCAAGTACAGACCGCTCAGCCCACCCTCCTCTTCGAGAATCGTGCGCAATGCGTGCAATGGGCCCTTGTACTTGCGATGCAGCGGCGAAGCAGATTGCACAATCAATCTACACGTGAAAAAAAGGGAAAAAATGAGAAAAATAAGCAAAATAAGCTAAAAATAAGCAAATGCGCCATTTATCTCGCCTTTTTTTTTGATTTTTTCTTCCTCTACCTGGTGCGGATCAGCTCAAGTGGGCTGAGGACCACGCCGACAAAGACATGGCTGGCGACAAGTGTGGCGAGATTGGGGCCAATGTGATCGAGATGGACCAAGGGGATGGTGTCGTCGTACAGGCCAAAGGCATCGTTGAGCGACCCCTCGACGGTGGGCTGCAAAAACAGGTGGCAGATCTCGTACAGCCAATTGGTGTACTGGCCCTTGAACAGCGAGCGCCAGCCCTCGTGCTGCTGGCGGAACAGGCGGCCAATGCCCTGCCACACGCCGGCATCGATCGGCTTGATCTGATACGCAGGTCGCGTCGCGTCGTCATACACGCTCGTGCGCATCACATAGCCGCTCTGGTCCACTGCCACGTTTTTCTGATGAAACACGGGATCGTCCACGCCCAGTGTAGCTTGCATTGGGATGTCATCAGAGAAGCGGCGATGCCGGCCGCCGTAGAAATCACCATCGTCGCTTTCATCCTCAGACGAAAGCTCGTCATACTCCTGAGAAAAAAAAAAAAAATAAGAGATAAACCGAAAGCATGAGCCAACTTGTTTCTGAAAATAGACGGGGTGCGCTCAATTGTACCGGTTCATGGGCTTCTCGGTCGTCTGCCTCGGTGCCGTCGGCAGCGGCACCGCCAGAAAACACCTCGACGTCCTCGTGCGGCGTGTATTGGACTTGCATAAGCGTTTTGGACACCTCAAACGGGTTGCTGACGGCCGTTGTCAGGAACTTTAACACCGAAAAGTTGATCAATTCGCGTGCGGCCGCACGCGAGTCAATCAGCTCGTCATAGTCGTCGGGCGGCGGCGGGTAATACACATCCGCGGGCGTGGCAATCGACGTGTAGTTGAAATTGTTGCTGACGCCGGGCGTGTAATAAGGACGCAGACCGTGTAGGCCCTTGCCGGCCGTCGTGGGGAACGTCGCATACGGGTGACTCGAGTCGGTCGTCATAGCAAGCTGCCAGAGTAGAAAAGGAACCGAGAAAAAGAAAAAAAGACAAAAAAAAAAAAAAAAAAAAAAGAACACGGGCGGCAAAAAGTCAAAAGCAGGGCCCCAAAAAAAAACTTGGAACCTGGCCACCTCGGTTTTGAAACGCCGCCCTTTTCATCTCGTTGATTCACTAATGCCATTTTGTTCGTTTTTTATATTTTTTCATTTTATCGTCTATTTTATCGTCTATTTTGGAGTACAAGTGATGTCAATTTCAATTGAATTCATGGATGGCTCATATAAAGGATTTGATGCGTAATGGACTTGCCGCAAAGGTGGAAGAAGAATTGCCGGCAGCATATTTGTGAATGTCTGATTGATCACGGCGGGCGATGTGCATGACGTATCGTTTTTGCGGGCATGGCACGGCGGTCTGGAGACAAATGTGCAGCAGGAGCCATGGGAGCCATTGGATCTTGATCTTGAGATGAAGAAATGTACCCGCGTCTTGCGTAGCCGCTCATGACCATGCTCAATTGTTTTTCAATGGTTTTCAGGTGCTGCTCAATGGCGCAAAGTGTGCGGTGGATGGACTGCGCGGCCCTTCAATGGCTGGCCATGGCGGTGTGGGCGGCAGGGCTATATGAGCCGGATGTGAAAGCGACACAGATGACATTGTCGCGTCTGATGGTGGTGGTGGATGATGCCAGGACTCATGTTGCGCTCTCCTGATGGGCGACGCGGGCGAGCCTGGTATTATTGGTGGCAGCAACACGGGCTGCTGTCGTTGCTGCGCCAATGACTTCCTCACAGAAGGAAGAAAAGGGGATGCTGCAGGGAAGGATGTTGTAGCGTCGACGCGTCGCTTTGCTTAACCGATCGACGAAGGTTAATCGTCAGTTTGCACAATTTATTCTTGCCTCATATTAATCGTTTTTTAATGGACCACTGCGAGTCATTCCCAACGATTGGACACAGACGTGGCTGCCTTTTTGTTCCTTTTTAAAAACGCGTGCCTAATTTATTTTACGATCATGCGCGCCGAACATGCCTCGATTCGCTCTGCGGGCCACAGAATATGTAAACATCAATGCCACGAGTCCATGTGTCCCCAATTCCTATGCTCTAGGCATCTGAGAGACATGGGTGATCATATTCGAGTTGTTTTTTTTTTCGCAATTGACAGGCCGTGAAAGGCATATTTTACTTTTATATACTTGTTTAGCGGTTTATTTGCGCTTCCAGACGCTCATTTTTTCGCGCCCAAGACGTGATTCATGGCCCTCGGTGTCTTTGACGTACACGAGCTCAAAGTTGGCCTCCAACACCGCCTTGTACCTAAAAAAAGTGTGTAAGATGCACTTGCACTTGCACTTACACTTGCAATTGATGTTTTTGTTCGTTGAACTTACGCGTCGACAGTGACCGCATAGGGTGGACCATCTTCAGGGTCCTTGGCCTCGATGGGAAACATGAGGGCAATCAGCACGCCACCAGGCTTGATCAATTCGGCATAGCGACTGCCCCACTTGGGTCGAAAGGACGGATGCAGGGCGCAGAAAAATCTAAAATTGGCAATGACAGGGTGAGTCGATTTCTTTTTTTTTCAATGGTGCCCACGTACGTATAATCGTAGGCAAGGTCATAGCCGCCGCTAGGAGCGTCAAAATGGAAGAAATCGACCTCTTGGAACTCGTAATTGAGCTTTTCGCGGTCGGGATGGATCTTGTGGCAATATTCGACGGCCGTTTTGCTGTAATCAAGGCCGATCATGCGTCGCGAGGGCGTCGCCAAGTATTTCACGTCATAGCCTTAAGATACAGAAAAAGGGAAGGAAATCAGCACCTAATGGCCAGGATTTTCACACAGTTGTTCGCTTTTTACCGCCGCCACAGCCAGGCACAATGCCAACACCCGATGTGGGGACGAGATCCTTGGTCTCCGGATCCTCCATGAGCTTGACAAGAGCCGGGGATGGCTCACCATGGTCCCATTGCGTTTTGCCCTGCTGCCAGCGCTCTTCCCAATTCACATTGAGGTCGTCTGTCGGGAAAATAAAACAAAAAAGTGAATGGATGAGATGGCACGTGATGCTTTTGAGCCATTCACAAGCCCACCTTGTTGCATTGTTTTTGTGTTTGGGGGGAAAAAAAAAGTTGCAACAAAAAAAAGTGAGGGGTGGGACAACATGCCCTCTTTTTAATGTGATTTCGGCAGAGCGGAGTCGTAAAGCAACGTCATGCGTCGTCAGCGGCCATGGAATCTCCCGGAAGGCATTGAGGCGTTTCACTTTTTGATTTTTCTGCATATCCTACAGAATGCGACTTTTTTTTTTATTTTAAGAATGGCGTGCGAAAATGAAAGAGGGTGATGATATGGCCTCATGTGGCGGCCCGCTTGGATGCAGGTGGCAACTCGGTATCTGATTTCCGCTTCTCACTGTGACAAACAAAAGTGGTTTTGAGCAATTGAGCGATTCGTGTGACCAGGCACGTCCAAAAAGCGCGCCGCCGATCGTGCGAGCGCGAGGTCCAGATCGCGGCCCCCCTCCTGCGTTTTATTTACTTTTTGGCCGCCATTGGCTTACCTTGTGGAGCCAAAGGCCATCTCGGGCGTCAGGCGGAACGAGATGCAATACATATCCTTCTTGGGCGCAACATTGCGCACAAAATGGAGGCGGCTGCTAGTATCGTATGGCGATCCAATGACTTGCTCCACGCGCTTGGAGAAAAAGGGGCGAATGGATGGGTCAGCATGGTCCTTGCACGCGCGCGTCAGTGCACAAAATTGCCACAATGGCGTAATATCCGCAATTCCGCGCGCAACCACTCCTTTTTTTTTTTACGTTTTTTTTCTTTTTTTTTCTTTTTTTTTTCTTTTCTTCTTTTCTTCGTTTTCCCTTCTTTTGATATGCCTACCTGTGCAATATCTGTCGCGGGTTCAGAGCTCTTTGAGAAGCAATGGCAATGGATCATGGGTAAAGCAGGCTTGGGGTCTGCAGCGTCGTACAGAGTCTGATGGTCCTTGTACACGCCGCGGAACGCGTCGAGAAATTCAATGGCGGTGTCGGGTAGGTTCATGACAAAGTGGTCAAATGTCTTCCATTGCGTGGGCGCGGTCGCTGCAATGTCCTTGACAGCCTGGCGGATAAACTCGCGGCCGTCCATGTTGTAAGGTATCAAGCGCGCATCCGAGATCTTGTTGAGCTTCTTGTTTTCCTTGAGCCAGTGGAACGACTCGGGATTCAGATCATTTGCATACACCGTCACGCCCTTTTTGGCGGCAGGAAGCGCAAAAGGTCCCACACCAGCCATCACATCGCCTACAAATGCGAAAAAAAAATCAGACGACACGTCTCGTGTGCGCAAAATTTATGAACTTACACACGAATTGATCCTTTTTGAACTCCCTGACCAGACGATCGTGCTCGGTGTGCAATCGTGAGTTCCAGTACACTTTGGAAAAGTCAAATTTGAAGCGACAATTGCTCTCTTTCTGCAGAAAATTGAATAAAGTGAAAAAGGTGAGCGTCTAATCGACTCAATTGATCATTTTGCCCGTGATGCCCCCACGCTTGTCCTTTTTAAAATGCCAAGGAATGCCAACGACGTGTCCTTTTGCGTTTTTTCATTTGCACTTACGACTTCAGTGATCATATTGTCACTGCCAGCAAGCACTTCCATCTGGAAAAAGCGGAACGTGGTGTCGATGCTGTTGAGCTTGTTGACGACGCTCGTGATGTTTTTGTTTTTCTGTAATAAAGAGGATGAGATGCGCGTCCTGGCGTGAAATTGCGCCTTACATCAAGCAAGACCTCGCCAATGACGTGTTTCCAGGGCAGCAAGTCGTCGCGCAAGTTGACATGCGCAATGTGGCCGACCTGCGTGAAGGACGATGGGATCTCCTTGACTTTGTCGGCAGGAATCAATGCATTCAACACTTGATCTATTCAAAAAAAAATTGCCACCAAAACACAAAGTGTGAGCACCAATTGCCCTTCCATTGCTCCCTTTGCAGCCTGTTACCGGTGCTCCAATAGTCGTAATCCACCTCAATCGTGTGCTGGACCACTCCAAGCGACTCGTCGTCCACCAATTTCTTCTTGTCCGCGGCCAAAGTGTCAATGTCTGATTTTGCATGAAATCGTCAGTCATTGGCGCGTCCAATTGGTCCCCCGGCAACTCGTTTTCGGCCTTACCTTGCAGATCGTCGCGCAAAAGCAGCAGCCGGTTGTCCTTGCTCTCGGGATCGGCCACGACGGCGCGCATTCTGGGCAGATCAAGCACGTCACTAATGCAAAAGGCACAGGTGAGCAAAAAGAAAAAAAGAAAGAACGTGAAGCGAGACAAGTCACGTACGTTGTAAGCGACTTTTGTAGCAAAGCGACCTTTCTGTTAGGCACACGCAGCGCCAGCGTCTGGAACGTGGCCTTGAAAGCCTCGCGGTTCAGCACGGTCATACCGTACTGCGTGGGTGGCACGAGCATAGCAAAAAAGAAAAAATGGCGAGAAGAACGAGGAAGAAGCTGTTGGTGGCGGAGAATCCAGCGCGGCTTTTCTTTTGATTTTCAAACGGCGCCCGTTGATCTCTCTTTCCGCAGCCCCTGTGTGCCTTTTTTTTTTTTTCTCGAATTGCTCCCCACAAACGAAGCGTACAAGGACGAACGATCCACAATGCCATGGTATTAGCAAAAGTCTTATCAATTAGTCGTGCGTAATTTTGAGAATTCGATTTTTCGATCGTATCTTCATTAAATGCAGTATGAATTGTTCCAAATTGCGCTTTGCTTTCAGTGTCCATGACGTACAACTGACCAAAATTTGACAGAGATTGGATCACTACAACGCCAGCAATGGTTGAATTGAAGCATTTTAGCACGTAGGTTTCTTATTTTCCACGAAATGCTCGAGATGACGCACTTAAAGCTTAATGACTATATCAATTGCAGTGCGCAGACTCGCGTCGAGCAAGAAAATAGGTACAATTACTCAAAGATTGTCGAGAAAATCATGATTGGAATGGTTTTATTGTGTATTTTGGCCTTGTTTATTGAACTTACAATCTACAAGGACATTGGCGCCTTGAACCAGGAATTCCAAGCCTCCTCGTTCGAATGAGGCCGCTCACGAGACTCTGCGGCTGCTAGATGATGCGCAATCGCCATTTTTGAGTGCCACGCATATTTCGAGGGGCATCATACAACAGTCGCAAATTTTCAAATCGCGGGAATTGGGTCTTTGGGTCACCGCGCCGTTCACACCACATGGTAATAATCATCTCATTACCGACAAAGGAGCAATAAAAATTAAGGTCCATTGCCTGGTTTTGGCGAAATATGGGATTTTTGCGTTTTGACGCGTTGTTTTCAACTCGTGCTCGGCAAAAATTGGTCTTTCAAATAAAGAACATGGTCGATTGCACACGTGGATACCCGTGATTGATGGAAAAAAGCACGTTTCGACAGAAAACAACACCAAAGCAAAAAGAATGCGTTGTACGATTTTTTCCCTCGATTACTAGCAGCACATTTGTGACACGCGTGTCTTGACCTTAACCAAACTCATACATTAGATCCACCGCTTTCTGATGGACGCGTCGGCGCACGTCCCTGATGCATTCCTGATGAAGATGAGCAATTCATTTGTAGAATTTGTAGTAAAATCGAATATTGCGCACTTTCGAACAGTTGAAACGCGCTCAGTTTTGACATTTTCCGTCGTTTCTCCACGCGGTGTTTCTTGTATGAAAATTTTAGTATGATTCTGGAGACCTTATTTTCGTTTTCTGCCCCTCCCCGAGAGCATTTTTCGGCTAAATACGATTTGCGCGTTTTGAGCCAAGTTTCGCTTTTGATCCAAGCAAGCAACAAGCGAGACAATGCATGTCCTTGATTTATTGCTGACGAATTTCTAATACATCGTATCTATTCAGAGAGGGAAGCGGGGAAGCTGTTGAAAAGCCGGATGATGATAATATTTACACAAGTGGGAGCATGAGATGAAGGAATTGAGGTGGAAAGGGCAGGGGGGGCGGGGGAGGGAATCTAGGCCTTGCCACTGCGCACGATTTCGGCGACGGTGAAGGACTTGTGCTTGCTCAATGGGCGGCAAGCCTCAATGCGCACCACATCGCCCAAGGAGCACAATTGATTTTCGTCGTGGGCGAGGTAATTTTTATGCGACTTGATCGTCTGCAGGCACAAGCAAGAAAAAAAGAAAAAGCAAAGAGAGTTAGCCCGAGCCTCGAGGGGATCAAAAAAGGCGTGAGCCACTTTTTTTTACCTTGAGGACGACAGGGTGCAATTTTTCACGGACAACCTTGACCTTGACGGTCTTTTGCATGGCGTTGCCAACGACCATACCCACAAAGTTTTGGCGCATAGTGAAGAGGCGAATGGAGTGAAAGAGCAAAAAAAAGAGAGAGAAAAAGAGAGAATACAATAAAATTGGCCAGTCAAGCAACAAAAAAGGGCTTTGTGACAAGTGACCGGCTTTTGATGAGTCCGGCCGCATCCCGGCATGTCGTTCAAACCCCGCTCTTGTCACCTCAAATTGCATGATTTCTTGGAGCACCCCCTTAGTTTCTTGCTTTTCTTCGCTTACTATGCGCCCTGCCCTACTTTTGCTTCACAAGGGCGCTGCCCCGCCCGTGCCAAAGTTCTTCAAGGACTCGCACATGACTTTGAACCACGTAAGTCGTCTTTTTTTGCCCTTTTCTCTTCTGACTTTTTTATTTTCTCTCCTTTGACGCTAGTTCCTTCTTCGTGGCCAAGTCCTCTCGCTGTACCGCAAGCTGATCCGGTGCACCAAGGGTAAAGCAGCAATAGCCGGCAAGGCAAAAGAGCGTGGGACGCAGCAATGGCTCATAAATTCTAAATAGGCTTGAACAAAAGCGACGCCGACGAATTGCGCCATTGGATCCGTGCCGATTTTGAACGCTACCGCAACGAGCGGGACCTGGTAAACCTTGTGATGATTTCTCTTGGATGGTCAGGGGGGAATTGGTCTCCGTGGCGAGCCCGTTTCATCTGTTAAAATGAAGGGTTTGTTCATTTTTCTCTTGTTTCCCTAGGACAAGATAAAGAACCTGATCACCGTTGGCCAGCATCAGATGCATACGTTGCAGGGCTCCGTCTCGCTTGCTCAAGCATCCCGCTAAGAGGCGGGCCAACCTCAAAAATATTCCCAATTTCCTTGTTTTTTTTCATCATGTACCATATTAAAAAATTATCAACATCAATCATCGAAAAGACAAACAGAATGGATTGTCATAGAAGTGTACATCCATGTCTGTGACATAAAGGGGGGGCAAGAATTGTGCATTTGGAGCAACAATGGCCCTCCATTTGTCGTTTTATGGCTTTCCCCTGATTTGGATGGCAGATATGCCCGCAAGCACAGCTTTTTTTACATATCAGAAGAGAGAAGCCGAGAAGATTGCCTTTTGAATTGCCCGGCGGTGTCATCATGCAACCTGGGTGAGAAGACAATTGGGGAGATGTTTCCAAGAAGTGGACCAATTTTCTCCCTCTTCTCCCTCTTTTTTTTTTCAATCTCATTTTTTTTTCTACGCCTCGTCCCTCCCATGGTGCTGGTAGCTAGCCGTCACCAGTCGTGGGTCAAGGTGCTTACCAAAGTGCGCACCATTCTAACATGTCCGTCAATCCCGCCGCCGCCTCGTGTGCCCGTCAATCGCACATGGTGGGACAGGATGAAACGGCCGTCGGGCGTGCATCCGCGCCACGAAATCATCGTGCGCTATCTAGGGCGCGTCGGTTTTGTCGCCAAGGGGCTCGTTTACGCCGTCATGGGCGGATTGTGTATTTCCACGGCTCAGCATCTCGGGACAGACTTGGAGGGCACAGAGTCGCCTATGGTAAGGTTGTACAGGACCCCAATGACGCGACAAATGGCATATCAAATGGATTGTTATTTTTTTATTGATTATTTCAGGGTGCATTCATCTTTCTTGGTCTGTTTACCATGGGCACGCCGATCCTCATCATCATGTTCATTAGCCTCTTGTTTTATTCACTGTGGCGGTTGTAATCCACTCTAAAACGGGCGAGCCACGTGCCTGGATGGTTGGAAAACTAACATATAGCTCTCTTTTTCTTTTTTTTTTTTTGGAAATCATGCTAGTTGGGAAGGCCTCCTTGGGCAGGGATCGGATGCGACGGAAGCCCCATTTCATAATTTCTTTCGCTATCGTTTCTCGCCATGCGTTTCAGGGTGTGTTTACCTTGGCTACCTCTCGTACATTGGCAAATTGCTCTCCGACACGCGCGACGAACGAATTCAGGAAGCGACGAGCCCCACGGGGTGTTTCCCGGGCTGCTGGAGCTCCGGCAACGTGTGGCACCGCATGGCAGTCGGTATTGTCGGCGTCGCGTTTGTCTTTGCATTCATTTCACAAATCCAAAACGGCTGCACAGGCCGCTGGCACCGCGACCTGATGCTGCATCATTGCACACGCGCAGAACGCGTCACTATGCTCATTCTTGGCCATCTTGGCTTTATGGCTCGCGCGGGGGTAACTTATTTTTTGGCCGTGCAATGACGCATCTTTTTTCTCATTTTGTTCGATTTTTATGATAGGTGTTTATGTTTGTGGCAGTGTTCATGTTCCGCTCGCTGATCCACTCTATTCCTTCGCAACGCGACACGTTTTCCAATGCAATTAATCAGATCATTGACGTGCACGGCGGCACCGTGGGTTTGTGGTTCCTTGGCATCGGCTTGATCTTGTTTGGGATCTTTGCAGCGGCCCATGCGTATTACAAATACTTCCCCACGCCCCCACCGACGCGCTATGCGTTTCCCAGGCAGTGTAAAAAGGACGAATTGAATGATTTGTGCATCAAGGAAGAACATTCGCACATTTCTGACGCGCAAGAGGAGCGCGAGAATGACGTGGAGGAACACGCGATTCCTCATGATTCTGCACAAGACGACGCGTCGTCTGCCTCGAATTCGTCGTCAAAGGACGACACACAAGAGGAATGCGCGCGGCGGAGTCGCATAACGAGCGAAAATGACGCGTCCGTGGCGCAGCAGCTGTCCAATGCCATTATCGACGAGTCGGACAAGGACATGATCACGGTGCAGCGCCCCCCATCACCCTTTGAGCGTTCTAGACGCTTCCGTTATCAAAAAAGACGCAGATTGCGCGAGGAGAGTCATGCATAACACTCAAATCGCGCCTGGACGCGCTTTTTCTCTTTTTGTCCATTATGAATATGCTTTTTAATGCTTGGATATCGACACTACACAGCTTGGGATGCGGCTCGTTCAGGGTCGTCAAGTCGATGAATCGTGACATTCTCGCCAGGGACCATGCTACTGGCATCTATAATTCGTGTAATAGTCCTTGTTAGTCTCTCTTTTTCTTTTTCCTCCTTTTTTCATTGCCCTTTTTCCTCTCCTTGCTCACCTTGTGGTGTAATTAAAATGTATTGCGAGTTGGTTTCGTAAGCGGATTCCATCTAAAAAAAAAAAAAAAAAAACCAAAAAAAAAAAATTAAAATCCCACGATCGCGTCCAGACGCGTCGCCCTTTGATCAAGATATCGTACCATCATCTGCATGCTTGTCTTGCGATTGACAGCATCCATATAGACATCGAATTCGTCAAGGCTGAGCAGAGATTTCAAAAAAAAGACAAAATTGGTTGAGTGAGACAATCAGAGAGACGCGCAAAAGCGCAAAATTCCCACAATGGATATGCCGATTTTTTTTTTGTTTTTCATTTTACCACAAGATGGGCGTGCTGATGCGATCCCAGAGCGCGAGCAGGAAACTTATTTGGGCAAAAGACTTCTCGCCACCCGAGAGCGAGCGCGAATCCTTGCGGAATTTGCCATTGGGATTGCCTGACGTGTTGACCTGGAAAGAAAAAGAAGAATAATGAGACATTGTGAGAGCATGAAAAAAGGGGAATTGCTTGAGGCTTACACAAAGTTCCAAGGTGCCCTTGTCGTGCTTGATCTTGATGGTGCCTTCATCGCCGCGCTTGTGCAAGTAGCAGTGGAAATCGAGCTTCATACCAAGAGCCAAATACATGCGGAATTGGTACCAGCGTTCTCGGCGCTTGTGCACAACGTATTTCATTTTCTGGGGGGAGCACGAGTAAAAAAAAAAAAAATGAGAAAAATTCCAAAAGTGTGTCAAAATCATATTGTCGACACCAATTGCACGCGACTTACCTTGATAAAGCGATTCATTTCCCCAATGTTGCCCTTGAGATCTTCATATTCTTTGCTGGTCACGAATGCGATCTTTTCAGCTTCTTCAAGTGTCATGCCCGCTCTACAATTGAAAAAAAAAAAAAATTAAAAAAAAAAATCAGCCGTCAGACTCCCTTTTTAAGCGCTCCATCTAATTGACCGCTTACTCTCGTGTGGCGGCATCGATCTTGTCTTGCAAATGCTTGATGCGCCGCTGCAATTCGCTCGTGGTGCCGCTGGGCTCGACGCGATGAGGGTAATCTTCCGTGGCCTGCGCCGTCCAATCTTTGACGGTGCGATCCAAGTGATTGTATGCCTGTTTGTGTCGTTCCACGCGCGTCATCTCCGTGTCGCGATCGGTGATCGCGTCGTTCTTCTTTCTTTCGGTCTTGCGCGCCAAATCTTCCAGATTGCGAATGTCGGACTAGAGAGAAAAAAGAAGAAGAAATCAGCAATTGAGCCAATTCATGCTTGGGGAAAACGGGAAGGGGCTGCAAAGCAATTGAACTCACGTCGTGGGCCGCGAGGCCGGCTTGGAATTCTTCATAGAGGAGTTGCCAATTTCTCAGCTCTTGTTTCACGTCTTGAACCTTATTATTGGCGGCCTCGCCTTGTTCTTTGAGTGCTTGGAAGACGCGACTCGTTCGTTCGGCCTGATCCGCCGATTCCTAATATTGAAAACAAGAAGAAAAAAGGCTCGTGTGAATATTTAATTTTTAGGGGACGGGATGCATGTGGACGTACCTGACGTTCTTCTTCCAAGAGCTGCAAATCATCAGGCTCCTCATCGCGGAGATCGGTCTCGCATTGTCTGATTTGTCGACTGATCGAGAACATTTCCTGCTCCCTACGCTGGATTTCTCTCTAGAAACGTGCAAAAGAAAAAAAAAAAAAGATGAGGACGATGACGCATTGGATGCTCTTGAGAGACAATCGTACCGCGATATTGGCGAGATTGGTCTGGTGGCGGCGGATTTTATTGTCATGCTCGGTCACTGCGTCGCGTGCCTCTCGCAGCACTTGTTCGCATTCGCGTCGTTCATGAGTGAGTCGTCTGTGATATTTTTTTTTAAAAAAAAAAAGGGAGGGTGGGATGAGAATTGGGGAAAAGGAGGGACAATGGCTCTTTTTTGCTTGCTTTTTTTTTTTTTTTACCTGATTTCGGATTCAATGTCCTTGTTGAAGCGAACGGGGCCAGTGTGGCGGCGGAGCGACTCTGTACGATAGCCATATCGTGCGCCAACATTTTGGCATTCTTTTGTATAGCAGGCTTTGACATTGACAGGTCGTGAGGCCATGATCTCCTCGGCATTGGCGCGGTCGTCCATGAGGAGGATCTGGTGAATGTTCTTTGCGATGATGAGCTGGCGCTTAACGTACTCGTCGCTGATATCCATGGCACGCAAGATGGTGAGATATTCCTCATTTGGCTGCGGCGGGATGTCGAAAATATCGCGATTGGCCACAATGATGTTGCTCCTGACGCGGTGTCTCGACAAAAGGCCACGAAGAGCGGCTTGATCGTCGAAATTCTCGACGGCGAAATCGCTAAGCATCTTGCCGAGAATGACCTCGAGCACCTCGCCATATTGGGGATATTTGAGGCTCATGTAGCGGCCAAAGGGGCCCACGGGCTTGGGTCCGCGCCAACGATGTGCATTGATGTCCCTGATCAACGCCGGCATGCTGTCACCAAACGCGCGGATGCTGTCCTCCTTGCTCGCTTGCACAGAACGCAGCGCGTTGTGGTTCTGATCCACCGTCCTCTTTGCATCTTGCACGGCATTTTGCAATTGCTTTTGTTCCTCCTTGGCACTCACCAACGCGGCGTTCTCGTTCCTCTGGCGCTGCTTCAAGCCGTCCACCTCTTGTTCCAACGTCGCGTTGCGTGATCGCAGCGATTGCATCTTCCCATTGATCCGGTCCAATTTCTCTTGATTGTTTGATTCCAGCCGCCGTTTGGCATCTTCCACCTTTTGTGTCTGCGCCCGCAAATCTTCCTTGCATGTTCGGAATTGCTGGGAAGTTTTTTGCGCATCGGCCTGAAAAAAAAAGAGTAAAATCATAAAAAAAAAAAAAAAAAAAAGAGAGATGAGTGATCGTCCTTTATTTTTTTTCTTGGTTCATTTGCGTGTGCGCGTGCATTACCCTGAGTTTGTCCAAGTCGGATTGCGCTTTGACAAGTTCCTCGTTCAGTTGGATTCTGTCTGCATTGTTGGGTTCGTTCGTTTCTTGATATTGGCGCTTTCTTTCCTTCAATTCCGCGATTTCCTCCTTGAACTTGTTGATTTTTACCTACAAAAAAGAGACAAGACGAGATAAGAAAAAGGTGTTAACGGAGGCAGTGGGGGAAGTCTTACATCGATGAGCTTGATCTTGTCCTCCATCTCCGCGACGCGCTCCTCGCATTTTTGGACTTCCGCTTCCTTGGCCTCGAGGTCTTTCTCCTTGGCAACCACTTGCGACCACACCAATTCGTTGTTGAGAGCATCCATCTCGGTCTCGTAGTTGCTAGACTCGCGCAATTGATCAAACCTGGCGCTCGCTTCAAATGCTCGTCGATGGAGCTCAGGCAGCACTTGCTTCTTGCGCTCAATGGCACTCTTGGTGATTTCAAGGGTCTCATCCACCTTTTTAAGATCGTCGTCCAGCTGCTGGAGCAACGTGCCGCGCATATAGAGCTGTCAAAATGGAAAAAAAAAAAGCAGAAAAAGGTCAGAAAGAAATGACTTTTTTTCCCATGTTGATCCATCTTTTTTTTTTTTCTTACATTGTACTTTTCCGAGGGTGTGCTGTTGCTGAGGAATTGACGCGCCATGTCCTGGCTGAGCATGGTGAATGGATTGTCCACTTGGATGCAAAGATGATCGGTGATCTCGACCAGATCCTCGCGCTTTGTAGACACGGTCTTTTTGTTATTGGTCTGAATCTTGAGACTGCCGCTGCCATCCTTGACAAGTCTGCGCTCAATGATGATCGTGTCACCAAAAATTTCGTGTTTGTACGCGTCAGAGCCCGCGTTTGTCAGGTACACGCTCACACTGGCCGCATTGGCGCCCTCACGAATCAAGGAGCTCAATTTCTTGCCGCGATTCGTGGCCGTCGCCTTGGCACCCAGCGCAATCATCATGGCCGTCAGCACAGCACTCTTGCCACCTAATAAAACAAAAAAAAGGGGGGGAGGAGAAAGACACAAAAGAAAAAGAAAAAGAAAAAAAAGTGGTGAGACACAAGACTTCCGGCGCAAAAGAACAGGTGCTTACTGCCATTGTGGCCAATGACAAAATTGATCTTGGGGCCAAAATCCATGACAAGATACTTGTGGCACATAAAATTGAACAGCTCAACCCTGGCCACCGTGCCAGCCAGTGTGGTTCCCTAATGGATAGGTTGTCAGCGGCGCCCATGTAAACAAAAGATAAAACAAGGCCTCACCGAGTTTTTTTCCGTGCGAAAATCAAATTTTGTCATGTCATAATTGGCATAATCGTCGTCGCTCGAGTCTTGTGAGCCTGTAGAGGTCTCCTCGCGGTCCTGGCCGTTGACTGCGTCCTCTTCCAGGCGCACGCGCTTGCGCGGCTGCTGGGTGTCCTGAATCTATCAATACAATACGCAAAACAGTGCAGAAAGTGAGCCTCCAGGCGAAATGCCCTGTTTTTCTACACGCTGATTGCCTTACATCTTCTTCAGCCTCCGAGTCCGAAGCATCAAATAACTTGGTGCGCTTCACAGAAGGTGACATGACCGATGAAAGAAAAAGAAAAACGAAAGAAAACGAAAAAAAAAGGAGAAAGAAAGGTACCAAAGGGAGTCGTGCATTTTTTATTTTGTATTTTTTGTCAGAGCGCGTCCGTCTCGAAGCGCGCTTCGCTCTGATTGGCCGAGGACCATGATTGTGCGGGGTTGGAAGTTAAATCTTCAAATTTCAACCTGCTCGTGCCGTTTCACCTCTTTTTCTTCCACTTTTTTTTTTCTCGCTCTGCATCTCTGCTACCCATCTGCACTATGCGAGGCCTGACCCTCTTCATCGCAGATATCCGCAACTGTAAGCGCAAACAGGAGCACTTGGACGAGGAATCCGCGGCTCGATACTCATAAAAGGTACGTTTCCCTTTTTATTTTCTAACTAGGTCGTGTGCGCGAGCTGGAGGAGAAGCGTATCAACAAGGAAATGGCCAATATTCGCTCCAAATTCAAAGGTACGCGTGTGCAGAGCCATTGAGAAGCATGAAAAGCTGACATTTGCTTTGTTTTGCTTTTTTTTTTTTTTTTTGCGTGCAGAGGGCAATATGAATGGTTACCAAAAGAAAAAATATGTGTGCAAGCTGCTGTACATGTACATCCTCGGCTGGGACATTGACTTTGGTCACTTGGAGGCCGTCAATCTCATCTCCAGCCCCGTCTACAGCGAGAAACAGATTGTAAAAAGCGCGAGGTGCTTGAAATGAGGATGTGCTCATCTTTTTTTTTTAGGGTTACTTGGCCGTGACGCTTTTGTTTCACGAGAATAGCGACCTCGTGCGCCTGGTTGTTAATTCCACCAAAAAGGATCTGGACGACATGAACGAAATCAACAATTGCCTCGCCCTCCACGCCATTGCCAACATTGGTGGCCGCGAAATGGCCGAGTCCCTCTCGCACGACGTCCACCGCCTGCTCATCTCGCCGTAAAGATGCATCGTGTGCCACCATCGAGCCCTGCGGTCTCACATTTGTGATTTTTGCCCCTTTTTTTTTCCTTTTTTTCTTTTTAGGACGTCCAAGAGCTTTGTCAAAAAGAAAGCCGCGCTGACGCTGCTTCGTCTGTTCCGCAAATATCCGGACGTGATCCCTGTCACGGACTGGGCCGAGCGTATCATCCAATTGATGGACGAGTACGACTTGGGCGTCGCATTGTCTGTCACCACCTTGGTCCTCGCGCTCGCTCAGAGCTATCCGGTTGAATTTGGCGGCTGCTATGTCAAGGCCGTCCACCGATTGAAGCGCGTATGGCCCTTGTTTGTTCATTGTTAAGGGCATTGCATGCTCATTTGCCACTTTTTTTTTTCTGTTTTTGGGTGTAGATTCTGATTGAACGCGACTTTAGCCTGGATTATATCTACTACAAGGTGCCAATTCCTTGGTTGCAAGTCAAGTGCCTACGATTGTTGCAATATTACCCGCCACCAGGTAATGCGCATCGCGTCAAAAGAAAGAAAAAGGCTTCTTTTTTTTTTATTAGCTTATTAACCCCTCTTTTTTTTTTTTCTGGGCCCGTCAGATGACCCCAAATTGCGCACGGACATCAGCGAGCTGCTGCAAATCATCATGACCAACTCACAAGACTCGCCAAAGAACGTGCAGCACAGCAATGCGCAAAACGCGGTGCTGTTTGAAGCGATCAGCCTTGCGATCCATCTCGACAGCAATTCCACCATCTGTGCGCAGGCGGCGGCGCTGCTGGGCCGCTTTATTTCGAGCAAGGAGACTAATGTGCGCTACTTGGGCCTCGAAACAATGGCGCATCTGGCGGCATGCGTCGATTCGCTCGATCCCATCAAACGGCATCAGGAAACTATCCTCATGTCGCTGCGCGACCGCGACATCAGCGTGCGCCGACGTGGTCTCGACTTGCTGTACTCCATGTGCGACGCGTCCAATGCCAAGATCATCGTGTCGGAGTTGCTGCGGTACCTGCAGGTTGCGGATTATGCCATGCGCGAGGAAATGGTGCTCAAAATCGCGATTCTCGCTGAGAAATTCGCGACGGCGTACTCGTGGTACGTGGACATCATCCTGCAGCTCATCTCCACGTCGGGCGACAAGGTCGGCGAGGAGGTGTGGTATCGCATTGTGCACATTGTCACCAACAATGAAGATTTACAAGAATACGCGTCAAAGACGGTGCTCAATTACCTCAGCTCCCCTCAGTACAACGAGACCATGGTCAAAGTGGGTGCCTACATCCTTGGCGAATTCGGCCATTTGATTGCCAATCACCCCGGCTGTAGCCCCATTGAGCAATTCAACGCCATCCACTCGAAATTCAATCTGTGTTCGTTGCCTACGCGTGCCTTGATGCTCACCACCTATGTCAAATTCGTCAATTTGTTCCCAGAAATCAAGCACCAAGTATTGACCGTCTTTAATCAATACCGCTATGTGCTGGACCCAGAGCTCCAGCAGCGTGCATGCGAATATCTTGCGGTGGCCACGCTGCCATCCGATGATATGCTCCAGACGGTGTGCGAGGAAATGCCGCCTTTCCCGGAAAGACGCGAATCCACGCTTTTGTTGAAATTGAACCAGCAGCACGGCGATACAGAGGACAAGCGCGTGTGGGTCATTGGCGGCAAGGACGCCAATGTCGAGCAGCAAGACGGACTCAAGCGCATTGCCACCATGCGCGCCAACAGCATCAGCCGCAGCCGCTCCATGGACGTTTCGGCGCCTTCCCGTGCTGCCGCCAGTGCTGCCGCCAATGGCCATGCAAATACCATTGATGTGCCTGCCTCCGCCACCTCTGGGTCGCACACCGCTGATTTGCTCGATCTCGATGCACTCGATTCGCTTCAATTGCAGGATAGCCCCATCGCTCAATCGCCCACGGCTATGAATCCAACGTCGTCGTCGCCCCTGGCCCTGCCCACGAATATACCATTGGCCCAAGGCTACGAGCTGCCCTTCCAGCAATTGCAATACTTGTCCGAGGGTCTGCTGTACGAGACCAATGACGTGCAAATCACCATCAAATCCGAATATCACGCACACCAAGGAAGACTTGCCCTGTACCTCACCAACAAACTCGCCTACCCCGTGTCAAACATCGCGTTCCAGGTCGCCGACCACGACAGCTTCAAGTGCCAGATGCCCACACCGCTTCAACACACCATTGCCCCCGGCGCTCAGGTCCAACGCCTTCTCCAGGTCGAATGCCTCGACGTCTTTACAGAGCCGCCCTCGCTCTTTGTCGGGTTCAACAACCAAATGCTCCACCTCAAGCTGCCCGTCTACCTCACAAAGTTCCAAGAGCCCGTCACCATGGACGGCCCAAGCTTCTTCAAGCGCTGGAACCAAATCGGCGGTGCGCCGCGCGAGAAACAGTCCATCTTCGCCAGTGCTGGGCCCATCCGTCTCGAATCCGTCACTGCGCTCCTTTCGGGCTATCGATTCGGCATCCTGCGCGACGTCGACCCCAACCCCAACAATTTCGTCGGCGTCGGCATCATCCACGCAGGCGCAAAGGGCGGAAAGATCGGCGCGCTTCTTCGACTCGAGCCCAATCTTGAGCAAAAGGTAAAACTTCAAAAAAAAAAAAGAGCATCCATTCACCGCTTCAATTCTTTTTTTTATGGCCCAGATGTACCGCCTCACCGTCCGCACACCCAGTGAAACCGTGTCCGACTTGCTTCTCTCTATGCTTCAACAAAATTTGGCGGCTGGTGTGTAGATCGCATTGCCCAAGTGTCTTTTTCATTCACGACGTAGATTCTCTCCATTTTATTTATTCTCTTTTGCTCCATACCATCTCCATTGTTATAATCTCTTGTCCCCTTGTTGTCTCAACACAAAAATTTAAAAATAAAAAGCCCTTGTTTTGTTTGCCTGCTCTTTTGATCATTCCATATGATACAGCACGTATGATATTATTATGTTTTGCACTGTGTAGCGCTGTGTGCAGCCTGACGCGTACAGTATAATAATGATGTTTTGTTGACCGCTGATTTGTTTGAGATGTTGTGCTTTTCGATTTCGTATTGTAAATTGCGCTATTGCCGCGTGCTTAATCAGCATGGGTGGAGACCTCGCCACTTTAAGCTGGCCGCGTTCTCAAGATCATGTTCATTTGATCATATGTTTGGAGCAGAGATCGATGATGGACACAAAACTTGTAACGGAATCAATATTATCGCTGTTTTGCTGATAAAAGATCAAATTAATGGGGTTTTATTATTCGTCAGGAGAACCAAAAAGTGAGTGACAATCTGTTAAATTACATGGTGAAGCTTATAAATACAATTATGGGCGAATGTGCAAAAAAATAAAAAAAGACAGAGAAAATTGGATGGTTTGTGCCTTTTACACAGCCTGATCCTTGAAATCCTCCTTGTCGCTGATGAATTCTTGGATGTTGTGTTCCTTGGCGTCTTGGATTTCCTTGTCATAACCAGTGACATCCTCCGTGGTCCATGCAACCCAGAGCATGCCGGGGAAAGCCACAATGACGAGGACCCAGCACGCGATCAAAAAGTTCAACCAGCGAACGTGAGTAGCATCAATACGCCAACCAGCAAGAGCACCAGCACATTGCGTCTGGAGGGGGGAAAAAAAGAGAAATAATGTCAGTGATCTTTTTTTTTTGTTTTGATCTTTGGTGTTTGAACATACCAGCTTAAGGATGCCAGTGCAGCGAGCGAGCGTGGTGGGGTCGTTGGACAGTGTGCCAATGAGGTAGTAGATGAGTGTCTGCCACATGCTGTCGGCAAAGCCAAAGCACATGTAGAGCACGAGCTCGGCACCATAGTGGGGCCCGCTGGTGAGATCGAGCAATTGGTCTGCAGGGAGCGCGGCATTGTAGATGCCATATTGCAGCTGGCTAAAGAGGCCACCGATCCACACGGCATTGAAAAAGATAAAGACAATAAAGGCGGCAATGACGGTGCGCTTTCTGCGGCCAATCTTGGAGGAATCCAGGAGACGCGAAAGCAGGACACTGCCGATCATTTGGCAGCCCCAGTACAAGGCATTGTTCAGACCACGCGTGCGGATGTTGAACAGCGCGCCATTGACCTAGGAACAAGCAAAAAAAAAAAAATTAAGTCTCGCGATCCCGTGCCGCCTTTTTTTCCAATTTTTTTCTTTCTTTTTTCTTTTGCTTCGTCCCCCCTCCCTTTTTTCAGACTTACAGCATCGAATTGGTACGAGTAGACAAAGTTGGAGACGAAAAACATGGGGATCATGGCAAGAAGCTTGGGGGTGCGGATGGCCAGGCGGGCAGTCTCGAGCAAGTCGATCAAGATGGTCTTTGGCGTGAGCTTTGTTTCGTGGGCAATGGCCACGGGCGAGCCGTCGGTGCGGATCATCTTGTAGCGCGGGATGATGAACAGAGCGAGACACGTGCAAATGACCATCAGCACAATGAACACGATGTACGTGGAGTCCGTCACCACGCTGCCCGTCGTGTAAAAGTTGATGCCGAATGACACCATGCCGCCAATAAAGCTGCCCATGTTGCTAAATACACGTTGGAAAAAAAAAAAAAAAAAAGTGATGAGCATTGTGTTTCTCGTAGCGCACGGACCAGCTTACAAAATGACCCAAAACAAGGCAATGGCCGTGCCCTTTTCAGATTCCAATGGATAACCTGTCATGATCGCACCTTGGCCCTGTGGGAAGATTCAATGAGTTTGTGCTTTGCTTTTTTTTTTTCTTTTCTTTTCTTTTTTTTTTTTTTGCTTACAATCCAAAGCATCTGAGCACCGAGACCGAGGATCGCACCGGCGGCAATGACAAACGCGCCATTTTGCGTGTGCTAGAGCAATAAAAGAGGCAAGGAATGAGCATGGAGCCGTCTCGGTGGTGCCCGTGGTCGAGAATTTTACCTTGTAGCAGAGAATTGAGCCAGTGTACAGAGGGTAAGAAAGACCGCCAATGAAGATGCTGACGTTTCCGAGATGTTGGTAGCAAAAAGGGGCAATGAACAAGGATGAAAACATGCCGCAGGCATAGAGAGCAACATTGCCATTCTGGAAAAGAAAAAAAAAAAGAAAAAGGCGCGTGAGTGACAGGTCCTCGGGTTACACCATTTTTGTACAACAACGTACTGCGGACACGGTGGGATTGATGCCACCAGCACCGCCCATGCCCGTGATGGTGTCTAGAAAAATAAAAAAAAAGTCAATTCAGCCACCCACAGGGGAAAAAAGATAAGCAACGGGTATTTATTACTGTAAAGACCAGGATCAGCAAAGGCAACCAGGCCAATCAAAGCAATCTGGAACATGGGCTTGCGATAAAGACGCTTCAATGACTCCATGGTATAAAGTGAATAAAAAAAATGTGTGGAGAAAAAGAAGAAAAAAAAATGCAAAAAAGAAAAAGGGAATGGGCGTTTTTAAACGATTGCACAGAAAATCTGGGGAGTTTTGAATAGAGTTTGGGCATTGCCCAAAGCGGGGTTATGCCTTGATTCGGTGCTCGGTCCTGACCTTGCCTGGGTACAATCTCTGATTGGCTCGATCTCGCCCTTTACCATTTGCCCTCGCTCGCAAACGGGGCGCACAAAAATCAAACATTGTGGTGGCACAAAGGACAGAGCCCAAAACGGAGAAGAGTCGAGCATGAAACAGGATGGTTTTATTTTTGTCTAATGAAAGCATCTAGGATTGAAAAAAATACATAAAGTAAAAATACAAAAAAAGGGGAGAGGGGTAATTGAACCCACAAAAACGCGGGGCGACCGAGCAAGTGAAAAAAAAAAAAAAAAAATGTGGGGTGACTTTGAACTTTGGGACCCGCTTTTCCACGCGCGTGCACAGCAGAAGAGAGCGAAAGAGGAGAGTTTCGGCCGCCCCCGCGCGCAGATTAATTCAAGGCAAGAGCGGCTTCCGTGGAGACATTGTCAATCTTGACGCATTGGAGGTTTGTCTTGCCCATGTTGGCCAGTTGTTGGACGAGGATGTCGCTGTAGGCGGGGACCGAGAGCAATCCGCCGCCGAGGATGACGACGTCGCCGTCTTTAATGATGGTTGCGGCAGTTGCAGCGAGTTCGGAAGCCTCCGAGACGAGGATGTCGTGAGCGACGGGGCAGGCGTGGTCCATGGCGGCGGCAATGACGACGCGCGCCAAGCCGCAGATCCGTGTCTTGCGGTCCATGTCGGAATCGGCCGCCTGGTAGATGGCGCCCTGGAGAGCCTGGCGAGTCGCGGCACAGCCGAGATGCTGGACGACCAATTGGCTGACGGCGCTGGCCGACGCGCGTCCATCCAGCACTTTTCCCGTGTGCTTGATGGCTTGCACGCCAAGGGCCCAGCCGCTTCCTTCGTCCCCCATCAAATACCCCAATCCGCCCGCACGCGTCAATTGGTCGCCCTTGGCATTGCATCGAAGTGCAATCGATCCCGTGCCCGCAATGACAATCACGCCCTGCTCCTTGCCTGTGTTCAAAAGATGCGCAGCCAAAAGCTCGCCATCGCTCGTCACCTTGATCTTGTCGCGCGGCGTCGATGCAAACACGTCTGCAATCTTGTCGTGCAGCGCGTTGCGCAGCGCGTCGTTGCCACATCCAGCAGAGCCAATCCAAACCGCTTCAAAATCAGGCAATGGCGCGTCCGCCGCATCAAGTGCCAACTGAATCACCTTTTTGATCTGGCTCGTAAACACCAAAAGGGGCGTTGTCGCTAAATTTGTCGAAACCACACGCGCCGTGCCCACGACTTGCTTGGTCAATTGGTCCACAACCGTGGCTTCCATTTTCGTGCCACCGCAATCGACCGCAACTGCCCATTTCTGGCCCAATGCCTTGGCTGGCACAACAGTAGCTTGCGCAAAGTTCGCCTGATGATTGCAGGCATCCAGGGCACGGCGCAGCACACCGTCCTTGGCCTCCAACAGCGCCTCGGCCTCAGCCACGTGCAACCCCGTCAGACCAACCAAAATCGACAGCTTCACCAGACCATGGCACGCCTCCATCAGCTGCTGCAACGCCAATTGATCATCCAGAGAGTGCTCGGTCGTGCTTCCAGGCAAGTAAAATCGGCCCTGGCCGTGCTCCGTCAATGCAAGACTAATGATCCGCACAGACCGCACACGCAGCTTCTCATTCGACGCCTTGACATCCACCATCAGGTTACCCAGCGTCTTGCCCATCTTGACCATGGCAGCCGTCGACAACATGTTCAACACGAGCTTGGTCGCTGCGCCAAAAAAAAAAAAAAAAAAAAAAAGATGAGCACTTTTTTTTCATTTTCTTGCCTTTTTTTTAAAAAAATTATCCTACCTGTGCCGGCCTTCATGCGCGTGGATCCCGTGACAACCTCGGGACCACAGAGCGGGGCAATGTTGACGTCGACGGCCGAGGCAAGAAGGGTGTTTGCATTAAATGTCAGGCCAATGGTGAATGCGCCCTTGTCCTTTGCGTGCTGCAGGGCACCCAACACGTATGGCGTGCGTCCCGACGCGGCAATGCCCACCATCGAGTCGAATTGCGTCACGTTGAATTGGTCCATGTCTTGGTAGCCATGGGGGTATGAATCTTCCGCACCCTCTGCTGCGCGTCGAATGGCCGCATCGCCACCGGCCATCCAGCCCTCAACGACACCGTTCGCAGAGTACGTGGGCGGGATCTCGGACGCATCCACCACACCCAAACGGCCGCTCGTGCCGCAGCCAACGTAAATCAGTCGTCCGCCTTGCTTCATCCGCTCGTAGATCCCGTCCACCGCAGCCGCAATGTTGCCGAGCTCCTTTTGCACAGCGCCAGCCACTTTGGCATCCTCGTCGTTGATGATGCGCAGCAATTCCATCGTCGATGCTTGATCAATATGGCCCGTCGTCGCATTGCGCTGCTCCGTCAGCAGCTGCTGCAGCATCTTTTCAAGAGATTGTTCACCCATGGCGTCTATTCTATCGCGTTGTGTATGGAGGAGGAGGGGAAAGGTAAAAAAAAAAAGGGGGGGGGGAAAGGTGTGCAATTAAATGACGAAACGAAAAAGAAAAAGAAAAAAAAAATAGCCCAGCTGAATTTATTCTCCATTTTTGATCTCCCCGCGACGTCCGTCAACCTCTCCACTCACTCGCTCGCTCGCTCACGCCCTTGGTTCCATCCTCGACCTTTTGGGTCGCTCCCAATTCTTGCATAAATCAAAAAGTCATAGCCAATAGCGCGCTCCGCCGTTCATTCGCCGGTGCAATCCAAGCGAAACGACGCTCGGCAGAAGCGACGCTAACGTCGAATAAAAAGTGAGTGCCACAAAACAGACCAGCAAAGCCAGCCTCCTTTTTTATCGCCTATGGTCTACCGTTTTCTGCCAAAAACAAAGCAACACGCGTACCTCGCGACACAAAAAGGTCTTTGGCCGCCATATAATAAACACAAAAACACAGACGAAAGTTGAAACGTAAAAAATAAAGTGGGGAAAGAGAAAGGGCTCGCTTTCGGCCGGTGCCCGCCTCATTTTTTGGATTTTGGCACAGCGCCACAAACCCGCTCGGTCCCGCCCGTCCGCCAATCACAGACTCTATCTCGGCCACAGAGCCCCGTTGCCGCCGCAGGCACGAAGTAGCAGGCACGAATTGACGCCAATTGCCCTGACGCGAGAAATCCTACTTTGTGCGTCGAGATCTCCTTTTTTTTTTACCAGCACAAGAAGCCCATTCAGTGCAATGCAGAAACCCATGCTTGTCATTGATACTCAAAGAGTGCCCCTGTTGCCATGTTGACAATGGCTTGCATGAATGCCAGTAAATGATATGATAAGTTTTTTTTTTTTTGCCTTTTCTGCTTGCCTTTGGATGGGCATCATGTGATGGATGGCGCCCATCAGGGCTTTAGTGACGCATGGCATGCTGGAGCATGGCGTGATCCCAATAGAGATCAGCCATGGCTGCCATAGCCTATGCGAGATACGCGAAAAGAGCTGCCAAGCGGGGAATCGCCCGACACGTGACATATTTTATCATCCGCAGTGACCGCGTGAGCAGTGTCGATGGCGAATTGCAGCTGTAAATCTCACCATGGCAAGAACAGTGTAAAAAAAAACGAAAAGAAAGGAGTGATGGTGCGAGCAAGGGCGGCTGATGGCAGAATGCGTGCGTAGGGCGGATAATGGATCGCACCATTTCGCCCACCAATGGTGGCATTGAGCCAATTCCCCTCCCCCCCCCAAACCCGCCAATAGTGCGGTACGCACGCGTGAACAAGTCGCTTACCCTTCTGGCTCATCAACAAGCCTGAAACGACTCTTTTTCATTCTTGTTCTCTTAATTTTATGCAAAATATGGGCAGCGACAAGGTTGAAAACGCCATTGAGCTGCCTGCGTCACGGTATGGCGCGGTGGGCAAAGCAGCAGCGACAACGACGACGCGTCAAAAAGCGGATGTGGATGAGGATACAGGCTCAATGACATGGTCAGCGCAGGAAGAGGCCATCGTGCTTGCCAAAATAGATCGATACCTCTTGTCCTTTGTCCTCGTCATGACATTCACACTCAACATGGACCGCACAAATCTGTCCAACGCCATCTCAGACGACATGGCGAGCGATTTAGGCTTTGACAATGATGGTATCAGCAGGAGCATCATGATTTACTCGGTCGTGTTCACGCTTGTCACCATTCCATCCAACATCATTGTCAATAAATACGTCGGCGCACACGTATGGATTCCCTTTTTAATGACCAGCTGGGCCGTCGTCACCTGGTGCCACGCGTTTATACAGGTAATTTTTTTTTGAAAAAAAAGCAGGCATTGAACCACTCCCGTTTGTTTAAAGGATTATCGGTCCTTTCTCGTGGTCCGCGTCGGCATTGCACTCTTTGAGAGCGGGTTTATCCCAGCATGCCTTGTGTACATGAATGCCTGGTATCGAACAAACGAATTGGCCACGCGTCTCGCTTATTTTTGGGGCGTCCAAGCGGTCGCGTCCGCTTTCTCCAATGTCCTCGCTTCCTTTGTGTTCCATTGGAGCGACTCGCTCCCATTGCAGGGTTGGCGCGTCCTGTTCATTGTCGATGGCATCTTTACACACATCATTGGCCTCATTGCATTGTAAAAAAAAATACGAAAAAAAAATCGCGTCGAAACGTATATTCTCATCGTGCAAATGGGTTTAGCTTTTATCTCCCCTCTCGGCCATCCTCCGCGACAACCTGGCTGACAAGTCGCGAGCGTGACATTGCAGAATTACGCGTCGTTCAGGACGACGCAATCAAAAAAGATCAATACAAGCCATTGACACGGTCCGATATGTATGACGCACTGACCGACATCAATGTTTATATCCACCTGCTGATCACCTTTATCGGGTACATATTATTGCGAAAAAAAATGTCTATTATAGAACATCTAATCAGAAAGCCTTTTTTTTACTTAGCCTTATGCCCGCAATACCCATTCACTTGTTTTTACCCACCACAATCAAGGCATATGGCTTCTCTACATCTCAAGCAAATATGCTCGCGTCCCCATCATCCCTCATTGGCTTTGTGTTTTCCGTATGGACGGCGACACATGCGGATAAACACGGCCAGGTCGCGTTGCACGGCCTGGCTGGCACGTTGTGGGGCCTGACAGGGTTCATCGCCATGGTCGTCATTCCAGAAAATGCAGATAAATGGCTCCTGTATGTCGCTACCATTTTCACAGCCTCCATGCCATCTTGGCATGGCCTGCAGGTGGCATGGATGTCAAGGTAAGATACTTCTCGCACCATGATTTGTAAATCGGCTCTTCTCACGTCGTTCAAACGCAGCAACCTAGGGCCCTTTGGCAAACGGACCATTGCACTTGCAGCCGTCATCAGCGCGGCAAATATCAATGGCGTCCCTGGCGCGCTCATTTATCGTAAAACGTGAAATTTCGGCTTTCTGGCGGTCTTTGACCTTTTTTTAACCGATTTTAGAGGAAAGTGATGCGCCACGATACCAGCATGGCAACCGCATCTGCGTGGCACTGCACCTGGTAACGGCCTTTTTGTGGCTGCTGCAGCGCACACGCTACAAACGGCTGAATTGCGCACGCCAAGCCGTGTGGGACGCAATGACTGACGCAGAGCGACTGCATTACATGGAAACAACGCAAGACAGGGGAAATCATCGCCTAGACCATCGATATCGGCTCTGAGGCCTGTGCACAGAAGCAGGCCGCTGAAAAAGAGCAAGTTAATTATATTTTTGCCACTGGCAAGTGTATTTTTTATTTTTTGACAATTAAAAAGACATGTATCATCCACTGAAAAGTTTGCCAAATCACACATCTCGGCACCAACAAAACTTGCCAGGCTTATCCTATTGCAAGAGATGTGTTCATCGAAAAATTGGTAAAAAAGCTCAAATCACGGATATTCTAGACTTTAACACAATCAATCGCGCCATTTTAATACGCAGTGCATGAACAACAGACACTCCATGCATTCAGCATTACGCTTTGGTACCTATATTACTGTATCATACACAAAACAATGAACTCAAAACGTCAACTTTGCGCTAATTTGGTGTTTCAGGGCGTTTCAGCGAATCGATCTCTGCCAACTTTTATCCAAACTGTTCTTCCGTGGATATTAAAAACGACCCACAGAATATTTTGGGCTTTCGAAATATGATGTATGAAAAGATGTTAGCAAAAAATTAATTTCTGCAGATCTTCCATTTTGTTCTCTCCAAATGCAACGTTCATGAAGCCTCAAACGGTTCTGAATTCTTGTGGTACACATCAAAGACAGGTGGGCCTAGTTTGACAGTGAAAGAACAGCTGTGTGGCCAAAAATCTCCAAATTGAAGCATCTTGGCATTTTGATGCTCCATTTCCAAGTCTCCGAATTGGTTGTGACATCCAACCTCCAACCAATGCTTACTTTCTCTTGGCAGTCTTGTGCTGAACAAAGCTGTTTAAAATGAACATTAACCAGGAGGTTGTCACGAAAATCATCGTTGAAAATCTTTTTACTGTTTTTAGGCTGCTTGTCGCTGAATTCGCAAATTGCAAAAAAGAGTAATCATTAGACCAGTTATTCCAGTGGCTCTCGTTCGAATGAGCCCACTCCTGAGACTCTACGACCACTAAATGCCGCGCAATCCTGGATTTTCGAAAATGGCAAATTTGCACAGGGGCACAGTCGGCCAGCTGAAAACCGTGAAATTTAGGTCCTCAGATCGCTACGCCATTCAACCCACATGGTGGATGGCCCTCATTCACCGGCGGAAATCAAATAAAAACCAGGGGTCCATTGACTAGTTTCCGCGTAAATTGCGTTTTAGGCCATTTTTTCGACTCAAGGGCAACTCGATGAAAAATGCATGCACTGCCGAGAAACTTGCACCATCAGAAAGAGCATGGCTCGATGCGTACGTGGACATTGGTGATCAATGAAAAAAATGGTTTTTTGACCTTTTCGGCGCGCTTTCAAAGTCATATATAATTTTTGACGAGTGATAAACGGCGTCAGTCGTCGAGCTGCGCGCGCTTGTTCCTAATCAAATCCATGCATCGGAGGTCCTTCTTGCCAGTGGACGCGTCGGCGCGGATTTATCGACGCGTTTGTCAAGCGCAATTCGCCGTTGAAATTAAATCTAAAATCTTGCATTGCTCGACAGCGACCAGATCAGTCACGCGCTTTTTTGGCCTTTTCGTCGTTTTCACCCCGCGATGCCTCTTGTGAGCAAGTTTGGTGCCATTCTGCCAACTGACTTTTACAAAGTCTTCTCCAGTTCTCGAAACGGCTCATTTTTTTATTTGCCTGTAGCGTGCGCCCAAAGGCCCGCAGAGTCTCGCTGGTGGGATCATTTGGACCAGAAAACATGGAAGCGTGGATTAAACGCACTGACACCTTTGTCGGTCGCCATTTCAGTGTACAATAGGCGAAAGGCGATAAAAACGCGCCAATTGCCATTTTCTCGACAAGCTGCCTTAGCCGCTCTTCATTCTTTCGGCAAATCACGTACAGACGATGCCTCCATTCATCCCTTGTGTATTTGAACCCCAGCGGCTCGGGAAGCATTTCAGAAACGAATCAAAATGTTGAAAAACGCACGAAATTGAGTATGTTGGCGCTTTCATTCAGTAGATCCCATTTGAAATTGGATCAGGCATCATGCTACATGGATGTTGGAAGCATTTGACAAGGTAAAAGATTTTTTACAACATTGGCTTTTAGGATTTGATCAAAAAAGGTCAATTTTCGACAATTGGACAAGCCGTAAAAAAAACTAGGATATCGTCACGCCATTGTCTTGCGGGTCTAATCATCCGCTGCATTCAAGGAAGTTATTTATCCACAGTCATGGCTGCTGAAAGGAGCAATTGAAGAGAGGTTGGTTATCATAATGTAATTTTTAATAGAATGATATATAGGATGTAAACGAGGGGAAAAGAATTATAAACGATGATGTGGCATGAGAAACAGGGGGGAAATACAAGGTGAGGAGGGTACAAAAAAGCCAATGGCTTGGGGGAATCTTTTTTTTTTACGCGTAAATGTCGCGTGTCTGGACAAAGATGTTTTCTACATAGGCTTTCCACAACTTGTCGCCCTTTTTGTCGTCGGGATTGACCATGCGCTTTGCCAACTCGTAGAAGCTCTCTGCAGAAAGATCTGGCATGGCATAATCGGTGGATGTGGCGTATTCAAGCTTGAAATCGTGCGGTGAGCCTTTGCGCTCCCATTCCTTGATGTCTGCAAAGAATTGGTGGTAGCCAAGCAGCGTGCCATCGGTCTTGTTGTAAGAGTACACGCGCACAGTCGGATGAAACTTTGGCAAAACGGACGGTGAGACCTGGAAGGCGACAACGGGGGATTTTGGCACGTTGTCATCGTCGTCGTCGTCATTTTTATGTGTGAGGCGATCCAAATGGCGTGGGTTGAGCGACGAGTACATGTCACGCAGCTCGCGTGCAAATCGCGGGATCTTGATATTTTTCTTGCGCGCCATTCCGACCGCGCCGTCGCGATTTTGGAACGCGCGCTGCTTGTTTTGATTTTCGGGCGCGCCGCGCCAAAAGGCACCATGTTCGTCCATGTCGTCGTCATTGTCGTCGTTGTCGTCGTCGTTGTCGCCATGGGCGCGTACATGGGTGCGACTGGTATCGTAAAGCAAAAAGTGGTCCTTGTTCAAATGGCCAAACAGGTGTCCGACCAGCACGTCGGCGTAATTGGCGGCGGTTCTTGTGTAACCGTCGAGGCACGAGTACCTGTAGTCGCTGGTGGGCGGCACGTGCCCAATGACCAAGACCTTGGCGTCCTCTTGGCGCGCAAGCTCCAATTGTGCTTCGAACCACGCAAGATGCTGTTCGGCCGGCTCGCCCTTCCGATGGCAGCCTCGGACTTTTTTGTTCTTTTTGATGAAATACATTGTGTTGAGCGACAGGACACGCAATTGAGGCGCGACATGGACGACAAGGCCACCGTGCTGCGCAAACGGCTGTATCTGGCTGTTTGGGATCCACGGTTGCCAGAGATCTAGGTAGAATTGCAGCAGGCGTCGCGTCTTGCCACTGGATGCCGGGTCGCTGATCTTGTTGTGTGGAATCACATCATTGTTGCCGAGGCATGGCACCACAGGCACGCCGCGAAACGTCTCGCGCATCATGCTGGCAACAAGTTGGTTCGATCGATAAACACTACCCCTGTCGCGTTTCACCTGCTTGTCCCAATCGTGCCTTTTTTTTTTTTTAAGAAAAGAAAGAAAAAGGGCATGCATGAGCATGCATTGGCGTGCGTTTTGTTGTTATTGTTGTTATTGTTGTTTTTTTTCTTCCTCTTCTTTTTTGTTTTTTAAATGTACCTCGCATTGTCGCCCGTCCACACGACGAAATCCAGGTGATCCGCCCATGTCCTGTTTACCCAATCAAGCGTCATTTTGGCAAGAGCGACGGGCGTGTCACAATCGGTTTCACCAAAGGGGCCTGCGATTTTCGATGTTTCCGCGTCCGTGTCGTGACAGGCTGATCCGATACTGCCGCCGACCGTGTAATTGTCATCGAGCTGCTCAAGAAAGAAATGAAATGAGACTTGCAAGCGGGGCAAGGGGGCCAAAAGATGAGGTCAAAAAATAAAAAATGCGGAAATTACGTGGATATCGGTGATGTGTAAGAAATAGCCCACGTTGTCCCTCTTTTTTGGCTTGAATGGCGGCTGCACAAGGTTGACAGGGGTGCTCAAGAGAATGAAAAAGAGAAGAATGAATACAGAAAAAAAGGCCACGAGGCATTTAATCGCGAACATGGCCACCAGCTTTATGATTTTTTCGTGAAAAGAAAAAGAAATGCGATGACCATGTGAGGTCGGGTGCGTGATTTTTTATGGACGACAAAAAAAAAAAAAAAAAAGGTCTCGTGCGACCATGCTTGTTCACGTCATTGGCCATCCTCTGACAGGCTGGGTTTTACCAATGCTCGTGCCCCTGATTGCTGATGGAGCACCCCTTTTTGGCGTGCCATCGGGCCCCCATTTTTCAAAGTGGGCCATTGGTTGCGGAGTTTGTCAACAAGGTCCAGAAAGTGGCTTGCGTGGCAAGGATGCCGTTAAAAGGGAAGAAAAAAATTTTCAGTGCATTTTTTCCTCTTTTTCTCTCTCTCTTCCTCCCACTCCATTATATTTACCATGGCCCCTGCCAAGTCTGCTGCTGTCAAGAAGTCCAAGTTCGTGCTCGACTGCTCTGCCCCCGCGGCCGATGGCATCTTTGATGTCGCTGCTTTCGAAAAGTACTTGCACGACCGCATCAAGGTCGACAACCGCACCAACAACTTGGGCGACTCCGTCACCATCACGCGCGCTGACGCCAAGATCATTGTGCACGCCAACATTGCCTTCTCCAAGCGTTACCTCAAGTACCTCACCAAGAAGTTCCTCAAGAAGAACAACATCCGTGACTGGCTCCGCGTCATTGCCTCTGACAAGCAGACCTTCCAATTGCGCTACTTCAACATCAACAATGATGAGGAGGAGGAGGAGGAATAAGCCCCCCAACCTTCCCCCTTCTTTTTTTTGTCGTATGCCCCCCCCGCTTTTAGCCACTTTTTGATTTGTATATATATTTTGTCTTGATCTAATGGGTGAGACGAGAACGAACCCGCTGAGCTCGCAATAAATATAGCTCGCAAATCACAATCTCTGTGCTCTACATGGGCTCGCGCCGCGTCAATGGCCATGACCAGCGCGTGCCCATGGCCTTTTTGGCTCTGTCCCATGTTTTTTTTTTTTTTTTGGTTAATTTTGGCTGGTTTGGCCCCCAAGCCCCCCTGGTTCAACATCCGTCATTTTGTGAGACCATCTGTGGTTTGAGCCAAAAGTTGGCGTTTACCCGGAACTCGCCATTTGACGCGCGTGAGAGGGCAATTTTGCCTCTTTATCTCTTTTTTTTTTCTCCTGCCTTTGTGCTGCCTTTGCGCCCATGGGCATGTGGCCCTGTGGCCCAGATGTGTGTCTTACACAAGATTGCAATTCTCAACTGAAAAGAAAAAAAAACTCCTTGAAAATTCCACTTCCCCTGCAAGGGCCAGTTTGGTGCAACCCGGCTCCCACACCCCTTATTTTTTTGGTTTTCCATCGCTCACGATGGTTGCCTGATTTTCTTTCTCTTCCTTTTGCTTTCTTCTGCGTTTTTTGCCGCACCCAGATCAATTTCTTTTTTTTTTTCGCCACGTTTGCGCGTCTTTTTTTTATTTTTTTTATTTCGATCCCCTTGCTTGACTGGTTCACCGCCTTGTCGAGTGGATTTCTCTGGCTGGGTGTTCCTGATTGCCTTATATTTTATTTGCCACGTACCACGTTATCATACGGGTGTTGTCGTCAGCCTTGGAAGCGCCGGATGGCGGCAATATGCGCGTGGTGGGTGATGATGGTTGTCATTGGGCCGGGATGGTTAGCGGTGACGGCTGCGCAGCCGTTGTATCGCCGAGATGAGGCGCCGAGCAGTCCCAGCAGCAGCAATATCAGCATCATGAGCAGCAGCAGCAGCAGCAGTGCATTTTCCACGGCAGTGACCGATGATCCACAGGACGCCAGTCTCGAGGAACAGCTGCACGATGACCAAGTTGCTCTCAAGCGCATGATTATCATTTTATCGCTCGTGGGCGGCCTGGGGTTAATTGCTATCATCACCACCATTTTCATTTTTGCCCGCATCAAACGACAAAAGCACGAAAAGGAGCCCATTCTTCGCCACGACGACGATTCCTGTGAATATGACGATGCCGATGACGACGACGACGACGACGATGACGACTCTACGTTGAGCGGCGACGAGGACACGCAAGGCGGCGACAGCAACAGCATCAATTCGTCTTTAAATGCTTCACAGCCCGGTCATCTTTCTCATTTCACGCCCGACCAGATCAGTGTGCCGCCCACAGCCGTCACAGTGCCACCACAACCATCTGCGCCCTGTTTCCTCGATGGACCATCGACGGCAACAACCCTAGAAATGGAAACAAGAGGCGGAACAGTGGCAACGAGCGGCACACAGGATGATCTGCATGCATACCTATTTACAACCACGCTGCAACAAGTAGCACCATCTCCACCCCAACCATCCGCCCCACCAGCCAAGTTTTTGCACGATGCCAATGCTGCAGAATCATCGACAACCCGATCAAATGCGTCGTTTGATCCATTTGTCTTGCCCGAGCAGCCTCCACCCGCTTATACGCCCACACCATGGCCCTATACTGCCGCATCGACCCCAATGCATCGACAAACGTCATCTTCATCCGTCTAAAGCAAAAACACATTGGCTAGACCAAGGCTCCCTTTCCTTTCCTCCCCCCTTTTTTTTTCTCCTTGTAAAACTAATAAAATCGCGCCCTCCTTGTTTTTTTTTCTTTTTCTTTTTTTTACGCGCACGCTTGCAAGTCCTGGCGGTGGCATTTGGAAAGCAATTGAGTTTGGAAACAAGTGTCTAGGCGATGCGACGCCCAATTGGCTCGGGCGCCAGATGTGTCTCGCCCTTTTTTCTTTTTCTGCAAGTGGCCTCCTGACGCACCCATTGGGGGCCCGACCTTTTTCGATATGCAATAATGATAGCAAATCGCACGCTGCCACTCCTTGTCACACTTTCTCCCTGGCCTCATCTCCTATTTGATTCTAAAAAAAAAAAAGAAAGAAAAATAAGAATAAAGGATCGGTGGAGCAAAAACAAAAAAAAGAGAGAGAGACACACGCAATGCCACGAGTGCTCCTATTTTTTTTTTTCCTTTACGTGCCTCCTACACCGATGGACATCGAATAGGGAGCGACAGCAAGCGTGGCTGCCATACTAGGAAGGTTCGATCATGCCGCATCAGCTTTTTTTTAACATGAGCAGTGCGCTCATTGGGCAAATCGACGGTGGGTCTCGATTAATTGTGTCTAGTGAGAACCCAAGGTCCAAATGGAATGGGGGAAGGGGGGTTGCAACTTGGTGTCTCCCTGTCATCTCGGTGTCTCTCCCTGCGCGTGTCGTTTCATCTGCGTGATCATCGAGTCCCTCCTGAGCAAATTATATAAAGCGCAATTCACGTCAATGGGATGATTTTCGTTCATTTTTTCTTTCTTTTCTTTCACCATTCATCTTTCAATCATGTCATACAAATCCGTCTTTTTGTTGTTCGCCACGCTTTTTGCGTTGATTCTCGTTGCCCAGGCCAAGAAGGAAGTGGCTCCCCTTGCCAAGCGACAGGCCTGTGACTTTGGCAACCCGTGCAAGGAAGACTGCAAGGCCAAGTGCAAGGGTGAGAACATTGGCCGCGATCTGCGCGACGTTTGTTACCAAGGCGCGTGCTACTGCGGCTTCACGCCCTAGTATTGCCACAATATTACGCCCGACCCATTCATCCTCTCTTCCTCGTCTTGTCTCTCTCTAAATCAAATAAAAATTGATATCTTTTTTTTACACACACCGCAAAAAAAAAGGAGTGAAAAGAGCAAAATGAATAAAAAAAAAAGGGGGGGCGCGTCAAGCGAGTTCTGCATGAAAAAGGGATATCCCTAGTCTGACATTTAAAACGCCGACTTTGATGAGATCACATGACGACTTGAACGGTTTCTTGCTTTCTCTTTTTTTCTTTATTTTTCTTTTTCCTTCATTCTTTTTTTTTTCCTTTTTCTTTGTTTCAAGCATGTCGTCCACGCAAGCCAATCGATTGACAAAAGAAGACTACCGCAAGCAAAAGGATCTGGAGGCTGCGCGCAAGGCGGGCACGGCGCCGGCAGCCATTGACGATGAGGGCAACGAGATCAATCCACACACCCCTCAATTCATGCTGAATGCTCCTTGGTACGTGGACACGGGCAAGGTGTCACTCAAGCATCAGCGTGCGCCTCTCAAGCGCCAGGGGCCAAAGTTCACAGCCGACGACAATTATTGGTACGCACGCGGCAAACGAGCGGTAAGTCCTCCTTTTTTTTGTGAGATGTTTTTCTGCGGACGCCTTGGCAGCTCTATTGGGTCCATTGGATGTGAGGATGGCCCCATTGGGACACAATGGGGTGCAATGGGGTGCAATTGGAAGAAAAAAAGGAAAAAACAAAAAGAGGACAATTTCTTACTTTTTGTTTTTTTGTCACCAATTGAATAGGGTCCTGCCGCGACAAAGTATCGAAAAGGAGCTTGCGAGAACTGCGGTGCAATGAGCCACAAGACCAAGGATTGTGTGGACCGACCACGCAAAAAGGGCGCGCGATGGACGGGGAAAAACATCCAAGCGGACGAGATTGTGCAAAATGTGGACCTTGATTGGGACGAGAAGCGCGATCGATGGAATGGGTACGATCCCAAGGAGCACGACAAGGTCATGGAGGAGTACAACAAGATTGAGGATGCGCGCCGTGAGGCCAAGGCGTCGGCATTTGCGCAAGGCACCGATACCACGGCCAGCAGCAAGGCCAAGGACGACGACAATGCCGATGACGACGATGACGAAAAGTACGCCGACGAGGCAGACATGCCTGGCCAGCACGTGAATCAAAAGACACGCACAACCATCCGCAACTTGCGCATCCGCGAGGATACGGCGAAATACCTGCTGAATCTCGACACCGAGTCGGCCCATTACGATCCAAAGACACGCTCCATGCGCGGCAACCCGCTACCCGACAAGCAGGACGACGGCGGCTTTGCAGGTGACAATTTCACGCGTTATACGGGCGATACAAACGACATGGCCAAAGTCCAAATGTTTGCCTGGCAGGCCGCAGACCGCGGCACCGATGTCCATCTCCAGGCAAACCCCACCCAGGTCGCTCTGCTGCACAAGGAATTCGAGGACAAAAAGGACAAGGTCCGTGGCTCCACCCAGCAGAGCATCCTCGACAAGTATGGCGGCGCAGAACACCTCGAAACCTTGCCAAAGGAGCTGCTGCTCGCTCAAACAGAGAATTACGTCGAATACTCGCGAACAGGCCGTGTCATCAAGGGCCAGGAACGCGCAAAAGCAAAGTCAAAATACGAGGAAGATGGTAAAACTTGAGAAAATTGGGAAAATTTGGCAAACCAATTCGCTCATCCATCTTTTTTTCTAGTGCTCGTCAACAACCATCAATCTGTATGGGGCTCGTACTGGGCCGATGGCAAATGGGGCTATCAATGTTGCCGTTCATTCATGAAAAATTCTTATTGTACCGGCCAGGCCGGCATTGACGCACAACAGGCGTCCACGCGGCTGCTGGAGCAACAATGAGCCCTCTTTTTTTTTTTCTCTTTTCAATGATCCAATAAATTCATGTATTCCATATTTATGCATCTTTTTGATTGCCACGCAAGTCGTTTTTTTTTTTTTTAAAAAAAAAAAAAAGGGAGCGGAGAGCAATTTGGGCGCAATTTCTGCTGATGAGCCAGCAAAGCAGAAAAAAAAGAAAGCGACTTGTTCTTGCGAGCTTGCATAAAGGGGACCCAAGGGGGGGGGGAGGGCGGAGCGTGCCAAAAGATGAGAAGGAAAAAAAACAAGCATCGTTTGGAACGGCCTCCTTGGATCGTCGGCGCCCATTGGACAGCTTGGTCCCGCGTCTCTCCTTTTTCATCATCTCAGGTTGTGTCACCATGCTCAATTTACACAAGTGTAACATGGACCGCCGTGTTAAATGCAAAAGCGACGCCATCTGTGTCCACACCGATGGCACCAAGCCAAGGAAAAGAATAAAACCAAAGAAAAATTGAGAAAAAGAAACGAGTCCATGACACATTCCCCATCTTTACCCTCTTGACGAGCCGTGAAATGAGGGAGATCATTTTAAAAAAAAAAAAAATAGGAGAAGGTTGACAGGCATGGGCCTGTGATTTGCCGTGGAATTGGATGCTTTGCCAGGCTTTTTAACTCGATGCGTACTAGGGAGCGAGCTATTTTTACTGCGCGCTCATCAAGTAGAGAGAGTGTGAAATTTTCTGGTTGACAAAGGTAAAACCCAAGCTTTTTTGACTTTTTGCTCTTTTTCTTTTTCTTCTTCATATCCTTTTTATTGTTCTCGACGTGTCCTTTACACCCCTCCGTCCCCTCTCCCTTCCCTCTTTTTCCTCCCCTCCCCCAACCCACTCCACTCTTTTTTTTTTCTTTTTCAAAAAGATAAGGCTTGCTTTTCTTTTTTTTTCCCCAGTCGCTCCTTTAGAGATACCCGCCCTTGTCCTTATCCTCCCCCTCCCCTTTTTCTAAGCAACAACACGCTTTTTCCCTAGTCATTCCTTTAATATTTCACCATGAATTCTGATAACAGCAATTTTACCTTTGATGAATACATCATGCCCTCTTCTTATCACCAAAAGCCCGACTTGGATGTTGCGTCTTATCAAGGTAAAAAAGAAAAAAATAGAGCCCCAAAAAAAAGGGGGACAGGATGGACGGTGGCATTGCCAGTCCATTGGCTTGCGCGTTTTCTCGAAAAGATGAACTTTATCCTTTTTTTTTCTTATTTCTTTTTGCCCTAGGCTATGCATCGACCCCTCTCCTTTCCACCGCGGCATCCGCTTCCGCCGTGTCATACCTGCCCGCCGTGTTTGATTTGCCGGACACGCCGCCTGCGACGACACCACCATTGCTTTCTTCGTCGTCATCGACATCGACGACCAGCTCGACACTGTCCGAGAAAATTGCAAAGGTGAACACGCTGCCCGAGTCGTTTTTGCCTCAATTCCATCAGTACAGCAAGGAGACGTACGAGAATGGGCGCAAGCGCAAGTCGCGCCGCAGCAATGGCAGCAAGACAGACGATGACTCGAATTCCGACGAGGACAATGCCGCCGCCGCACTCGAGATGCGTCGCCAAGTCCACATCCAGTCTGAGCAAAAGCGCCGCGCCCAAATCTCGGATGGCTTCCAGGAGCTCCGCCAGCATCTGCCCGGCTGCGTCAACAAAAAAATGAGCAAAGCCGCGCTCTTGCACCGCACCGTCCAACATCTGCAGCACCTCAAGAAGAACCAGACTTCTTTGCTTGCCGAATTGGAGCGCCTCGTCCGTGAAAATGAGCAGCTCAACAAATTCCAAGAATCGGTTTTGCAAAAGCAAGCCCTGGATCGCATGTACCAGGTGCCATTGTAATCGTTTTCCCCCCCCTCTCCCCTTTTTTTATTATTTGTTACTTTTTTTTTCCTTGGACACGCCCTTGGACACGTCATGGACACGTCTAGGACACGTCGCTCTTTTCTTCTTTCAATTGAACGAATAAAAATAAAAAAAAACCAATTGAACCTGTCAATTGCCCGCCCTGGCTCGCCATTGGGTATGGTGGAAAAAGCTGAGGTTGTGTGGGGTAGGGGCACTGGGCGGCGGGGTCGGCGGACCCAGCTCCGCAGGATTTTGATTTCAAAAGGGGGAACAGTGACAAAGCACAATTGCCACCTTTTTTCTTTTTTTTTCCCCACTTTTTTTCTCGTATTTTCCCCCTATGCCCAAACACCTTCTTGTTCAGTTCACCCCTATACGTTCGTGTCTTGTCAACCTGCCACCACAGTGGGTGTCTGCGTTGCTCGACCAGCGAAAGGTAAAAAAAAATAAAAAGAGGAGCCAAATCGCCTTTTTGCTCTTAAAACTCACTTTTTTTGCACTCGTTAACCTTCAGGTCCCTCAAAATGTGATGCTGGAGCTGGCATGGACGCCAAAGGGCGGTGCCGACGCACGTAAAGCGTACTTTGGCTGGTCGGGCCAGGCGTCCAAGCCGTTGCCACCCAATTCGGTGTTTACGCACGGCGCCGACGGCAAGCTCGACGTCCTAGAAATGGACCCTCAACTGGGCACGGCCATTGGCCTGTCCGAGGGCCAAAAGGTAAATGAATTGGGACGCCAATTGGAAGTTTGAATGGGCAAAAACGCTGACTCGCAGCCTTGTTCTTGCTGGTTTTAGATCACGGTTGAGTTTTGCCGCAGTGTGCCCGAGTGCTCAACCGTCAATGTTGAGCCGTACACGGAGGATGACTGGGAAATTTTGGTAAGGTTCAAAAAACCAACAAAAAAGTTAAAAAAAGCATGTGGTTATGGCGATCTGACAGCTTGGCTCCGCATTTTCTTTCCCCCTCCCCCTACTTTTTATCCAGGAATTGCATGCTGGCTATGTCGAGGAAAATTTGCTCAGTCAGCTTCGTGTTGTGTATTCGAATCAATTGTTTTGTGTATGGATCCACGGCAAGACGCTGGTTCGCCTAAAAGTTGGTAAGTGAAAAGGGGGAAAGCATGACAAAAAAAAAAAAAAAAAAAAAAAAAAAAAAAAAAAGACTGACCTTTGCGTTTTTGTCGTTTTTGTTATTTTGTAGCTGAAATCCAGCCCAAGCACGCTTTTGTCAAGCTCACGTCGAACACGGAGGTGATTGTGGCACCCAAAGTGCGCAAAGCCGCAACGGCTGCCGAGGACACGCCCACGGACCTTTCCAACAACGACGACCAGGCTGTCGAGCTGCCCCACGTCGATTTGCGCGCGATGCCTGCCTACAAGGACGCGAACGACGCGCCATTGGTGCTCGATGACTTGTCCGTATATATTCACCCAGAGAACTTTCTCGGCCAGGAGATTGTCAGCGTCATCAAAGTCGTCCCTGCCTACAGCCAGCCAAACCAGCAGCAACAGCGCAAAGCCAATGGCTCTAGCAGCAGCAATGCCGACACCGCCGTCGATGCCAATGGTCATGACGACACCAATGCCGCTGATCCCGCCACACCACCCAGCCCCGCATCCACCCTGTATGCCGCCATCCATCTCTCAAAACAGGTGCCTCGCAACCACGTTTTCCTCGGCGATGCCATCCGCTCGACCCTGAATCTCGCCGACTATGACATCATCCGGTAAAATGGAAAAAAAGGGGGATAATGGGGAAAATGTAAGGCCATTGGCTCATTTTTCCCACTTTTTTTTCCCAGATTGACCAACACGACACTCAAAAAGACGCCCTTGGGCGCGCTTGTGTTCCGCCCCTATGCTGCGAGCCAGGCCAGCAACAATGTCATGAAATTCGGCGCCGACGCGACCGCGCAGCAGAAGGAAAAGGCGCAGCAAAAGGAGGCGCTTGTGCAAGACTTGCAACGTAAAAATAGAGAATTATTCCGCAAATTGTGTCGTCCATTGCTAATGTATCTTTTTTGATTTAGACCATCTGAAGACACTAACCAAGGACGAAAAAGTCGTGCTGACGCATGGCCTTGTAGTTTCTGTTCATGACACAAAGGGGCTGCTTCAATTCGCGCAAAAAAAGCGCCTGTTTGGCGCCTTGACGAACGGTGCAGCCGCCGAGCAACCTGCAGAGCAATATGCCGTGGTGCCCGTGGCGCAGCTCAAATCGCTCCAAATCGACATTGGCGAGGAGGTGCAAAAGGACGAGCCGGCCAAGACAAAGGACAGTGCCGCGGCGCCACCCGTGCTTGGCGGCGTCGACAAGACGTTTAACAAGCTGCTCGCTTACGCCAAGGCCAATGTCGTTGAAAAGAAGCTGCAGGATGCCCTGGGCGTCCCTGGATCGGGCGGTGCTTTGGTCACCGGGTCGCACGGCGCCGGCAAGACCGAACTCGTGAAAAAGGTGCTCAACAGCGTGCACTACGATCCATCGTGCTTGATTTGTAAGAAAGAAGAGAGAGAGAGAAAAAAAAAGTCAATGGCATTTTTTTCTCATTTTTTCGCGTTTTCTCCCATTTAGATACCATGGAGATCAACTGCGCCGAGATTGCCAACGAACGCATTCCGACGCTCAAGGACACGATGCAAAAGTGGTTTGACGAGGCCGCGTGGCACGCGCCATCGGTGATCTTTTTTGACGACATTGACCGCCTGATCCCTGCCGAGGTTGAACACGCCGACTCGACTCGGTCGCGTCACCTGGCCGAGCTGTTCACGCAGATGGCCACTACCATGACGCGCCGTCACGCCGTCATGATGGTCGCCACCGCACAGCAACAACAGAGCATCCACGCCAACCTCATCACCAATCATCTGTTCACGGAACTTGTCCAATTGAAACCACCCTCGCGCGACGAACGCAAGCAGGTAAAAAAAAAAAGACAGAGGGAGGCAAACTGAGTGATTTTTGTGATTTTTATTGGATCTCACGCCATTTTTAATAGATCATGGAGACCATCATGGAGCATGGCGCCAGTGTGCTTTCCCGGAGCTTGCCGCACATTGATTTGGTGTCTGTTGCGTCCGAGACCGAAGGGTATCTGGCGTCGGATCTTCGGGCGCTTGTGGAGCGCGCCGTGCATGAAGGCGCCGTGCGTAGCATCAAGGAAAAGATGGACCAGGCCGACCACAGTGCCATTGACGCGAGCGACGCCGACTTGCAGCTGCAGCTCATCCAGCAGGACTTTGCGCAGGCCCGCGAGGGCTTCGTTCCCGCGTCATTGCGCGGCGTCAAGCTGCAGAGCTCCGGCGTCATGTGGTCCGATATTGGTGGCCTGAACGAAACGCGTCGCACGCTTCTCGAAACCCTCGAATGGCCAACAAAATACGCCGCCGTCTTTGCTCAATGCCCACTTCGTCTCCGCTCAGGGTACGACAATTCAACAACAACAACAAAAAAAAAAAAAAAAAAGTGAAAATTCGAAAGAAATCGCGCTCATAGTGCTTTTCTGTTTCTAGTCTGCTGCTTTATGGCTACCCCGGTTGTGGCAAAACACTGCTCGCATCGGCCGTCGCCAAGGAATGCGGCCTCAATTTCATCAGCGTCAAAGGCCCAGAGATCCTCAACAAGTACATTGGCGCAAGTGAAAAGTCCGTGCGCGACCTGTTTGAGCGCGCATCCGCTGCCAAGCCGTGCGTCCTCTTTTTTGACGAATTTGACTCCATTGCACCGCGCCGCGGCCACGACAGCACCGGTGTCACCGATCGCGTCGTCAATCAAATGCTCACACAGATGGATGGTGCGGAAGGCTTGGATGGTGTCTACGTCCTGGCAGCTACGAGGTAAATTGCATGTTCCTTCTTTTGAGGAATTGCGCGTTAAAAAAAAAAAAAAAAGAGGGCAAGTCCACAATGGCTCACTTTTTTTTTTTGGCTCTAGCCGCCCCGATTTGATTGATCCTGCGCTGCTGCGCCCCGGCCGTCTTGACAAGGCGCTGCTGTGTGGCATGCCCAGCTTTGACGAGCGCTTGGAGATTCTGGGCGCGCTGGCCAGCAAGATGACGCTGGCATCCGAGGTGGATCTCAATGCCTATGCCGAAAAGACCGAGGGGTTCTCGGGCGCCGACTTGCAGGGTTTCTTGTACAATGCCCATCTCGAGGCTATCCACGGCGCCATCAATATCGACAGCTTCAAGGAACAGCTCAAAAAAGAGCAGGACGACAAATCCACAAAGGATCCCAAACAGGCCTTTGTCATGGCCGGCGGCAAGCACGACGACAACAAGGGCCCATTGACGTTGGCCGAAAAGGGCCATATCTCTCAGCGCGTAAGCAAAACGAAAAAAAAAACGAGCGGATGGGGAAGCACGCGTACTCATTTTCTTTTTTGTTGCTTTCTTACCTAGTTGGACCAAATCAAGCTTGGACTCAAAGCGCCCGATACCACGTCCAAGAAGAAGAAAAAGGCCGCCGCTCCCGCCTCCAATGCCGCGGCAGACGAGCACGTCGCAGCCATCACGGTCAAACATCTCGAAAAATCACTCAAAACCACGCGCCCCTCCATCACCGCCGAGGAATTCTTGCGCCTCAAGGCCATTTACGATGAATTTGTGTCCGGTCGCACCGGCGAGCTGCCCAGCGGCGAGGGCGAAAAGGGCATCGGCAAGCGCTCGACCCTCGGATAGACTGCTTTTTAGATTTGAAAGTAAATAAATGGCCAAGGCACACTCTGTGATCTTGCCGACCCTGTACTATTAATAATTTACAAGCATAATGCATCTGAATTTTTTGATCATGTTGTATTCTTCTGCTGATGAATAAGAAAAAGTACGCTACGAATCAATACATTGAAAATGACTGTATGATACTGTATATACCGGTATGATATTTGCCAATTTCACAAATCTATCATACTGTAGCCTTATTATGATCTAATAATCACCGCAATAGCATACAGTAACTTGTGGTTAGATCACGTCCAACAAGCAACTCTTTGTCGAGTTTTTTTTCAGAAATCGGATCACTCAGTCCAGGGAACATCCATTTTGCATAAAAAAATCAGTGCCAAATCATGGTCAAAACTAGGGTATACTAACGATTCGGTGAAACCGAAACCGAATCGAATCGAATCGATAATATCGGTTTCGGTTTGGCATTTTTTGAAACCGGTTTCATCGATAAAAATTTCGAGCCAAACCGGTAACCGATAAAAACCGATAAGCGGGCATTGAAAAAAAATTGGTGGTACTACTTCGTACAATTTAATCTTTATGGTCAGAAATAGATTTTTAGTGTAGTGGTTTGACGCAGGGACGCAACCTGCAAGGTCCAGAGTTCGAATCCTTCTTTGATTTTGCATTTTTTTCCCAATTTTTAAAATTGAGCGCTTCTTTTTTTTGGAAAGGTCACGTGTTGAAGTCTTAACGATTCGATTCGGTTCGGTTTCGGTTTCCGGAAATCTTATCGATTCGGTTTCGGTTTTCGAAAATATTATCGATTCGGTTTCGGTTTTACAAAAAAACCAAACCGGTTCATCGATAGTATGGAGGTCGGTCATAATTGGTTGCCTGTGCTTAGTATGATAGATCAACATTTATTTTATAGGACATCTATGCCTTTAAAGTCTTTTTAATTGCACTGAACATTGTCTCCCGGGAAGACACTGTGGCCTTATACCCGTGTCTTTGCTTCGGTCCCGATTACGTAATCAATTGGTTTGCAAATGATTATCTAGACGCGTTTTAAACAATTAGACAAATTTTGAACAAAAAGACTTGCCCGATCGCCTACAGCATCAGATGATATTAACGTAAACGGTTCTTTTTACCTTGCGAGTAACAATAAAGCTAAAGACTACATTTCCAGCGATATTTGCTTCGATTACTCCTTGCAATTCATCACTGCTGCAGCGTGCTTTCACAATGCCATTATTGAGGACCAGATGTAGATACGTTTTATTTCTGAACGACGCGTATCCATACTTATTTACAGTGTAAGTTTCACCAATGGCAAGACATGAATAATCAGCTCTGTATGATGATACCTGAGGGCTGTTTATGACGATCAATGACTCTGGGAGCGCATTGGTTCAAGGATAACATGCTAAAGGAATCTTCTATCTTGACCAACGGCGCCAAACTGCGATTGATAGAGTTTTCCAGGCGATGGTTAGGCCACTCGATGTAGATGTTCTTATAGATATCAAGGCCAACGTCGGCAAACATGCTGATATTTTCTATTTGAAGACGACTACGGGAAGGAAACAAGGAATTGGACAGACCAGGTACCAACGTCATGGCGTTACATCCTTCAGCTCTTTGGTAACGCTCGTGTTTAATAACGTCATACGAGTGATTGTTACCGGTGGTGTCAGCAGTGATTTGCTCAATAAAGAAGCAGTGGATAATTCTGTCGTTGAAGCTGAAGTTGGCTAACAAGCACTCAAGTTTATCTCTGCTAATTTTATCTTTACAAATACCATGCATTCGCCTTGTAAGTGAGTTCCACCAATGACAGTAAGCAAAAGTACCTGTACTCTCAATGTACACTGCAGTAACTTGGGAAAGCTTATCGACAATCTTGTGCCATTGCTCGTACAAGGGAACATTGAAAGTGGGGCATTCTGCAAGATCATCCAGCAAGTTGTTCATTGCATGTTCGTATGAGGTGGGAGCAAAGAGCGTGCTGCCGTAGATGGTTAATTCGATACGAGTATATCCAGCACCTAGAAAACGCTTTAGTCTTTCCATGGATGAGGTATCTGGACTGGCAACAAGATGGCTGAGACGTGATCCTAGGAGCTGAAGAACTTGCGTGCTTTCCAAGGCTTGAATGAACTTGTTATAGATTTTCGTACGAGTATTTGCGTTGTTCAATTGGGGACACTTGCCTAGGTAAGAGATGCAGTTATCACCAGTTTTTCGTCGGTCATTCACAATATCAAATATGGTGGCAAGATTGCGTGACAGGAGGTATTTTTCGATGATTTTACGCGTCGAAATGCGTGCGCAATCAACTGTCACATCGATACTTCGAATTAAGACCCTATTTTCATGCAATCTCGCGAGAGCCTCTTGTTGCAAGGAATGAAGTACGTCATTCAAGCTAATATTATGAAACGTGACATTAATACCAAGGTAACCTACTTTATTCCATGATTGACGCATTTCCATTTCCTCAGATGCGAGATCAAAGCTCTGCCATATGCCTTTTCTGATATATTTTATGCGAAACTGATGATTTTCAAAGGCAGATAACAAGCAGCTCTTGATGATACCCATGAAGAACTTGATCTTTTGGGTAACGTCACAATTCGTGTCAAAGGCGCACCATAGCATAATGCTGTCAACGAAAATGCTCGTAAAATCTGTCCATCCATAAAGTTTGTCATAATTTTCTGTGTAGTCAATACCATAAAGGTCGTTTAGGTATTGGGAATGTTCATAAAGGAAAGAGTTTACAATAGTGTTGGTCATCATATTGCACAGACTTTACAAATCTTGCTTGGTCGTCGGCGTTTGATTATAAATAGCTCTTCACATAAATGATTAATCATGTGACCATTTTAAAACGGGGCTTTATTTGAATGCACTATACATGAGATCAAAGGCAAGATGAACGATGATCTTAGACAGTTATTTCAATATTTGGTTAGAATATATTGGTCATTTCTGAATGATGACTGGCCCATTGTTGAAAGAGAGAACCATCGATCTGAAATAAAGGGAATACTTGGTATAGAGATGGTAAAAAATTACGTGCTTGAACGTTTGGGCTATATACCTGTATATTTCTTTTTGACAGTATTATTTAGCAATAGAGATTATCCTGGACCATATCGTGGAGTGGAGAAAGGCCTTTTGATATTGTATCATCTATTGACCGGTGCGTCCATGGATCAAATGGGGCAATTTATACCCAAAAGCACCTTCAATACCATTTACAAAGCCTTTTATTCAAAGCAAGTGGACTGGCTAAATAAAAAATTAGATGAATGCCTAGCTGTGATGTTTTCGAATGTAAAGATTAGAGTAATGTATGCAAGAGAAATGAATCCTAACGAGTTTAAACATGTAACGATGATGATTGATGGTCACGATTCACGAGCAACCTATATAAATGCATCATCGAGAGCTGATTATTATTCTTACAAATTAAAGAAATCTGGCTTTCGCACCCAGGTAGGCATGGATATCAATAGCATGATTTTGTTTGTTTCAGAGGCTGCACCATGTGCTGCAAATAATGATGGTTCGATGCTTGTTTCGATGGATTTATCTGATAAAATAAGTCGCTTTGATGTCGTTTGTGTGGATGGAGGATATACCCTATTTATAAATCGTATATTGCACATGAACCCCCATCTTCAGATTGAGAGCTTTGTAACTCCTGTGAGAAGATCAAGAGGTGTAAATCTTAGTGCAGAAGAGATAGCTTATAACCAGCTGCTTGGCGGGTTTAGGTCATCTATAGAATCTCGTTTTGGAGAGCTTGGTCATCTTTTCCATCGATTTAATGGCAAATCTGTGATCCGCGTATCTGAAACTGCTGTCTTTACGGCACAATTCAAGTTGGCATGCGTTTTAAGCAACATGAAAAAGTTTGTTGCCATGGGACAACTTCAACAAACAGATCATCATACATTTTGGATGCATAAAGACTTTGATTATTACGGTGGTACTGCTTCTACTAGTTCTATTTATGATGTCGTCGACATTTTGAGCATATCTGACAGACGTGCGCATAAAGAGAAAATAGAGACAATACAACAAGAGCTTTTTAATCTTACTATTGAAGATGCTTTTGCACAAGGGAGGAATTGTATTGTTAGCACTAATGTTGAAGAAGAGATGGTAATGCAAGATGCCGATCAGAGTACCGGTAATTACGAGGTTGAGAGGATTATTAATCATCGTCATACCCCTAATGGCATCCAATACAGAGTAAAATGGATTGGATATGACAACAGACATAATAGGTGGCTATCAATGGACGAATTTAACGACGATGGGAACATGGTACAAGAATATATGCTTACCATTACTGAGGGTTAATATTTAAAACAAGGAGGTCGGTCATAATTGGTTGCCTGTGCTTAGTATGATAGATCAACATTTATTTTATAGGACATCTATGCCTTTAAAGTCTTTTTAATTGCACTGAACATTGTCTCCCGGGAAGACACTGTGGCCTTATACCCGTGTCTTTGCTTCGGTCCCGATTACGTAATCAATTGGTTTGCAAATGATTATCTAGACGCGTTTTAAACAATTAGACAAATTTTGAACAAAAAGACTTGCCCGATCGCCTATACACTAGTCAAAACGACCCTTGAAGGCTACTGTAACTCGCCGTAAACTCGACGCGATGTTCCCAAACCACAAGCGCTTTTATCGCGTTGGCCCGCTGATCCATTTGAGCTTTTGAGGTGACTCACACGTTGGGGCGTTCAGCCGTTGCCACGGTACGAGTCCAAATGGTGGCGATCGTACAGTATACTGTAACCCCTTTACTGTAAGCCTACAGTATGAAACTGACGCTTTCTCATAAACTTGCCCATCTGGTCCGAAATTTGGACCAGTTTGTGAACAACGAGAACAATGAGCTCAATCAGCAGGCACGCCAATTGTGGGGTGCTAGGCGCGTCAATGCACATTGTGTGCATTGTGGACAGGGCGCCGCACCAACGTGCCTAGCGCTTGAGCTCAGACCGAGCTGAGAGTCCGGTGTCGGCCGGTGAATCTGCCACACACCCATTTTTTTCGCCTATAAAATCCCACCTTGTTTAGATTTCCCCTTTTCCTTTTCTTTTCAATCTGTTTTCAGATTACTGTAAAAACCCCATCTTTTGTCTCACTTATTCGCAAAGTTTACACAGTTGATGGTCGACCCAATTTTTTAGCGTTGTTACAGTACATATTTTTTCGTGAATCCTGTGAATCGCATCATTTGAATGAAAAGGACAATGATACCGTAGGATTAAAAAGGTGGTAGGCTTTTATATCAAAAGTGAGAAAGAGAGAAGAAAAGAAAGGGAAAATACAGTACGTAGAGGGGGAAGCGGTTGTTGTATCGCCTCTTCAAACCAACCGGTAGGCATACTGTACATTGTTGTTATTTTTGGGCGTGCGTCATTTCCTACAGTACAAACTCTTGAAATCCAGAGGTCGGCTTCGTCCTTGTGTAGATGAATCCACCAAAATGTCGGTGGTATTTTCACAAATTTAGCACAGGAGGGTTTCGAAATACAGTATTATCTGGATCGCGGTGAAAACGATACCAATCGAAAGAGACACACTTGGGCGTCATTTTCAGATTGTTTGCTTGCCCGATGAATGAATTTTGCACGCTTGCAAAAGTCGATCAAACATTGGATTAATTTCCAAACTCACTTTTCTCGACAACTGCTAAAAGAACCCATGGTGTGTTTGACGTGTCAAATTTAGCTGCTGAATATCTGTCGAACGGGACAAGTTTCATCGCGATATGATCAAAAAAACTGACAGAGAGAACTGCTTTTTACAACAATTTCTTAAATGTTGATTTGCTCGAGAACGGTCTTGTTGACCTGTATTCCTGTAATTTTATTCCATTTTTACTAACAAACTGAGGGGTAAAGCATCTAATGGGATGACTTGCAGCGCCCTAGCTTGGGCCTTAACTTTTTGCATCGGTCACTTACGGTACTTCTGCAGGCTGCAGGCTGAACGCTGAAGGCTGAAGCCCACCAGCGCACAAAAATATATTGCTATGATATTTTGGGAAGGAGTCAAACATGAATTGGCGAAAAAATAATCTCGACCAAAGTAGGCACTTTTTTTCAGTCGATCGCCGTTCATGCGTCACTCTTTGGGTATTTTTCTTACTTTGGGGCGATCACTGCCATTTTGTCTGCCAATAGCAAATTGTCGGAGTTGTCTGTTTGGGACACTCGGAGTTCAAAATTTCCCAAATTTAGCATTTTCTGGGATTGAAATATGTGACCCCTGAGTGACCCTTGAATTTTTCAAAAGTGGTCGTAACGCTTTGGGAGTTTAAGCTTTTTTGTTGCAAATTTTGCGCTGAACGCGATCCGGCTATTTTTGAGTGGGGTCGACCAAGCAGATGGCCAGATGAATGAAAAATAGTACAAATACAGTAGGAGGTTTTCAGCATTTCCTCGTCCAAAAAATCGGCAGGTCCGTCTTCTTGACTATTGAGCACTAGGTTGTACTGTAGTTTAAGCCGTGACGCATTTTTCATTGGCGGGCAAGCAAGCAGGCTGTAAAAAAAGTCTGGAGGCACAGCAGCCCGGCAAAGTCTGAAAAACGCGCTTTGCTTGATTGCAGGTTTTTAAAAGATAAAGGTCAAGATTTTGTGCAGTGTCGAGTGTTGTAGCGCGAATACGCGATGCTTCAGGGTTCAGGCATCAGGTACTGAAATGTTGTTACAGTAGCACGCGTCAGCTTCGGTCCACTAGGACTGAAATATGGATGGATTAAAAGCAAGCGTGCAAAATGACAGATCAGGGGGCAAGGGTCGATGTGATGAGCATACAAATAAGTTGTACTGTAAACGTGGATCCCATGTGAGTTGCTCGAGGGTGAAACGCCTCATTTGTGGCTGCCGGGGGTAGCCAAAGTAGATGTGGACGTCAAGCTGCGAGAGATTTCCCAGAGGATGTCATTCTGTAGAGGGGCAAAATCAACCATTGGCTCCTTTTGTTGTGGGGTGCTGGCGTGCTGCGCGGGCGCGAAAATAAAATGACAAGCAGCGGGGCAACCCCGCTTTCCCCTTTCTTTCTTTCTACACTTTTTTTTTCGCCTTTATGTTGCCCACGAGGATTTTGCGCTCGCCCAACCTCGCTCACAAGGTTCTCAAGGTAAAAGGATAGCCGCATGTTGCAGTTGGACGATCGTTTCAACCTTTGGCTATTCAATGTACAGAGCTTTCAAACACAAGGCGGCTACGACCAGCGTATTTTGCCAGGGGTAAGGCACCATGTCGCAGCCAAAATGACGTGTATCATACTTATAGTCTGTCGACTAGCTCCGCATTATCAGTGCCGACACGGGCCGCGTCAAGCTCGAGTTTGAGGTGGAGAACTACCACCTTGTAAGTGCCATTTTCAGAAAATGAGGCAGCGTTTTTCAACTTTTTTTTTAATCTCTTTCCGAAAAGAATCGGCTAGGCTCGGTGCACGGTGGGTTGTTGGCCACAGTGGTAAGCCAATTTGATGAATGCTGCAAGGTCGCTTTGATGCTGACGCGCGTTTTTTTTTTTTTTCCTTTTCTGCTTGTTTTGTGCAGGTTGACATGGGCGGGTCATTGGCGCTGGCATCCAAGGGCCTGTTTGCCACAGGTGTCAGCACGGACATCAATATCAGTTACATCTCGGGTGCCAAGGAAGGCGAGACCATCACCGTGGTAAGGGGAAAAGGATGAAAAGTAAGAAAAAAAACGCGTCTCTGACCATTGTATTCCACGTAGGACGCGACATGCGACAAGCTTGGCAAGACGCTAGCATTCACGTCAGTGGAAATGTCGTCCAATGGGCGCCTGGGTAAGCCAATTGGCGGCGAAAAGCGATTGGCAAGCGCACTCACACGCTTCCCCGCTCCCCCTTTTTTTTTTTTTTTGTAGTTGCTCTTGGTCGACACAACAAATTTGTCGCGCAGGCACACAAGCATCCTGAGAATGAGCTTGGCAAAAAGGCTGAATAGAAACAAATGTATTTAGACGCGCGCGACGTGTAAAATAAAATTTAGAAGGATGGAGGCGATTTGGTTGGATATAGGCGGGGGCCATTGTGTCACCTGGATTCTTTTTTTTTTGGCAGCCAGCTCAATGGGCAATTGTCCTTTTTTTCCCTTTTTTTTCTCGTCCAGTCTTTTTTCTTTCATCCCACCCATTCGTCTTTTTGCGTCGCTCGTCCCCTCCCTGTCTTTACCCTTTGGATGAACAGCATCAACAACATCTCGCAGCAAATTCTCGCCAAGCTGCCCTTGTTCCGTCTCAAGGGTAAGGGGGTTCATCCGATTTTGGCGTGCATTTTGGGCACGCGTGGTTTGCCATTTTGTTTCGTTTCTTGGCTCACGCCCCCCTGTTTTTCTTGTTTTTTCAATTGTAGACCTTATCAAGGCGGTGCGTGCGTGCAAGACGGCGGCTGAAGAGCGCGCCGTCATTCAAAAGGAGAGCGCCAATATCCGTACCGCGTTCAAAAACGAAAACAGCGAGACACGACACACCAACGTGGCCAAATTGCTGTATATCCACATGCTTGGCTACCCTGCTCACTTTGGCCAAATGGAGTGTCTCAAGCTTGTGGCCAGCCCCAAATATGCCGACAAGCGTCTTGGCTACCTGGGCATCATGCTGCTTATTGATGAAAAGACAGAGGTGCTCACCTTGGTCACCAACAGCTTGAAAAAGTAAATGAAAAAGGCCATTTAGGTTCGTCATTTGCGTGAATTCACCTTTTTTTTTTTTTCTTTTCGCCTTGCAGTGACCTGAACCACAACAACATGTACATTGTCGGTCTTGCTCTTTGCACGCTGGGCAACATTTCGTCGTCTGAGATGGCGCGCGATCTTTGTGCCGAGGTCGAGAAGCTTCTTGGTAGCTCCAACACGTATATCCGGAAAAAGGTACGCATTGGCCAATTGGGGAGGGGGCGAACAGGGCAACTCACACCTTTTTTTTTTCCTAGGCTGGCCTGGCTGCGTTGCGCATCATCCGCCGCGTGCCTGAATTGTACGAAAACTTCATTTCGCGCACGAAATCGCTCTTGAACGACCGCAATCATGGTGTGCTTGTGACGGGGATCACGCTTGTGACGGAGATGTGCGAGGCGATGCCGGAGAACATTGCCCTGTTCCGCAAGGCGGTGCCGTTGCTCGTGCGCCACCTCAAGAACCTGACGACGGCCGGGTTCTCGCCCGAGCACGATGTGACCGGCGTGACCGATCCCTTTTTGCAGGTCAAGATTCTTCGGCTGCTGCGCATCCTCGCCCACAATGACCAGGAGGCCTCCGAGGCCATGAACGATATTCTCGCCCAGGTCGCCACCAACACCGAAAGCGCCAAAAACGTCGGCAATGCCATTCTCTATGAGACGGTGCTTGCCATCATGGACATCCAGAGCGAGGCGGGACTCCGCATTCTCGCCGTCAATATTCTCGGCAAGTTCCTCAGCAACCGCGACAACAATATTCGGTAAAATATCGCTTTTTCTCCCCATTTTTCCATTTTTCGATTTTTTTTTTTTTTTTTGCTAATTGCATTTTCCGATTTAGCTACGTGGCGCTCGAGACACTGAACAAGACGGTGGGGATCGACACGCAGGCGGTGCAGCGCCACCGCAACACGATTCTGGACTGTTTGCGCGATGGGGACATTTCGATCCGTCGACGCGCGCTCGAATTGTCGTTTGCGCTGATCAATGAGGGCAATGTGCGCGTGTTGATGCGCGAGCTGCTCGCGTTTTTGGAGGTGGCCGACACGGAATTCAAGCAGAGCATGACGACCAAGATCTCACTGGCTGCCGAGCGCTTTGCGCCCAACAAGCGATGGCACATTGACACCATGCTGCGCATGCTCAAGCTCGCGGGCAACTATGTGCGTGAGGAGGTCCTGGCCGGCTTTATCCGTTTGATTGCCCAATCCGGCGACATGCAGCAATACACGGTGCAAAAGCTGTATGCCGCGCTCAAACGCGACATTTCGCAAGAAAGCCTGGTTCTCGCGGGTGTCTGGGTCATTGGCGAATATGGCGATATTCTCATTAGCGGCGGCACCTTTGAGGATGACGACACGCAGATTGAGGTAACCCAAAAAAAAAAAAAAAAGGGAGGGAAAGAAGAGCTTTTTTTGACTCTTTTTTTTTGTAATTTTTTTTAGGTGACGGACACGTCTGTTGTCAATTTGCTCGAGTCGATTCTGATGGGCCCGTATGCGAACCAATTGACGCGCGAGTACGTGCTGACGGCGCTGATGAAGCTGTCGTCGCGCTTGTCGGACGCGTCCGTGCAAAGCAAGATCATTGAGATTCTCAACCGGCACAAGGCCAGCATGGAAGTGGAGATTCAGCAGCGCGCCGTCGAATACACCAATCTGTTTAGCTTTGATACCATTCGCCCTGCCGTCTTGGAGCGCATGCCTGTCCCCGAGGGCCGCACCATCATCAAGACCGGCAACGATGAGCTGAATAGCCCCGCCTCGGGCAGAGTCGCGTCAAAGTCCGCCGGACCAAGCGACCAAGATGTAAGTTTTCATTTTATTTTATCTTTCATTCTGATTTGCATGATTCTGACGCATTTTTTTTTTTAAAAAAAAAATAGCTTTTGCTCGATCTCATGGGAGTTGGGACGGCGTCGGGTGCTGGCGACGTGCTGGAGGAAGCCGAGGCCAGCCCCGAGGTGAGTCACGCACCTGCCGCGACGGCGCCCAAGCAGCACAATGCCGATTTGCTTGCGGACATCTTTGGTTCGTCGTCTGGTTCTGCACCTGCGCAGTCATTCCAGCCGCAGGAACAGCAACAGCAAGCACGTACGGCGCCAGCGAATAGCAGCAACAATGCCAGTGCGCTGCTGGATCTGTTTGGCGCAGCTCCCGCACAAACATCGGCGGCCCCCGCTTCTTCTTCTTCTGGTTTGGACGCCCTGGCCGATTTGTCGTCGGCATTGCCGTCCACACCACCCGCGCATCATCAGCAGCAGCAACAATTCCCGGGCTACGAGGCGTATGGAAAGAATGGATTCAGTGTGCACCTTTTGCCATCACGCGATCGCTCCAACCCAGCCATTATCAACATCCAGGTCTTGTTCAACAATTCCGGCGCGAACGGCACCATCAGCAACGTGCAATTCCAGGCGGCCGTCCCAAAGAGCCAGCGTCTGCAGCTCGCCAGCCCAAGTAACACCACGGTCGCACCGGCCGTCACAGAAAAGCAATTGATGCGCATCAACAACCCTCAGCAGACACCCGTCAAGCTGCGCCTCCGCATCTCTTATGTATTATCAAGTACTGGCCAAAAGATTGACGACATGGCCGAGTATGGTCCATTCCCCGAAAATGCCTTGTAGACTCCCCCCCCCACCTTGTTTTCCCGTTTTTCCCTTTTTTTTTTTTTTGTTCTGTCGCGCCCCCCTCCCACCCTTTTCCTATTGTTATTTCAAAAAAAAAAAAAAAATACAACAATCATGTCTGGTTTAATCAAAAAAAGATCCAAAAAGTATTTACAAATCTATCATGCGGAGGAGGAGTGGAGAATGAAAGAAAAAAGACGAGAAAAATGTCAATTAAAAGCCCTTGGCGACGAGCCATTGCTTGATTTCATTGACATAATTGCCCTTGATGACAATGTGGTTGTTGGTGGGGTTGATGCGCACGTGGTTCTTGGGCGCCTCGGGGAACATGGCGGCCAATTCGGTGCGCAAAGCCTCGACATCGCCCTCCACACGGCGGATGATGGTCAAATGCTTGGTGCCGCCATTCTTAATGTCCGAGTACACAGGCAGGCCTTTGTTGGTCGTGCGCGAGACGAGATACGACGATTGCTTGGCGGTCGAATAGCAGCGCTGGCCGAGAGCTCGCAACCTTTTTTCAAGAAACAAAAAAGAGTGAGATACAACCCCCACTATAAAATAGGCTGTGAAGCAATTTGGATCCAATGGCTCGCTCCACACCAACGTGGATCGTGCTGGATCGTGGCGGATCAACACTTACATTTTAAAAAGGTTGTAAAGAAAAAAGAGGGGAAAAAAGAAAGGTAAAAGAAATCAAATTGGCCCCCCATTGGAGAATTTTATGAACCTGGGCGCCGCCCGGCGACAAAATTGTGACGGCGCCCTCGTCAAATGGCGGCCCCGGACTCTTTGCTCGGCGCCCAAAACGAGCTCATTGGCCCCCCTTTTTGCATGAATTTCATGCCAACAAGAGACGTACAAGAGGGTATTTTATGCATGGACGAAAAAAAGTAGTAAACAAGAGACAAGATATAGCAACCTAGACGCGTAAAAGGACAATTGGCCATTGTCTGTTTGTTCCGTGTGATCCGACACGCTCATTTTCACGTTTTTAAAATAGATTTGCTCGTCTTTTGGCGCTGCCCACTCCTTTGTGCTGCCACCAAAGAACGTGGTGAACATGAGCGTGCCTGCACCGAGGCCATTGGTCTCGCGATATTCCATTTCCGTGAATTTTATCACCTGGACGTCGTCTTGCCATAGTATCAAGAGGCCATCGGCCTTGCCTGGCGTGTTCATCTCCAAATACATGTCCAAGGAGGTCCATTGCCCTTGTCTGAACCGCAGCTCGCCACGGCCCATGCTCGTACCATAGCCGTCTTGATTGCAAATGACATTGTCTTGAGCGCACAGCTGATTTGTCACCGGCACATACATGTACGCCTCGCCATTGCCATGTTCGCGCCACATGACGCGCGCAGAAAAACATTCCACGCCGTCCGATTGATGCCCGCCCGAGCAACTTTCGTCCACCACGCCTAAATTATTGCCCAAGCATCGCATTAGTCCTTGCTTTTTCCTCTTTTTTTCCATTTTTCTTTCTTTCTTTTTTTGTATCATACGCACCTCCTTCAATTCCGGGCAGCTTGCCCCCCAGGACCCAATCAAAGTCTGGGGGAAAATACACATCGTAGCTGAGCAATGCCTTGTTGTACTGATTTTTGCCAAAGGGGCGCGAATGGAACAAGACGCCGCCCTCGACGCTTCCGGAACTGCGCGAGCCTGCGGGTGAGAAAGAGCCCTTTGGATAAAATACGCGCAGCACCGACTGGCTGGACAGGCTTGGATCGTTTACAAACTTGACGTCTCGTGAACCTTGAATCTGATTGCTCACGTTCCAATGGTGCTCAATGAACTCGCTGGTGTTGTCGTCGGGGCTCTTGAGCTGTGATTTCGGTACAATGGGCGCTGTCCACGTGCGCTGGAACTGTTGCTTGCGATAATCGGCATCTGCATGGCTTACAACAAGAAAAAACGCGAGCCAAATCAGCAACATTTTTCTGGAAAATGAAAAAACGAGACACGATCAATCGCGCCAACAGCCGACGTCTGCCGGTCATGTCATCACGTTGAGCTTTTTGCTCCGATTGTTCCAAAGAAACAAACAAACAAACAAAACTTGTAGAAAACCAAAAAAAAAAAAAAATTGTGGCCGCAGAGCCATCATTTATTACAAAAAAAAAAAAGTATTAGATGGCAATCCTCGAAAGGGAAAAAGAGGCGATCATGATCGTACAAAGAAAAACAGGGGGGCGTAAAAAAAAATGGGGCTCAATTGGGCATCAGGTGGGACCATGATCGTGCCTTGTTGGGAGGTCGTGGTTGGCTTTGAAAGAGACGTGATTGTCGTTAGGGGCGTTTTCCGGTGTTTTCGGCCTGGTTGTGTAGTGTTCCTGATTGACGTCCATTTCGGCGCAGTCGTCGGCCAATTCGTCGTTTTCGTCGTCGTCCAGCACCATGTCTGCTGCGGCGGCATTGGGATGTGTGCACAGCTGTTGCTGAAGCAGCTTTTTCAGCATCTTTTCGGCCATGATTTTGCCGCGAAGCTTGTCGCAATTGATCTTGAGCTGCTGGTTCTCGCCCATGACGTGGTCCAGCTGGCGCATGAGCACGTCATTTTCCTTGGTCAGCGAATGGATCATGGAACGCATGTCCTGATGCTGCTGGTTCTTTTTTGCGCGGTACCGCGCCGATGCTGTCTTGTTGCGCTGGCGCCGCTCTTGCAGGGAGAGCGTTGCCTGGCCGCCAATGTCATCATTTTTACGCGAATTCGTCGTGTACGCGTCAAATACAGGATACGCGCTCATGGGCGACGCGTCGTCGCCGCTACCGCTGCCGCTGCTGGTGCTGCTGGTGCTGCTGGTGCTGCTCGCACTGCTGGACACGTGACGATGGTGGTCATTGATGCGTAACACGGGCGCCGTCGTCGACGTGGACGATGTGGGTGTCGGCGGTTCCGCAGCCATGAATGACGCGCTCGATTCGCGACGCCCATACTTTTGCCCATCGGGTGACGTCGACCCGCACGAACTCGTGCTGCTACTACTGCTGCTGCTACTACTACTCGCGGAATAAGGCCCATGATCGGCCATGGATGTCTCGCTGCGGCATGGCGACGGAAATGGTGGCGAAACGTGCATCGCCATGGGCGACGTGATGGTGGAAATGGCCATCGGCTTTTGGTGCGTGAAAATCCCCATTGGTCGATCCAAAAAAAAAAAAAGAGTTAAAAGGGAGAGCTAGTGGCCAATCCTGGGATTCGACGCTTTTATATTGCTTTTTTTTTTTTTTTTACCGGGTGAACCGATTTTTTTTTTTTGGCCCTGTGCACATGCTTACAATCTCGGCGTGCCAACGATCAAAACCGAGGATGTCATCATGGACAAAAAAAAAAGGGAAGGTGAAGCGTGGTGGGACAGCCGCCATCTCGCCGCAACGACGCATTTTGACTCCTTTTTTGTTGATTTGAGATCAAGCCGATGCAACGACACCCGGTAGAGTCATCTCATCCATGAAACAAGGAGAAGTGAGGTGGATTTTGACTCTGGCTGCTCAATGCTGAGATAAAAATAGTCGAACAATTATACCCTTTGATGACAATAGACAAAAAAAAGGTTTTATTGTGCTTTGGACCAAGAAAAAAAGGTTGATTGTATTAGGATGTGGATGGCTTCAGGGCAAAATTGACTAGGCCAAGATTCGGGTGGTGGCGTGGCTCTGCCTTGCGCTGCTGCCTTTTGCGAAAGGAGACCATTTCGGGCGTCATGGACGGCGACGACGACGCATACGCGGCGCGCCATGCCGCTGCGCGCTTTTTGACCGAGGAAGAGATGTGCGCATGTGGCGGCAGCGGCGGTGGTGGCGCATTTTTCGTTGCTTTTGTGCTGTCTTTGGCTGTTTTGCATGATGACCTGAAATGACTGCTGTGTGCGCCAGGCACGGTTGGTATCCGGCCGTCAAGCACATTAGCGGTCGTCAGGGGAGTGTGCTTTTTCGCGACTGGCGCATCCTCGGCATAAATCTGGGACGTGATATCGCTCAATTGCTGTGAAAGCACCTAAATAGGAGCCCGAAAAAAAAAATGCATAGATGAGCAACAGAGAGAGAGAGAGAGAGAGGGAGACCCCCTAAAAAATGTGTCGAACCTCGTCAATGGACGCGGCGGTCGCCGCCATATTGTCAATGCCAACATGTGCCGTGTGTTTAAAGTTGGAAGGCTTGCCAATGATGCTTTTTGTCACTTTTTTGTATTTTGGCTTGCCACGCCTCTTGATGCTGACACTCGCAACGTGTGGATGATGCTTGCCGCGCGGCTTTTGTCGTGGCCGGAGGCGCACCGTGCTGGAAATTTGCATTTTCGACTGGGCCGCGCTCGGCTCGACATGCTCTTTTAGCATGGATGGCAGGCTCAATTGCTTGGCTTTGGAAATCGTCGCTCCCATCGTCTTTTTTTTTTTTTTTGAGGGGAATTGATGAACGTTTGTTGAAACAGAAACAAAGAAAAAAAAATAAACGATTGCTCCTACATAAAATACGCATGCCTTGTGTAAAAAATCAAAAAGGCTTGCTCTTGCCCGATTTGGGGCCAAGCAAAACAATGCGCCAGATTCGCGTGCGGACGATCGCCCGCCATTGATTGGGTCACACACACACAAAAAAAAAGGGGGGGTGGAGAGGGGAATAAAATTGATTTTTATTTCATTGTTCATGTCCATTTCCATGGTTTGCGCAAGAGTGGATGCGCCTCGGTGTTGAACACATACTCATCTAGGGAAATCACGTCCGGCGGACTAAACAAAAGATACAAATACTTGAACGTCTCAGCCAGGAGGAAGCTGAAAGTGGAAAACAAAATGTTAGCATGTTGTTGAATGGGCTGGCGCAGCTTTTTCTTTCTTTACCTTTCCATGGTGTCTTCCATGTTGTTCTCGCGCGCATTGTCGCTAACAATCCAGTCAACGTTGCGGATCGATGCGTAGCCACTGGCCGTCTTGCAATTCTTCTCAATGGCCTCAAAAATCTCCCAGCCATATTCCTAATCCAAAAAAAATTGAGCCATTGGATGGCCCCAATTTCTTTTTTACCTGATATTTCTGGTCACCCGTCAGTCGATATAGCACGAACAAGCTTTCCAGAGTTTCTATCGCGAAAAAAAAAAATGAGTATTTTCGTGTTGTTGCATGTTTTTTTTACCTGGTCGCAAATGGTACGCGCCGTCGAGGACGTGGATATTGTCGAGTCGATTGGGCTTGGGCGGCAGCTGGTAGTCGACCTGGTAGTGGATGGGCGGTGCCGATGCCTGGCGTGGCAGCGCATACTTGTATTTTGCCTGGTCATATGTCTCGCTGCCAGAGAAAGACCACTTTTCGGCGCCAAGACCCGTCGCGGACGTGCGATAAATATGCATGCACGCTTCCACGGATCCCTTTGCCAATTCCATGTCCTCGGGTCGGTCAAACGTCTTGGCTCCAAGCGCAAGCATTCCAGGCACAAAGCACGCCTAATATATAAAAAAACGTTGGCAAAGGCACGCGGTGCCCCTTTTTTTTTTTTTTGTACCAAGTGATCCATTGTGTTCTCGCGCATCTTGTATTGGGTATTGTACGGCGGCGCAAAAATCATGTCCGAGCCAGGAATATAGGCCAATACGTACTTTTTGATATTGTCAATGGACTCGAGGTCTAAAAATCAGAATCAGTACAGCCTTTTTGGCTAAAAAGTGTGCGCTTACACATGTCGCGGTATTGCTCCAGCGTGCCATCGACCATGATGTACTGCTTGATCAGGTATTCAAACCACGAATCACCCATGGCGCCCAAACGCGTCGTATAATCCGTGAATTTGCCACCATCAATGTGCAACCCCGTCGGATACAAGCCGCGGATGTACAAACCGCCATTGTTGTTCAGGCGCTCCATTAAATCCGTGATCTTTTGCGCCTATTTTATAAAAAAAAAAAAGGAGAGAAAGTGTCAAATGGCCCCCGTTTTTCCCCTCGGCTGCTTTCTAGAATATTTTACCTTTTGCGCGTAAGAAATGTCCTTTGTATGGTGCGATAGGGTAAAAAGCTCGAGATGCATGCTGAGATCGGCTGCAAGAACGCCTCTGTTTGGGAATTCCTTGGGTCGCGATGGATTCCATGTATGTGGGAAGAGGCCCGACGGGGTATCAAAGGCGGGCATGAGCCGCTTGCCTAGGAGGATCGCCTTGTCCAAGAGAATCGGGTGTTTCTGGCCGGACAGCTCATATGCGCTCAATAACCCGCCCATGTACCGGATCAGAGCCTCAAACACGATGATCTGCTCGTCCGTCTCAAAGGTCGACTTGCTCACCTGCGCCACCGCCTCCTGGAGCTCGTCGTCTAAATCCATGATCACCATCGTGCTCAGCGAATCAATCAATGTCGCGCCCCAATGCCCAAATGGATTCTTTGTCCCATTGGTGACTGGTTTGAGCTCGTCGTGGCCCATCGCATGCTCACCTATAGGTTGCGGGGAAAAAAATAAAGCAGTGTGAGATCATTAATAAAAAAATCGAAAAAATGGCCACTGGGGGCTTACTGTAACCACGCCACGCGTGCAAAAACGCGTCTTTGATCGCGTTTTGGCGCGCGACGCGCTTGGTCGTAAACGCGGGCGGCTCAGGTCCAAAGTCGAATTGAAGCGGCGGCAGTCTGTTGCGTTGCAATGGCTTTTGCTGCTGAGCGGGCAAAGGAGGAGGAGGAGGCGCCTGGCCAGGCTTGGTGTCGCCACCAATGCCAATGCCATTGCCACTGTTGCTGCTGCCACCACCCTTGTCCACCGACACCACCAGAGAATCGTCGTCGTCGTCCCAATCGGGTGCAACATAGTCATCAGGGGCCACAGGCACAACAGGCTGGCTCTTCTTGCCCACCCAAACGTCTGTCGGTTCACTGGCGTTCGGGCCGTCCATCGCATTCCACAGCTGGAAAACAAGCACCAAGCCCACGCACACGAGAAGCAAATGCCGCTTCTTGGACAGCTCTCGGAGCCCTTGTTTCCATAGCATGACGTCCAATTTTTGAAAGAGAAAAAAGAAAAAGAGGAAGAAAAAAAAAAAAAAAAGACGACATTGGTTCAGGGACCAAAATGGCTTTTAAAATTGGCATTTCACTCTCCGCAAGCCCCACCAAACCTAAAATGGCACCAGAGATCAATCGAAACCAAAAGCCCACATGACAATCATTCCGGTTCACGCGTAAAAACGCGTCTTTTTCGTGTCCCGTGGTCACTCGCACTCTGCGCTACCCAATTTAAAAAAGGGGAAACGCGCTTGTTGCAACTTTATAGTAAAAAGCGACTTTTTTGTGAACGTTGAATTTTCGGCCAGTACGCCGTTTTGCTTCATTTTGCTCATTCGTTGATGAAAATGCAATCTACGATATCCCAAAAAATAGACGCCCGACGCTTAAAAGCTGTCTCATTCGAATGAGCCCACGTGCAGTCGAGGAGTTGAAAAATGCAAAATTTAGGTGCTCTGATCACCACGCCATTCATACCAATGGTAACTGCTCTCTAATAACCGACAAGGATGCAATAAAAATCCGGCGTCCATTGATTGGTTTTCGCGTAAAACGCAAACAAAGATGCGATTTTTCATCCCAAAACAAACTCGATGACGCTTGGCCGCAGCACCTTGAAAATCATGCCATCAAAATGAGCATTGCTCAATGCATATGTAGACATGGGCGACCAATGAAAAGTTGATTTTTTGGCATCTTTGACACGGTTTTAAAGTCATATACGTTTTTCAACGCGTGATAAACCGCGTCCAACGTCGAATGACGCGCGCCTGTTTCTAATCGAATATATGCACTTGGGGTGTCTCTTGCCCGTGGCCGCGTCAGCGCGACGCGATGGACGCGTTTTTCCCATGTCATTCGCCGTTGAAATTAAATCTAAAATGGCGAATTGCTCATCAATCAGCAGACCAGTCCCGCTCATTTTTGGTGTTTTTCGTGGTTTCTCCATGCGGTGACTCTTGTGCTAAAGTTTGACGCCATTCTGGGAACCTGATGTTTGGATTTTGGTTTGTGAGACTCGCCGCGCCTAAATTTTGATTTACCCAAGGTGGGTGAATGGCGCAGCGATCTGAGGACCTAATTTTTGCATTTTTCATCTCCTTGGCTGCATCATCCCTTGGAAAATCCTTGTTTTCAAAAAAAAAAAAAAAAAAACATGATATCGCGCGATTCAGTGGTCGTGGCACCTCAAGAATGGGCTCATTTAAGCGAGGCCATTTTGAATGAGTCGGATGAACGTGCTGACGTCTTTTGTAAATTCATTGACAAATTAGCAAAACACACAAAAAAAAAAGGCCGTTTTCTTTGCAACGTACAGTGCCAATTGACACATACAACCCCAATGAACAAGTGCAGGATGGATTGATTTTTATTATTAACACACTAAATTGACATGATCACTCCTCCTCGTCACCCACTTGTTCTTCTTGATACTTTGGCAAAATCCAGAAATAATAATTGTCATCGCGATACGTGGAGAAACCTGGCGCAAGCACCCCGAGGTATTTGTGGATTTGCCTGAATGAAACCAAAAAAAAAAAAAAAAAAAAAAAAAAAACATCAGTCTGTATTCAATTGGCTCGCTTTTTCAAAACTTACGACATGCCTTGCTTTGTTGATGGGAACCAGAAATCTCGCTCACGGACGTCAAGATCAAGGCCGCGCACAACGCGCTCAACGCACTTTTGGAAACACACGCTCGCGGGGGCGTCAGGATTTGTTCGGAACTTCCATGGACCGTCGCTGCAATAATGACGCCAAAGCAAACGACCGACGCGGTCCTTGTTCCATGGGCGCAAGTTGCGAAACGATTCGTCCACTTGGTGGCCAAGGTGCTCCAGCGTGTTTTTGAACGCAGCAAAGTATGTGCTTTCGCCGCTTTTCAAAATCTTCATGTCCGAAATGATAATGGGCTTGTTGTCGCGGTCCTTGAGGTATTCCTTGGTGGCCATGTTCTTGATCAAAATGCCGCGCGTCGTCACCGCAGGGTCCACATGGAGAAAATAATCGCCTTGGGGCACAAGACTGCTGGTATAAAGGCCATCACGCTCGCTTTGCACTTCATCGTCAATCAAAACACGGAACTTGGTAACGTGATTCTTGCCAATCGACACCTTGGCATCCAAAAAGAATTCAAAAGCGTCCTTTTCATTGACCTTGAGCGGCGCCTTGCGCTTTTTCTTGCTCGACTTTTCCAAAATGTCCTTCAGCCAATGGCGCTTGAGCAATTTCTGCGCCTCTTCGGTCTCGTAGCTGCTTGGGTCGTCAGAGTCCATGCCAAAACGCTTGCTGAGGCTCTTGTAATATGTGACCTGACGGCTGCTCAGCGTGTCTGTCGGTGGGCTCTTGGAGACCTTGGCCTCGTAAATGGTCGTGTGCAAAATGTCGGCGCCCTTGCGCAGACCAAGGAGCCATGCACCCCATTTTTCTTCATCGGCATACAGCGGATGGACGCGCAGCATCGGCAGGTTCAAACGTCGCAAGTACGCACGCTGTGCAGCGCGCTCCTCAGAATTCTCAACACCTTGAGCAACGCCAATCAAGTCCTGCTGCTGCTGCATCCGCTTTTTATTGCCCGCAACGACCGCCGCAGCCTTTTCCTCCGTTGGAGCGCCAGCACGCGACTTGGTCTTGTCCGCACGACCTGAAAAAAAAAAAAAAAATGAAAAAAAATGAGCTCGTGTTTTTTTTTTCCTTTTCTTTTTCTTTTACCTTTGCAAATACTTGAATACGCTGCAGAATAGGCCTCGTGTGCTTCCTCCAGGCGCTCGCCAAGACCACTCGCCTTTTCAGCCACCTCCCAAGCGGCGTAGATTTCTTCACATTGTGAGCGAGTCATCAAAGGGATGCCGCCAGCCGCCGCCACAATCTTGTCCGCACACGCCTTTAGCAGCGCAACACGAGCCCAAAAGAGCTGAATGAATCGCAACGTAAGCACGCAGCCAGAGCCATACTTAACATTGCCGGGATCGACGCAAGGAAGAACGATGCAATGCAAGTCTTGCGGGACTTCATCGGCGGGTGAATGCAGATCAAAATCGGCATCTTCGTTGACGATCACGGGCGTCGCCATGGATGCATTGTAAGAGCCATCAGGGAGACCATACCTAAGCAAAAAAAAAAAAAAAAAAAAGAAAGAAAGAAAGAAAGAAAAAAAATCGTCAAGCTTGTCGTCGTGCTCGTTGTTGTGCTTCTTTTTTTTGAGACGCTTACGTGTTTTGGAATTGGCCATAAGCGACCTTGGTGGGTAGCTCGCCAAGACACGGCACAATGACGGGCTTCACGGCTTGAATCACCTTGGCAGCAGCGTAAATGTCGGCATCGAGATATTTGTGAACAAGGGTGCAGTGCAAGTCAATCATGGGAGGCAGGTGGAAGCGGGTATCCTTGTCGTTGGTGCCATAGACCTCCTTGATTGCGTCGCTCGTCAGCTTGCCTGAGCGAGATTGATCAAAAAACTTGGTGGCCTGCGTTGCGTTCTGATGCGTGATGTCTTTGCCTAGGATGAGGACCGTGGAGCGGCGTGGTGGCGCGTCGTTGTAGATGCCCAAAGCTTGTTCAATGGTCATGTCGAGCAAAGCTGGCTGCTTTTTCATGCCAAAGGGGTGCGACGGCGTTTCATAGATGGCCTTGAGTTTTTTCTTGAGCAGGTCAATCTCGGCCACGTCGCGCACGCCCAATTGATCGGTCAATGGCAGGTTCAAGCCGCGAATGCACTCAACGTCGTCATCCAAAGGCAAATACGAGCTGTACAGACCACCAGGCTGCGAATTGAGCAAGCATCCGCGATCAAAAAGGTGCACGAGGAACTGTTCCGTGGCATCCACCAACTCATCGCGCTTGGGATCAGTCTGGGGCAATGCAACTTGCAATTCAGGCAATTCAAAAATGGCCATATCGGTGGAGCGATTGGGGAAGAGAGAGTCGACAACAGAAATCACATTCATGTAGCGCGACTTGATGACTTTTTTGCGGCCAATGGCGCTTGGGGCGCGGACGACGTCGGCGCGGTCCTCTTGCTCGCGCTGTGCCGCCGATCGGGACGTGCAGCCAACGTATCGTAGCCACACAGGCTCATCGTCGCCCATGTCCGCTAGCTTGGCGCGCCACGCAGCCACAAATTCAGGATCGTGATACAGGCGATCATAGCCATCCATAATCGCGCGCAATTCTCGAGCCACGAAGGCCAATGAGCGCACGTAAAAGTTCGTAATTGACGAGCGCGAAAGGAACACGGGTTCCTTGACACACTTCTTGAGCAAAAACAAAAACGCCATGCCATCGTCATTGACAGTCGCGCTATCATCCGCAAAATCCATCAAGTAATCGAGGAAGTTGTCATCATCCTTGCGTCGTGCCAGCTTGTCCAGAAACACGGATGGGTCAATGGGCGCTTTCAAACGACTATTTTCAAGACGCTTCTTGATCAATTCACGAAGAGGATGCTTAAAAGACATGGGAAAAAAAGGGGGGAGAAAGAAAAGCGAAAAAAAAAAAGAGGAATTGGCATGAAATGGCCATCAAAATTTTTAAATTATACACAATGAGCCAGTCGTGCGTCACTTTCAATTTTTTTCACGCTTGCTTTTAGAATTACAGTGCCACGCTAGAAATGCCATTGAGCATCTTCATTCAAAAATCGAGATGAATGCGTCGCTTCCTGCGTGCCTGGTTCTCAACGCGTCGTTTTCCTGGCTCGCCAGACCCATCCTTGCACAACAAAAAAAAAAAAAAAAAAAAAGTTGGGCCCAAGGGAGGACGAGAGGATGCACTTTCAACATTCTAAAACGGGGGCACATCAGGATGGAAAAAAAAATGACGAGGTGATCCCCATCACCTTGCTCCTTTTCGTATGTCCTCAATGTCAATCGCATCATGTCGGAGCTCAAAATGGCACAGACGCGACGGCCCCTACCCGCCAATGGCCCAAATCTCAGTGGTTTTCACACGCATTTCTAGCCTTTTTGCTTTGGTTGGCCACAAAAATGTGCCACAACCTCCATCGAAGAATTTTCGAAACAAGCCCGACCTCAAAAAAGGCACGGACACGACGAAATTGGCCGGCTGCGACGCTAAAACACGCGTCATCCGGATCATTTGCGTGCCCAATAGATGCTTTTTGCATTGAGTGACCACAAATGGCCCCATTGACACATTCTCAGCCAATATCGGGCCCCAAATAGAATCAAAGTGGTCAAATCGGCCACTGCCGCCGCGGCTGGTTTCTCATTGTTTTGTTTGGTTGACCACAAACACGCGCCATTGTCCCGCTAAATGACCTAAAATGGCTGTGGCACAGCAAAAATGGTCAATGCAGCGCCTAAAGCCTCGTCTTAGTGAATTGCGCACATTTTTCTATTGAAGCACCAAAAACTACAAGTCGCGCTTTAAAAAAGAAAATCACGCACCGAAATCGCGCATTGTGGCCGCGGCAGACGCCTAATCTCGCCCATTTGTGTATCATTCAAAAGCCGCTAATTAGTCATTTTTGATTTTTCACATCCTAAAGCGAAAAATCAATTAAATGTAGGAAAAAAATATTTTTGAATTGCCTTTTGAGAATCTCAGATGTTCTGGAATCGTAAGAAGCCGAGGTAGCTCAGTTGGGAGAGCGATAGACTGAAGATCTATAGGTCAGCAGTTCAATCCTGTTTCTCGGCATTCATTTTTTGCACTTTTTTTGGGTGTAAATTTTTTTTTTTTGCGATTTTTTCTTTTTTTTTTTTTTGCATCTTTCCCGTGCCTTGTTTGTTGTCTCTCTGTTGCTCTCTCTTTCCTTTTTTTACGTGTGTGTCGACTTGAGTGTCGTGTGCAAAGTGAAAATGCAAAAAAAAAAAAAAAAAAATAGGACAGAGATGCAGTGCATTGGGTCCAAGCAGAGCCACTAATCAGCCATACTTTTTTCGCATTGAGCAAGGTGCATGTTGAATCGTCCCAGGTGATGCTTATTTAGCAGTATGATTGGTTTTGGCATCATGATCATTATGATGATGAGCGCAACAAGGAGTATTCTGCAAGGCACTCGATCAGGCATGGACGCGATTGTGCCAGCACACCGGAAAGCCGTACTTGCCTTATTAGGCATGTGCGTGTGCATCTTTTAAGTGCTCGACGCGCACGTCCACTGCATGTACAATGACGATCTGCAGCTCCAAATCTAGATTTTCTCGAGAGAATTACCATTAGTCATTGCACAGCATGCGACAAATAGACGACCAAAGACGTATGCAATGGAGCTGTTCTGGTGCGCATCATCTTTCAACAATCACATGGATGGCAAAATGGCAGCCATCGTGTCAAGTGTACCAAAAAAAAAAAAAAAAAAAAAGGATATACTGTTTTCGGTATCTACGTAGCCGCGCGGCATTTTGTGATTTTTCACATGACATGCATAGCTACAATAGGTGCTGCAGTCAATCGTGGCAAAGTTTGCCTTGATCGTGTTGATAGCATTTTCTTCCAAAGCCAACCAAAAGTCGTTGTTTTCGGTTTACTGTATTTCACTCTTGTCTTTGAATGAGGCGCGTCTGCCGAGTGATTCAATATGATAATGTGGCGCTTGGAATATTGTTGATTGTACCCCGCCATGAAATAATGATTGTGTGCATTCCATTAGCTGTAGCACTCCGAGATGGGGTTCATTCCAACGAGACTACTTTTGATTCATTGGCACAAGAGGCCCATGTCCTGTAAATTTATAAAGTAATGTGTATCTATTACCGCCAGGGTATTGTTGGGCGCGCTTCGCCACATTTGACCATGAGAAAAATAGAAATGTGCAAAAAAAAAAATCGTGCCAAACGCGTCACACGAACCAAAAGCGCGTCAATAGCGTGTCGTCAACGCTCGCACGTGACACGCGATCCATACGTCAAAGTGTACAAAAAAAATTCAATGAGACACTGAAAATGGCGATTGTAGTCGTGTTTGATAAAGCGAATAGTATATAAAATGCACGACACGCGTGTGACTCGATTCATGATGCTTTTGGCAAACCGGTGCCGCAGCCGCCCCTCCCATGATGGTGAGATGTGTGTGTACGAGCGGCGCACCGAGCGGCCAGGCATACACAAGGCGCAAAGGGGACATCAAACGGCTTCAATTGCTTTCCTATTTTGATACGTGACAGGGCACAAAGAAAGGCGAACGAATACGATGTCAGCGACCGAGGACAGCGTGACCATTGGGCTGTAAAAGACAATTGTTTTCGAAATATGCCTTCTTTTGACGCAAGGGCCAAGTTGGCGAAAACGCGCCGCAGTGTCAAAAGTCATATCTGCAGCGAGAGCAGGACATGATGCACGTTTCCATCATTGAAACTACAAAGGGATTAGGCAGCAATTTGCCGTGAAATATCCGGCTCGTTTTGCACGATTTGCGATAGATGATGGCACGTGATAGGGATGTCGCGGGAATCCAAGTCTAATTTTTCGACGCGGCCCCGTTTAGTCCTTTTTTTTTTGAAAATCAGTCCAGGTTGCTCAAATCAGCGTTTACAGCCGCGAAATTGGGCTCATTCGGCGCGCCTCGTCGCACTTTCTTGCCGTGTGCTCTTTGGAAGCAAACGAAGTTTGAAAAAAGCGAGGAGTGTGCTCTGCTGTGCTCCTCAATGTTTACCTGATGCCTCCCTATTTTTTTATGGTTTGATTTTCCCCGCTATAAATAAGATGGACTTTTTAAAAACGCCCTCAGGGTCAATCATGTTATATGCACATGCCCCTTTTTTGATCGATCGATCGCCCTTTTTTGGATCAGTTCCATTTTTGTCACTTTAAAGAGGAGGATTGTCATTAAAAAGGAGCAAGTACAATAAGGCAATGAGGAGCGGCTAATTGACGGCTTGATTTAGAGTCGATATTCGGGAGATTGCCGTTGATGCGTCACTGCTAGGCAGCAGTACATGCATTATGCGCATGCTCCTTTTGTTTCCACGTTTGGGGTCCTGCAAAGCAGAGTTTACTCCTCTTTTTTTTTTTTTTTTGCCCCTGATCATAGAGATTGAATTATTTTTTGGTTCGCCTCATTTTATGACGCTTTTCTTTTTCATTTTCTTCTATTCATTATGCAAGCACAACTGGAAAACAAGACGAAAGCTTATTTTACTGATCGTACGCCTTCCGGACAAGGCGTCATCAAGGACTTTTTTGAGCTCAATTACGACGCATCCATCAAAGTGCGCTTGTGTGACAATGACTATTTGAATCTGGCCAATCACCCGGAGGTACTGGAAGCGCAAATCAATCATATTAAGAGTTGTGCCCAGCGAGACATTGTCATGTCATCCTTGTTCCTGGCAAGTCAAGATGTCCATGGACAGCTGGAGAAGGACATGGCCGAGTATTTTGGCAAGCAATGCGTTCTGACACAATCTGGCTATGCAGCCAATGTCGGGCTGATGCACGCGTTATGTGATTCCTCCACACACGTTTATGCTGACCAAATTCTCCATGCATCGTTTCGTGATGGCCTAAAGGCACAAGGTGCCATGGTGCACCGCTTCCTTCACAATGATGCAAAAGACCTGGAAGCCAAGATCAAGGAGCATGGTCCCGGAATAATTATTGTCGAATCAGTCTACAGCGTGCCAGGCGATTTTGCACCCATCCACGACGTTGTGCGATTGAAGCATACCTATGGATGCCTTCTTGTGGTGGACGAGTCGCATTCTTTGGGCATTTTTGGAAGAAGAGGCCTGATGTACGAGGAAAATATCGACAAACACGTGGATTTTATTACAGCAAGCCTGGCAAAAGCTTATTGTACCCGTGCTGGGATCATCATTGGTCCTCATTCGACATTTATCAAAGAAAAATCGTATCACTATTGTTTTAGCTCGGCATTAATGAGGGAGGACATCATACGAATTCGCGAGATTTTCAATGTGGTACAAAAGGCGGATGCAAATCGCGCTAATCTAATGGCCAAATCTGAAATGCTGCGCAATGCTCTCCAGCCCATGGTCCTTGAAATGCCACGCCCATCGCCTATCATCTGCTTTCGCTTTAAATCGGAACAAGACATGGACAAATTTCACCGCTATTTGACACAACAGGGCATCCTTGCTGCTCCTTTTTGCCATCCTGGGTCCCCTAGGAATGCTCCTCTTCTTCGAATGACGGTTCACTCGGCCTTATCAACGGAAGATGTTCAAATGGTCATCAGGGCCGTTTTGACATACAAAAACAAGCTTTGATCCGAATCGTCATCCCAAACAAGTTTGCACACACTATATGCTTATCCTATGTAATATTGAAATAAAAAAAAATATTGGTCTACGTATATTTGACATTGACCGGATCTCTGCGACGCCAACAATCTCAAAAGTCATTTTGCCCCTTTTGATGCGTTTTCTCGGCATAGCTTGATCCGATGCGCATCAAACGTGCTCCACGTGTTTTTGGCGCTCATTAATCGCGTGCTATGCAAATAAAACATGGTAATAGATAAGATCAATCTCGGGAAAATCGCGATTTAGAGCTGTGGATCACTTTGGAGCCTCATTGCGCGTGTCGTGGGCACGAGACTCGAGGATCGAGCAATGCGCGTGCACCTTCCTAATAAGGCAAATTCAGCTCTGTGGACTACATAGGGAAGTCTCTTCGAATGTTGCAAATGCATCCTAGGATTGTCCCTGTCGCATTCGAGATAATGTCGATGCTTACATCATCTGTCAATAAGCTAGATAAAGCCCACTTGAAATGATTCAACGTGCACCTTGCTCAATGAGAAAAAAGATGGTTGCCCAGTAGCTGTGTTTTGATCGAATGCAAAGCTGTATTTTGCTGCCTTGCATCTCGGTCCATCTTTTTTTTTTTTTTTTATATTTTCAAGTTCCACACGACACTCAAGCCAACACGCACGTAAAAAAAAAGAGAGAGCAACAGAGAGACAACAAACAAGGCACGAGAAAAGATGCAAAAAAAAAAGGAAAAAACAGCAAAAAAAAAAAATTTACACCCAAAAAGTGCAAAAAATGAATGCCGAGAAACAGGATTGAACTGCTGACCTATAGATCTTCAGTCTATCGCTCTCCCAACTGAGCTACCTCGGCTTCTTACGATTCCAGAACATCCAAGACTCTCAGAAGGCAATTCAAAAATATTTTTTTTCTTGCATTTAGTTGATTTCTCGCTTTAGGATGTGAAAAATCAAAATGACTAATTAGCGGCTTTTGAATGATACACAAATGGCCGAGATTAGGCGTCTGCCGCGACCACAATGTGCGATTTCGGTGCGTGATTTTCTTTTTTAAAGCGCGACCTATTTTCCAGTTGTCAATTGGGGCCTGGTGCGTTCTGGTAGCTGGTGACCAGGCTGGATTTTACATGGATCTTGCCATCCCTGCAGCGTACAAACTCATAGACAAACCACAAAAAATACAATAAAAAAGCTCTAATAGTGAAAATGTCGACAATCACCTGTGCGATCATCGATTTTTTTATGCATTCCACGCGCATCTGTGTCAGTTCCAAGCAATGCGTTCCAATTTGGGACGACTCGGGCTCATACACCAGAAGAAGGTCTATGGGCTATCCTTTTTTTTTTTTTTTTTTTTTTTAGTAGCACATCAGTTGCATTTCGCCAATTTGGTCATGTGTAGGGCGAGAAATGCGTGTACAAAAGACGCATCGCTTGGAGAAGCGACGAAAATGACGAAAAATAGCTGGGCTGGCCTGCTGCTTGAGGAACATTTCTTGATTTTATTCACAGGCGAATGACACGGTAAAAACGCGTCCGTTGAGCGACATCAACGCATGTAATGAGACGCCGCAGATGAATGTATTTGATTAGAAACAGGTGCGTGTAAAGAGACGTTTGACGCGGTCGACGACGTCCATGATTTTAATAAAATCATACCAAAAATTGGCAAAAAAAGATCTTTTTTTTTTTTCGTTGATCACCAATGTCCACGTACTCAGCAAGTCATGCTCTTTTTAATGATGTTGTATTTCTCGGAGATACAGGCACGTTTTGATGGGATGGGCTCGAGCCGAAAACAAGACGGATGCATTCTTCGTCCACAGCCAGCCAATGGACTTTTTTGGTTTTCTATGTCTACTTGTCGGTGAATAAGAGTCATTTACCTTGTGGCTGAATGGTCTTGTAGATGGTGAATTGCACGTGAGCCTGAGAAAAATATAAAGTTGCCCGACGGGATGAAAGCGCCATTTTGTGATCATCCCCGGTTTACCTCGGAAGCGTCCATGCTATCAATCCGTGCAATTTCTGTCTCTCTCTCTCTCTCTTTTGTTTGTATTTGCCCCACGTTTTATTTAATTTTGCTTTTGGTATCAAATGTCACAGCAAGTTATTCAATATGATAAAAGGCCAGTCGGCCGAGAAATGCGAGAATGGCAAGCTTCTCAATATCTTTAGATGCCGTGTTCCATGTACAACGCGATAAAATGATTAAAAATGAAATTGTACCGCCAGGTGGGACAATGGAGCATCTGTCGGTACAATCTTAAAACGACGTTGGACCCGAGATTCATGCGGCAAATGTTGCCATTGTGGTGATACAGGACAGATTTTCAACATCTCCCTTTTAAGCATCCAATTGGGTCCTTTTTGCCAGCCACACTTTTGTTGGATAAAAAGACATTTTTGTGTAAACCCCTTTGAGAAAAAAATCTGATAGTACAATGAAATTGAAGCTTTTCTTGTTAACATCCCTGTCGTTTGTGTTTGCGAGTCCTTTTGATAAACGGGCGACTGCTGAAGAATGGCGTCTGCGCACGGTGTACCAAGTTTTTACCGATCGATTTGCACGTTCGGATGCAACCACGCCTGGTTGTTCGGTGGAGGCGCTCGAATATTGTGGAGGTACATGGAAAGGCATCCAAAGCAAGCTCGATTACATTTCAGGCATGGGTTTTGATGCTATTTGGATCTCGCCCATTTCCCTGCAGACCGAGGGCGGGTACCATGGCTACATCCCCAAGGTGTTTGAAGAGGTCAATCCTTATTTTGGCACGAAACAAGAGTTGAAAGATCTGGTCAAGGCGGCTCACAAGCGTGGGATGTATGTGATGTTGGATGCCGTGGCCAACCATCAAGGGTTTCCACCCAGTCCCGGCAACTTTACAGGCTTTACGTTTGACAAGGTGGCGGATTATCATCCTCAGTGCGCCATGGATTTCGAAAATCAAACGTCTGTGGAGCAATGTTGGCTGTTGGACTTGCCCGACTTGAACACCGAGAACCCTGCGATTGTGAAAAAGCTCAATGGCATTGTGCACGACTGGGTGTCCACGTTTGGGTTTGACGGGCTGCGCATTGACACCATGCGACATGTGCGCAAGGAATTTTGGATCGACTACATTGCGTCTGCAGGTGTGTTTGCCACTGGCGAGGTGTTTGAACCCGACCCAGCTTATGCCATGAGCTACATGGAGGTGTCGCCATCGGTGCTCAACTACCCGCTGTACTCGTCTGTCATTGGCGCCTTCACCAACGAGACCAAAATGACCAATATGACGGCATTGCAAGCGGGATGGCAAGCGATCCAGGACGCGCCAGGCGTGTGGGCCAATTTCGTTGACAACCACGACAATGCGCGCATCCAAAACAAGACCAACGACGTGGCTCTGACCAAGAATGCCTTGGCGTTTACTTTGATGGTCGATGGCGTGAGCATCGTGTATTATGGCACGGAGCAAGGCCTGCATGGCGGTGGCGATCCACACAATCGCGAGGCTCTTTGGGCAGACGCTGGATACGACACGACTACCGACATGTACAAGTTCCTGACGACGCTGATCAAAAAGGGGCGGCAGCCCAATATCAAGGGCAAGGTGGATGGAAAAGGCCATGTATCGTCCGATGCATCCGTTTTGACGTTCCGTCGTGGTAATGCTCTTGTGGTTGTCAACAACTATGGGTCGGGAGTGACCAAAAATGTCACCGTCGATGCCAGTGGATTGAACGTTAGCACTCTACAAGACATTTTTTCGAAGCAACGCGTCATAGTGGCCAACGGCACCGTGAAATTCCAGATCAAAGACGGCCATCCAGCCATTTTTGTTTGATTCTCCCTTTTACTCGGCACCATCGTCGTACAATGACTTGTCCATTAGCTATTTTTTTAAAGATTAAAAAGGCTCTTGTTGCGAAATTCTCGACAAACATCTCTTTGATACTCCATTTTATTTGCGCATGACGTGTCAGTCTATCATCGACACATTGAACCCTGACTTTTTTTTTTATCTCGCGTGAAAATAGGTAGACAATCGTTATTAAAAATAATTTTTAGGGCGCGCATCAAGGGATTGGTTGCCAAACAAGCAATGTAGAAGTCTGAAACAAGTCCAAACGTAAAGTGGCGAGGTATATCTACTAGTGGAACTCGCGTTGCAGCCGCCAAAAGCGATCCAAAAGCGCGCTCACACGCAAATCCAAAATTAACCGCACCCAAGCTCCCAAACCAAAATAAAAAAAAAGGTCTCCAGAATGACGCCAAACTTGTATACAAGATAAAGTTCATGACGAAACCACAAAAAAGACAAAAACAGAGTGGGATCAACCTGCCCGTTGGCCATTAATCCGTGATTTTAGATTAAAATGCAACAGCAAATTGCAAGGGGAAAACGCGCCCGCAGAGCCGCGCTGACGCGCCCATTAGCGAGAGAGACGCCAGATATATGAATATCATATGGATCAGGCGTATGCAACTCGACGCCTTCGCAGGGTTTCACGCGCCGACAACTACCTATGACTTTTAAATCGTGACCAAAATGCCCAAAAATCGCTTTTTTTCGTTGATCATCAATGTCCAAATACGCAGCAATTTATGCTCTTTCTGATGAAGTGATTTACAAATTGCTATGGCCAAGCTTCCTCAAGTTTGCCTTGAAGAGAAAATTTGCATCTTTTCGTGTTTTACGCGGAAACAAGTCAATGGGCCTCCGGTTTTATTGCATTCCTACCAGTTACGTGATTGACTTTATCTTGTGGTTGAATGGCGCGGCGATCCGAGGACCTAAATTTAATAGCTTTCAAATCCGTGATTGTACTGTTGTGGTGTGAGAATATTTTGTTGTTTTTTGCCCTTTTAGTCCGCATGATTGATGTGAACGTCTTGTTTCGTCCCTCTTAGTTCTATGCCTCTTTATTTACATTGTTATCTTAGCATTTGTCGCGTGTGTGAACCTTCTTTTGTATATAATACTGTAGCCTGATATCATCGTTTCTCTCTCTTTTCTCTCCCTCTCTCGCTCTACCTCAGTCCTAGCTCTCCCACCTCGTTGTATCTTTGATAAAAGGTTCTATTGTATTATCACTGAAAGATACCTAAAATCGGCCTCTGAGCTTCTGGACATAACATGTACCCCTTGGAAAATCCGTGACTTTTGCTGATTTTTTCAAATCGTCACAGGTCACCATCTAAAGGTCGCAGTGCCAAGTGGGTAAGCTCATTCGAAAGAGAATGCGTGGAATCATCGATTTGAATAGCTGGTTTCATAGCGAACCAAGATTCTTGATGACAAGCATTCGTAAAAGAATGAAAATACTGTCATTTCAATTTTCTCGAGTTCATGTGCGTTGGGCTTTGGATGAAACTTGTACCATTGGAAAGAGACGAGCCCGGGCGTCATTTCTTGTCCGCTTAGCTGCCCCGATAGACGGACTTTGTACGCAGACGCAATGCGATCAAAGATTTGAGGGCCGGTTTGCTCGGCAAAGGGCTAGTCCAATCATGACGTGGTGCTGTAACAAAAGATGTAGAATTCGATCCTCTGTCGAATGGAACCAGTTTCGTCATTGTATAACCAAAACTGGTGAAGAAATTCCAATTTCCAAAACCATACTTTGATCGTCATTTCCTCGAGATCGGCTTAATCAACCGCCGATTTTTATTACAAATTTGCTTGGAAACAGGGGGTTAATGCATCTAAAAACTTGACTCCTAGTTCACCAGTGTGTAGGTTGCCAAACGGATTTGAGATTTGCCGAGACCTGAAAAATCTCTCAAAGCGGGGGACCCTCCAAATGCATTTTGACCTGAGCAACTTTTTTTTTCCAAAATGTAAAAAAAAATCATTTCACCGCCAAGAATCCATTGCAGCGCCACGAAAATTTACCATCTATACAGTAGGACCTGGCTCCTCTCTTTTCAGAAAAAAATTAAAAACCCAAGGTCGATTGGCTGAATCGACCAGAAAATTGACATTGCCTAAAATTTGGCTGTAGCGACCAGGAGTCGCTTTTGCAAAAAAAATCATTTTTGCGATAAAATCGTGTGTCGATTATTACCGTCATACTTTGCCACTTTGATATTTCATTGCTTCTCTTTCATAAAAAAATTAAAATCCAAGGGGCGATCAGCCTGTTGTCGAGATATGCACCGTTTTCCCGAATTATCACAAATCCTATTACTGACTACTTCAAATAATACAAAGGCTGCTGCCTACAAAGCTGCGCCACTGGACTATTTCGGCGCGTCTCGCTTCAAAAAAAGTATTTTAAATATAGAGATCAAACAGACGGTTGTAGCGAAATCCCAAAAAATGGAGTTTTTCACATATCCAGTCTTAAACACCACAAACCATGGTTGGATCGTCGCCTCCATAACCGCTTGCAAGAGGTCATTTCGTTGCGTCTTTTTCAGCCTGGCGTTGAAAACCAGAGGTCAGCTGAATCTTGTGCGGATGAATGCAAAATATCGACATTTTCACAGTTATATCCCTGTCTTGGTCAAGTTATTATTTGATCGCAATGAAATTGGCATTATTCCAATCAGACGGGCTCCGACGTCATTTCCGGAATGTTTGTTTGGCCGATGCATGACTTTTGTACGCTTGTGAAAGCCGTTCAACCATTTCATAAATTTTCAACCTCCATGTGTATCGACAACGAAAAGGACAACCCGTGGCATTTTTAACGTGTCGTAAACAGCAGTTGAATCTCTGTCGAATGAGACCAGTTTTATCGATGGATAACCAAAACTGGCAGAGAAAATCCACTTTTTCAACAAAATCTTTAATTGCAATTTGCTCGAAAACGGTCTAGTTGACCCCCAATTTTTATTGCAGATTTACTGACAAAAATGGGGTAAAGCATCTAATGGGATGACTTGCAGCGCGCTAGCTTGGGTTTGAAAATTTGCATCGGTCATTTCTGCAGGATGCAGCCCAACCAGCCCACAAAAACTTGTAAAATAAAAAAACCAAAAAATTAAAATTCCATGCAATCCAGATTTCCATTTTGATATATGTCAAACATGAATTGGTGAAAAAATAACTTGAACCAAAGTAGGCACTTTTTCCAGTCGATCAGCGTTCATGCGTCACTCTTTGACCATTTTTCTTGGCTTGGGCCGACCTGCCATTTTGTGGGCCAATCGCAATTCGTCGGGGTTACCTGTTTGGGATGCATTGATCACTCGGAGTTTGAATTTGCCCGTCTTTGGGATTTAAATGTGTGACCCCTGAATTTTTTAATAGTGGTCGTAGCGCAATGGTGTTTTAAGCTTTTTTGTTGCAAATTTTGTGTTGAATCCATCGTAGTTATATTTGAGCGGGATCAATCAAGTAGATGGCGAGATAAATGCAAAAGATGACAAATTTGATGTTTTTGGAATTTATGGGTTCAAAAAAAAATCGGGCGAATCCATCTCGCACACTGGCCTACAGTTCATGCCGTGACGCGTCTTTCATCAGCTTATAGGTAGGCTGTAAAAAAATTTCTGGAGGCACAGCAAGCCGGTAAAGTCTGAAAAACACGCTTGCTTGATCCTTGGTGGTCTTTTAGACAGGCAAATACAGTATGTTTGCGATTTTTTGTGTGGCATGGCACGCTGTTGCAAGGCATTGAAATGACCTAATGACGGCGCTCGGCGCTCGTGAGAATCTGTCTGCTTCAGTCCATTGAGCTTAAAAATGGACAGATCAATGCGTATCATAGTAGTAAATGCGTGAAAAATCCCAAAATCATGACAATCGTGCTTCCATGCATTTTCACGATAACAGGTCGATTTTTTTTTCAAATCGAGACAAGAATACGCGTTGCACGCATGTAGAGGGTGCCTTGCCCAAATTTGAGAGGAATAGGGCTACTGACTCGGCGTCGTGGAAGAAAGTTAAAAGTTACATATCTACATTCTCAAGATCTCAGCACGTCAAATATTCAATGAATTATGGGTAGAAAGGATAAGTTTTTGCATTAATGACAGCTGCAAGTCAGTAGGGCAGCCACTTTAGCAAAATAATACAAAAGAAAATTTGCGGTCGTTTTATTTGCAGTTAAAAAGGCTTCATTGCATTGATAAATATGATATATCTTTTTTTTTTTTTTTTTTTTGCGGGGAGAATCATCATCGTAAAAAATCAACATTTAAGAGCAAGTGGATGGCAAGCCAAGGACAGAGAGAGTTGTGCTATTGTAGCCAAGCCAGCCGCGCATAGCATTGATAATGGACAAATCACGGTGCACACGTCTAAGGAAAAGGTTATTAGAAAATATCGGTCATACCGGTATGTGCTTATTATACTTACGTGTAAGCGCCTTCTTGCCAAGTGCCATCCTTCACAACCGAGTATCCGCAGGCATCGGCTACGTAAGCGGCGGCTTTCTTCATCGATTTACACCCAGTGGTGCTCTGTGAGCCTGTGTACCGAGCGCAATCCGAGTAGCCGTCAGGGAAACCAGATGCGCCATTATTCATGAAAGAATAGCTTGACAGGACATTGCGGACATTCCAATCGCCATCCGTACGGTTAAAGAGTTGAACTTCAAAGGCTCGGTGGGTGGCAACGTCCTTTGAAACTAGCGTAAAAATTTAAAAAGTGTAAATAATTTGGAAAAAAACATATTTGTGTTTACCAATGAGGACAGATCCAGCGCTCCCCATATCGCGCGACGACGAGCCGGAGGTCTGTTGATCGTGGTCGTCATTTTGAATGACAAAACGCGTGGCAGGAATGACCCAGCTGCCGCACGCTGGGAATTCCTTGGGGTAATCGCTAGACCAGATCTTGATCTTTTCCACATCCGTGGTCGAAATGCCGCTGGCCGCCAGCTGGTCCGAGAGGTACGTGTAAAAATTGTATGACGAGTCTTGGCATGCCAATAGATCTTTTTCACCGCCCAAAATGACTTCCAGCCAGCTAATAAAGTCATCGGGGAGCGAGCCGCCCATCTTTTTGTTCAGCAGACCAAAGATTGCCGCGTGGTCATCGGGTGAAATGTGCTTGGCGGCATCCACACGGAACCCTGAGAAGCCCAAGCTAAGCAAATCGACCATGTACGCGGCAATGCGATTGCGAACATAGTCGCTGCCGGTGTTCAAATCTGCCAATCCCACGAGCCAACTACAAAAACGCAAAAAAAAAAAAAGAGTTCACCGTGTTGAAACATGTGTCATTTTAATTTTTTTTTACCCAGTGCTTAGGATGTTGGGGTCGGTCCAAGAATTCAAGGATTTTTCGCAGTGGAAATCAGTTGGGCCATAGGGCACGGCTACAATTTTTTTTTAGTTTTTTTTTTCTTTTTTCATATTGATTCATTTGCTCTTTTACCAGGGTATTCCATAGCCGGTCGTGCACCCGTGGACTCGTTTGGTACATAGGTATAGCTGTGCGTAAAATAAGGCGATCCATCCGACGCATTGTGTCCTGTCCAATAATTGCAGCCTCCATCACGGTGTAACTGGATGTCATTGCCACCACCAGTCATATGATTCACAACAGCATCTGTAGGATATCCATGAATAAAAATTCAAAATGAAAACAGACCATTGTTATAGATTTACCTGCATAAACGCGGACCCCGTGGTTGCGGCAGGTGATAATCATGTTTCGCAGGTCTTCACGCGTGCCCATTCGGCCGCTTTGTCGGTACGATACGGGCTGGTAAAGATGATACCACCTATCATGTAAAAGTCAAGCGACTGTAGGCATATTCAAATGTTCAAGACACTTACGGGTTAAATTGACCATCGGGTTCATACCAATTGGTGCTTGAAACATGTTCTTGTAAAAAAAAAAATTGTCAATTTATACGGAAAGCTTATAAATGTTGTTTTTTTACCCTGTGACGGGAAGATCTTGACGCCGGCCCAGCCAGCTTTGCCCAGAAACTCGCATTCTTTGGCCACGTCGGCATAGGGCCAGCCAAACAGCTCGACAATGGATACTTTTTGCCCATTTTTCGTTTGGGGCACATCAATCGCCGGCTTGTCCCAAACGAAATAAAGGGCTGTGCACAAAAAAAAAAAAAAAATCAGCAAAAAAAAAAACATCAAACTGGGTCGCTTCACTTGCGTTCCAAGGTCAAGGTTGCATTGGCATCTGGCGCCGTGACCACAATATCCAAGGCGCCCGTAAACGACGTGTCAACGTCAAAAGTATTGGTTTCCGTTGCCGTCGCACTTCCAAACTTGAACTTTGGCGTGGTACACGAGCGTACATTGGCATGGACCGTCACTGTAGCAGACGTGCGATCGGCATTGTAGGTGATATCGGCATATCCGGTCAATTCGCGAAAGTCTTGGAAGGTGTCCACATAATACGACCCATTGGTACGCGACGGCGTCTGCCATTTGCGATCATCGTAGCCAGCTGCAGGATAGGTACTTGCCCCATTGGAACAGCTGTCAAGACTCCAAATGCCACAGCCTGTCAATGTCGTAGTTGGAGCAGGTGCCGGGACGCTACACGCCGTTTGAGCCGCCACCAAAAGCTTTTCCACACTCAGAAATGCGGCACCCAGGAGGATTGGAACATGCATTTTGATCGGAAAGATTCTGATTGATACAAAAAAAAAGAGATACTTGAACATTAGACTTTTTATAGACCCGCTCAGATGGAAAAATCGGTGAATCTGAAGTGAGCATGAGAAGAAATGCGAGATAAAGTTGCCCGCTGGAAAGAAAGCCCATGAAGCAACACCGTTGACGTGTGAAAATACCACATTTCCGCGGAGGACACCCACAAATTACAAACAAGTGTCATCCATGGTGTTGTGTGACACCATCAAACAACTTCATTTCTCTCTTTTTTTTATTTGTCAATGTTTGCTTATGGCCAGTTTCTATTGTTCTATCAGATCAGATGTCGTTTGAAAAAAAAGTGAAATGACAAAAAGCCCGGCTAGAAAGTGAGAAAAGCTAGACCAGCAATAGTAGCACTTGTCAATGTCTAGACCATGGTAATGTTCTTTTTTTTTCTGTGTGTGTTTAAATGGAAGATCTCGGTAAAACGCAATTGCACCCCACATGCAACGCAGATGAAATGAATGAAAATGAAATAGTCCCGCCCGGTGGGACAATGGAAACCTGTCGGGATAACCTTAATCAACTGAGATTCATGCGCCAATTGTTGCCATTGTGTCGTACAAACCAGAATTATTTCAACAACATCTTCTTCTAAATATCATTTTTGGGAATGGCTATAAGGATCATCCAGTTACCAGCCACAATTTTTGTTGCATTAAAGACATTTGTCCTATTCTCGTGTGAATTCTCGGAAAACCGCCAAAGTTTTACCGTGGTATTGCAGCTTTTCGCGCTGGCAACTTTATCATTGGTGTTTGCAAACCTTTTGTACAAACGTGCCAGGGCATGCAAATCGTGCAATGTACCAAGTTTTTACCCATCAAATTGCGCGCCCGGATGCAAACAAGCCTGATGTCGCGATAGGCGATACAGCCCTGGTCCTCACAGAGACACAGACCCAAGCGGCACCGAGTCCAGCAACGCGCTTTGACGCGCTTTTGAAAGAAATAAAAAAGAAAAAAAGAAAACAATCAAAATACAGTAGACAACCCACCATGGTACTGCTGCAACAAAAGTCGCAGAGTTTATTCTCTCTCAAACGTATCCGGTTTTACTGCTCTTTACTCAATACGCATCGAGAAATCAATGTTCCTAAATTCAACTTTGATCGCGTTTCAAGCCGTGACGCGTCTTTCATCAACGGGTAGCCGGGTTGGTAGGCTGTAAAAAAATTCTCGAGGCGGAGCAAGCCGGCAAAGTATAGAAAATCGCATTATCATTTTTCACATTTTCAGTGACAAAAGTGCGTGTACGGTATTTTCGTGTTTTGTGCCGCGCTGCTGCCTGAATTCAAAAGGCAGCACGCATCAAATGAGTCCCACGCGCCGCTCCCGCCCGGAAACTACTGGCATGCAAAACGCGCGTCATGGGCGGCGAATCGAGCGTGGGGATTTTTTTTTGAAGAATACGGAAAAAAATCAAAAAAGTCATGGCTTATCCCCTTTTTTCGTGGTTCCTCGCGAAAAAAAATCATGCCAACGCATTATTTTTTGCCTTCAACGCGTCTGACGCGCGTCGCTTTGCGCGCCACGAGTGTGCACAACGCGTCATACGCACCCAAAGTCTATTTAACGTGTAGCTGCTGTGCTGCTCCCGCGCTGCCCCCGCGCCGACGTGCCTGTAAAAACCCGTGCCGCCCGCGCGCCGCTCTCACCCCTTTGCACATGGTTTGTAGTATCGGGTAGCATGCACAGCCGCTTTTTCTGCCGTTATAAATTGTGCAAATAAAGAAAATCCTAGCAAACTTACATTTGTTCTTTGGAAAAAAAAGGCCCAGTTTAATGCAGAAAACTGAAAATCGTCATTTTTCACCCACGAAGCGCGTCAGAAATCTCAAATTAAACCTGCGCGCCCTACACCCTATGATAACTTGCGCGGCACACCGAGAGTATTTAACGCATTGCCCCTGGATGTAAAATTTGATTTGGAATCGAATGGTGTTACTTTCGAGCCACCATCGTTTAGTAAAAACACTTGATAATCGCAACTTTTGCAGCCAGTATAGGTAAATATTGCGTAAACTGCGATTATCTCGAAATTTTATCAAGTTAACGCACACCCTGTGAGGACTTTATTCGATTCTAAATTAAATTTTACATCAGGCTACGTAAAAGAATTACGAATTGAGTGATTTTTGAGGCACTTGTATTAGAACAAATCGCAAAGATGGGCCAAAATCGCATCCAAATCGCAAAGTGCTCAAAATTCAACAACTTGACATTCTCTCTCTCGTCTCTTCACTCTCCTCTATCTGGTCCTCTACTCTCCTTCTCTGCCCTCTCAATGCCTACATGCAATTCGACTACGTACCTTAATCGTACGTCCGCCACCGAGTGGGATGCTAACGTGCTTTTCAGCTTGTACGAGAAGGAGCACCCACAAGTCCGGAGGGCTCGATTGCTTGAAATGGTGTTGGCTGATCTTGCTGAACTGTCCAAAAAAAGACCCATGTTAGCAAAAAACGTGGAAGTTTTGCAAGGTAGCCTCAATGTAAGTGGCTGTTTTAATCGATTTTGCAACATAGAAGAGCTAAACTTATTATTTAGTTGGCCCTGGCGCTTGCCGAGGGCACAAAGTCTCAGCAAGCTGGTGGACCCGCCGTTATACAAGTCAACACGTGGAATTCTGGTGATGTCGTTGTCAACCAAAGTAGCGTAAGTTTGATTTAGGATCAAAAAGCATAACAAAGGTTGGCATCTAACGATTTTATGTAGCCCAACGAGCGCAAACAACCGGACACCGGTCATAAGGTAAGGATGGAAGCTTTTTTTTTTTTTTGGCAGCGCGTATTTTAATCTTTTTTGCTACTTGGGATAATGTCTCTGTCAAGAAGGGCACAAAAACTTTCAGCTTTGCTCCCCGGCCTGCACCATCTGTTTAGACACACAAGTCAAGGATTTCCGACGAGGACCGTGCCATGCTTGCGCCTCTTTACACCATCAAAATAAACGACAAGCACCTCGCAGGCACATCACCGTCCGTGGTCGACGCGTATGAGGCCAATCTAGAAAGCCTGGCCAGCAATTCGTCGCTTGTGAGACGACCGGCAGCTTTTGACTTTCTCAAGCGTGCATTGCGCGTTCCGCTCAACGATCTGCGGGCTTTCTTGTGGAAGGACTGCGGCGAGGACACCGCCAGCAAAGTTGTCGACGATGAGAGCAAGCTTATTGAGCTTGTTCGACTTGTCTTGACGGACTTTTCAGCCAACTGCTTGAAGCCTGCGTATCCAGCCGAGACGAATGAACGAACACCGTTTGTAGAGTCGATTGTTCCCATATTCAAGTACTTGTCATCCGTCCAACAGTCGATTTCCTTTGTGTGGTAAGAAAAAAAAAAAGACGGTGCACCAGTTGATACCAAGTTAAGCCGGTATTATTTTTATTATTAGGTGAGAAAAAGGTCTTGTCATCCCAAAGACGACGAAGCTGATGGATGGCATTGGCATGACCACGATTGATCAAAAGGAGCGGGTGCTCATCGAATCATCTGGGTAAGACAATCACGTAAATTAGAGGAATTTAATATCAATTCGTTTTTCTATTGGTAATTTTAGTCTTAAAGATGGGCTTCACACGGACGAAGATACCTCAAGCTCATCGAATACACGTCAATTTGCCTACAGAACGAAAAGGCAAGGTACCCGCAAGCAGCATATTCAACGTTCTTGAAACGACGAATTTTTGCCATTCAAATCGTCGGATTCAAGTTGACTTTGTTGACGACGTACATTGGAGAAGACGGCCTGTGGTCGTGCCTCTTGCAACGCACCGCAACAATCCCATCTCGGTGGGAAGAGCGATTGAATTGGGTGCAAACGTTTGAGTTTGTCGTGAATTTGATGGTACAACTCCCTTGTTCGCTTTTTAAAAGAAGTACTGTAATAACACTGATTTTTTCTCGCAATTGGGATTTGCTTACCGAACAAGACCTGGTGACGCATCAGCTCGCTGCCGAACAAAATGGATTGGTCACTGTTGCCAAAGAAGACACCATGCGCAACAATTATCGTCGACATGCTATGAATCTGTCATTTCGACGAGCAAGTGACCAATAGCGCTCATAAATAGGCTTTCCTTGCCACTCGTGTCAATTTTTTTTTTCACCCTGTCACTTTGTTCTCTTGAAGATTCGTTTCATATATCCCCTGTTTTTTTTCATCACTTTGTTGGAAGAAACGTGTTTCTCCTGCTCACTTCACATTACACCCTTTTTACGTCAAGCTTTGTTTCCCATTTGATCAAGAAATACCATGCATGCACCTCTACATTAGTTTCAAATCAAAATTTTGTTCTACTGCTTTATGTAAAACGTCCTCAGCACCATCAAGTTGTGCTTTTCATAAGCATTCAAGTCCCCTAATTTTCAAAAGATATTCGCACCCTCCTCCTTCCTATTGAGGTTTTTGACGCGTGTGCTCTTTTCTAGCCATTGCAACAATTTTTGCAGGAATAAATGCAACGAGGGGGATTCGAATTTATTGTGCAGAACAACCAATTCATTATTTATTGGTAGAAAAAAATGGAAAAATGAACTTTATTTTTGCTTTTCGGTCATTTTGGTCATTTGCTAGGCTACAACACTGCTAATCGACGCTTGGAACATCTCAAATGAATCAGCGAGACCAATGCGATACAGCTCAATTTGTTCCTCAAACCAACTTTTTTGTGATCTCTGCACACTTTGTCATCAAATTGTATTGTAATCGAGTGGCACAAAATGAATCCGAGGATGCCACTAGCCCATTGCCGACAAAATGTTGACGTGGATGAAAACATGTGCCACAAAGCCCACCCTATCGAATTTGGGTAGTATAAAAACATGTTGAATGGGAATTGCTTAGACAATCATCATTTTTAGGAGAAATGATAATAGCAACTCACCAAGAGACGCTGCAACGGTCCGAGATGCATCCCATCGCGAAACCGCACGCTGGAAATCTGATCGGGACGCGACGCGCAAGCATGTCACTCATCATTAGAGCTCGCCATCAACAAATCAAAATTTAGTCATGGCAAGCGTCCAAAACCAAAATCGAAAAATTGGGTTCCTAGAATTGTGCCAAACTTGCATATCAGATGAACCAAATGAAGAAACCACGAAAAACGACAAAAAGGAGATTGATCCAATTGCTCGGTGGCGAGCATTCCGTGACTTTGAATTAAATTTCAACAGCGAATTGCATGGGAAAAACGCACTAATAGTACCGCGCCGACACGTCCAATAGCAAGAGGGGCACCAGGTGCATTGATTTGAAAACGAACAGGCGCGTGTCACTCGACGCTTGACGCGGTTTTTTACGCGTCGAAAATTGCCTAAGATTCTAAAACCGCGTCAAACATACTCAAAAATGTCACTTTTTCAGAGATCACCAATGTCACCGTACGCAGCAACCCGTGCTCTCGCTGATGGTGCGTGTTTCATCAAGACACATGCACTTTTCATAGAAATATCCTTGTAGCGAAAAAACGAAGCAAATTGCATTTTACGCGACAACCAGCCAATGGACCTCCAGGTTTCAGTGCTTGTTTACCGGTAAATGACGAGCCGTCCACCATCTGGTGGGGTTGGCATGGCGATCTGGCGACCAAACTCTACCCCTTGGAAATTCGTGGTTTTTGAAAATGGTCGTCGCGCGCCATCTAGTGGCAGCAGCGCGCTGGGGGTGGGCTCGTTGAAAGAGAAAGCGTGGAACTCGCATGGGCAAACATCTTCTTTCCTAGTATATTGTAAAACAAAGGACAAGAGGCTAAAATACAATAAAAACGTTTTAATAGAAAGTTTCTCGACAATAACCTGGTCGATCACCCAGTTTCACGGCACAGCATGCACCGGTAACACAAGCTCAATGCATATGCAATCAGTTTGATGCCTATTGGATCACGCATTGCTTGGCAATGTGCCCATTTAGACTTCAAAGCGTTCTAATTCGAGATTGCTCTCGCTACAGCGATCGGAAACACCCTCCTATGCTTTCGTGGCATGCTGAGTGGTCTGATAACGTGTAGTAAAATAATACAAGAGACCATTTTATTGAGATTAAACATTAATAAAGTCACAGTGGACGCTGATGTTTGTGCAGTCGGCCGGAGTGCATATATTATACAAGCTAGGGGGATCTGGATTGCAATAGACGTCGGCATTGATGTTAATCATCTCCAGCTCTTTTCGTGCAATATCCGTCCACTCGACGCGGTCAATTGGCGAAAACGCATATTTTCCAAGAATTGAGCAGTAATATGCCTTTAGGAACCGGATCTCGTGGATGAATTTCATCTCAAACGTGCCATGGCGGAGGACCTGTATGTTTGTGACAAAAAAAAAAAAAAAAAGAAAGTAGAAAAAGAAACAAAGATGCGACGCCGCATTTGAGCAAAAAAAGAAAAAAAAAAAGAACAAGTCATACCATGTAACCCTCGACAATTCTCCCGGTGGCAATGTATGGATACGCGCGTGCGAGGTACAAGCACGGCTCCATGAATTCCCAAATTTTGACTTGCTGTAACACGGAATTGAGCTTGGCCATGTCCGTTGTGAATTGCTCAATGGTAGTGCGCCCGTCAATGGTAATAATATCATTTTCGCTGTCCTCCAAAAGCATGTACAGGGCCATGGTTGCAAAAACAAGGCCATAGTTGGGGAAGATGTTGGCTATCAGATACAACAAAAAGTGAAAAATGTTAGTTTTTTGCACAAATGGTCAACAAAAAGACGCTGCCAATTCATCCCCGTTGAATCATCTCAACAGAAACATGTCTGCATCGAGTACGCGTTACTTTTTTTTCTTTTTGACATACGTGTGACCGTCAGGCTGGGCAGGACTGACATAAATATTTGGTAAAACCCAAATGCACGATCATATGCGCGCTGACGCGTGTAATAGCAAAAGAGAACGCCAGAGATGGCAATGGCGCGGTAGGACACATTGTTGCCAATATCGCTCTCGAGACGTTTGACGAGGTCTGCGGACGAGTCGAGCTGATTGGTGATGATGGCATTGCTGAGGCGATAGACGCGGACCCAAGCAATGGCATCCTCGTCCTTGTTGGAGCGCGCTGCATAGTACATGACATCCAGCAGCTGGCGATCTTGCAGCTGCATGTCCAATGTGCCCTCAAAGATCCATGTGGTGATGAGCATGCCGACGGCACGGTAAAATGCCTGAAAATCGGTGACGACGCCAAACGTGGTGGCCCCTTTGATGGCCTGGTATGCGACCATGCGCGTGTCCTTGAATTTGCCCGCGGCAAAGCAGAGATACGCGCACACGCTGAGCGTATCCGAGTCAAAGTCGTGTGTTATGTGCGTGAGGGCGCGCGACAAGTAATAAATGCTGTGGCCGCGCTTCTCATCGAGCCAGCACACGAGTGCGTACCGCGCCAAAAAGAGGGTGTAATTGGGACCGGCATTGCCCAGGCTTTCACAAGTGTTGACGCCAACAAGCGACGTGTAGGCGAAATTGACCATGTTGCCCGTATACACGTAAATATTGGACAGCTGCCGCATAATGTCGATAATGCGCCGCCCAATCTCGGGCTTTTGCTTGGCCTCAGTCATTTTGCACAAGAGGCGTGGCCAATGTCTATGTTTGTACTGTTTAAATGTGTTTGTCCAAATTTTGAACAAGACACGTCGGTCTGTCGATGGCAAATCGTTGTCCAGACAACGCAGCGCAATGAACAAATATTTCTCGCCTTCGTCCAGGTCCGTGCGCATCGTGTAGCACACGCCGAGCCGGTAATAAATGTCGCAAAAGTGAAGGCGGCCAAAATTGTTGGCCAAGTCGTCATTTTGCATGAGAATGTCGATGATCTTGTGCAATTGCTCCGTGGCCTCAAGCAGTAGGTACGAGCGCATGTTGAGACTCGCCAATTCCTCAAGGTAATAGATTTGCTTGCGGCGGTCGTCGGTCGCCAGGTAATGTCGCGTCACCTTGCCAAGAATCTGCGCCTGGTTCTCGGACGTCAGGCATTGCTCATAATAATGCGCAAGCTTGCGATGCAAGCCAATCCGATGCTCATACGACACCATTTCGTAAATGGCTTTTGGAATGGTGTCGTGCAAAAACGAGTATTCGGCGGCATTGCCATTAGCCGCAGCATCCCGACGCAGCACCATGTGGTCACTGGGCTGTTGTGAGGGAGTCGGGGTTGGTGCGGGTGGCGTTATGGACGGTGCTGGCGACGGATCCGCATCTGATGTTTGATTTTCGTCGACGGACGCGCTCTGAGAGCTGCCCGTGTGTTTCAAAAAGTGGTACGTGTCATAGCGGGCAATGAGATTCTGAACGAGCTTGAGGTCCGTGTGCTGGAAGATGGTGTTGGACTGCTGAATCGCGGCACCCACCTCGTAAATGGTAAAATATTGGTCCAAGCAGCTTGCAACCTAATCAAAAAAAGGAATCAACTCGATGGAAACTCACTTTTTTTTTTTTTTCTTTTTTTCCTACTGTCAAGAACTCTTGGTAATTGGAATTGAGGCGGTCGTATTGCATTTTGATGATGCGGCCATAGTCAACCTCACCAAGAAAGTTTTCCAAGTCCACTTGCTTGTTTGCCGGCTTTAGCAAATTGCCCTCCACGGTGACCTGATCAAAATCGCGCATGACGATGGCCAAATTGCTGTAGAAATGAGGGGGGGTCAGATGGGACGCACACGCAACAACTAAAAATGGCGAAAAACTTACGTGACATAGAGCGGATTGCCTTTTGTGCGCTGTTGAATGACATTTTTGATGGATGGATCGACGTGTTTGACGCTTGGGCCAAAGATATTAAGAATGAGGTCGGCAATTTCAAGGGTATCGAGGCCATTGAGCGTGATGCCGGCGTGTTTGCCGATTTTGTAAAAGTCGTCAATAAAAGAAATGTCGTAATCGCCAGCCAGGCGCGATGCAAACACGAGCAGCACCTTGGGACACTCTTCGTGGATCAAATACAGCAGTCGCACCGACGCGTGGTCCGCCCCTATCCAAAAATGGATGAATTTGTTGCCCTCTTTTTTCTTCCTGGGAGATTTTTACATTGCATGTCGTCACAGACAAACATCAGCGACTTGAATTGCGACGCGTGCATAACCATGCGCAGAATGAGGCCGCTCAAAAGGATATCTCTGCCACGGCTGTCGAGCTTTTTCGTGTACTTGTTCTCCTCAAGGTCATTGAGGCCAATGTTCAGGTCCTTGAACAGGGGCAGCATTGCATCCTTCTCGTTGCACTTGGCAAGGCACCTCTGTACCTGGCTCATCAATGCTGTATTTGTCTCTTTTTGCGCAAAGCGATTGACATTGGACCCGGATGAGAACGATGACATGGCGGAACGCACCGACATGGACCGAATTGGCCGCGGCCCCTCGCGTGTCGACGCTGTTTCTTGCAAATTCATCTTGCCGGACGTCATTGATGTGGTCAAGGCTGGCCGTTCGGACGACGAAGAGTTCTGGATGCTGTCCATATTCTCCGCCTTGTCTAATTCATCGCCCATGAGCAATGCCGACAGCCGCTGCGTGCTCATATCACTGCTGTTCCGCGTATCGTCCATCGGGTGTTGCAAATGATCGTCTTCTACCTGCATGGGCGGAATGTCGTCCGAGTCTAGCATGTCCAGTACCGCAAAAATCAGGTTTTTAAGCATGAAATATTTTGTGCTTCGTTCCACTGCCAATTTATAAAAAAAAAAAAAACGTGAGCTTCTTGCGCAGCCGAGGCAATTTTTTTTTTTTTTTTTTTTTTTTTTTACCTTCTGTCGTGACAATCCAACTGATGGCAAAAAATAAAAAAAAAAGGGATCAATTCTCACTCTCACTTTTTTTTTTTTTTTTTCCAATTTACCATGAGCTAAAATTGTTGATATCCTCGTATCTGCTCTGCAGCGAGAGACAGAACATGCTCTTGCCCGATCCGCTTGCACCTGTGACGACCAGAAGGTGATGGTTTGGCTGGATGACCCAATCATCCATAAAATGGGCGGCGCGGTCCATTTCGGGCTTGTAGCCGATGAATTGCTTCTTGGGGTCGGCGGTGGACAGCGATACGTGGCGCTCGCGCGCCGTGCTGAACTTTTTAAGCCCGTAGATGGGCATGGGTGCCTTTTTGCCCTTGACGGCATGGCTGCCAAAGTCTTGGAACTCGCAGCGCCAGCCAATTTGCTTTTTTGTGTTGAGGTCACATACAATGTTGTGCTTGGCAAAGGGAAACTTGAGCATGCGCACGGCAACGACAATCGCGTCGCCGGCAATGGCCGCGTCGCGTCGGTATGGGCTGTCTTGTGGCATCACCGCGTAAAAAATGCTGCCTGACGACAGCGAAATCGCATAGTCGAGCTTGGAAAACTTTCTTTCAAACGCGTTGCGCAGCTTGACCGCGGCTTTTGCAGCAAATAAAGGCTCATTCTCGTGCGACAAGGGTGGCAGACCAAAAACACAAAGAATGGTCGCGCCTATTTGAAAAAGTGGTGAACCGCGCGCCTTTTTTTTTCTCTTCTCATTTTCTCCATTTTTCTTACCCTTGTCATCAATGGCGAATTGTTGCAAGATGCCTTCGTATTTGACAACCAAATTGATGGCCTCCTTGAGTGCGTTTTGTGCAATTTGCACGCCCTTGGGCGTGGCAACATTGATTTTGCCAAGACTGACAAACATAATGGTGACATCGCGCACCTGGGCGGGGAATGTGCCCTTTTTGATGGATTCAGTGAGCCGATAGAGCGAGCATCGATTGAGGTATTTATAGTATTGGAGGCGGGCATCTTGATCCAGGGCAAAATGCGTCGTGTCTCGTACTTTGGGAATCAAAGGTTCGATTTTCAACTGGGATGCCTGATTCATGAGGCCTGGCTTGTCCTTGAGATACTCGACCTGCGGGTGTGCCAGGCGCCGGTTGCCCTTGCCACCCTTGCGGTCCATCCAGTCAAAGCCCTTGATTACGTAATAGCCATTGCGCATCTCCACCGGTAATCCCGTGATCAATTGCTGCTGGTTCACAAGATCAAATGCAGCAGGTGTCAAGCTGATCTCGCCCGCGGTCGCAGCATCGAGTGCGTCGGACAAGGAATCGACGGCCTCGCCGCCAATGGCATATTCGAGGCGTCCATGGTAGCGTAAAAAGTAGCCGTCCTTTTCGTCATTGAAAGGGTTGGCCGGTGGCGTGGGCAATTCGGGTTGTTGCGTGATCAATGCCACCTTGGCTAGGTTGTCGGGCGGATCCGCATCGCCTAGGATCAAATTCGTCACATTTCCACAAGAAAGAGCAATGTGCAGCTCCAAATCAATGGACGTGATGTCTTTTGTCGACGCGTTGCCCTCGTCGCTGCTCTGCCGCCCGGAAGACACGCTGCTGCCACGTCGCTTGTCCGAAATCTTGTTCCACAGTGAATCCGACGACGAGTCGCGCCTTCGAAAAGGATTGAGCGTGTCCATTAGTGATTGCCCCGTCGACGACGTCTTGCGGTCATTGCTTTTTTGCTGAAACAGCGAATTGGGCGCCGTCCGTTCCGTGCTCACCGACGACCGCGTGCTGCGTGATGGCGACGCCAATTGAATGGGCGTCATCATCGACGACGTCGATCCTATGCGTAGCGGCAATCGCGATTTCAGGTTCTGGTGCACAATTTCACGTGGCCGATTGTCGTCACTATGTTCCGCATAGAGGCTGCTGGCCAAAACAGACGTGCCATGGCCCTTGGTCCGTACATGGTGCCGCTGGATGCTGCCGTCAGAGAGTCGGTGACGCATAATCTCCTCGGCCGTCAAATAAACCCGGAAATGCGACTGTCGGACGAGCAATTGCAACCCGCATTCCATCGCTTGCCGCAGCAATACATTCTTTCGTCGCTCAGACATCTCCGCATGCTCCTCATCCCCCGACGACGACTCTGTCGACGACCGTCGGTCTGCCTGCGGCAAATCTTGGAAACAAACAAGCACCGCGTCGCCGAGAAACTAGCAAAAAGAAAAAAAAAACGAAAAGTAAGCGTCATTTCAGCGTGAAATAAAAAAAAAAGAATTTGCGCGAATTCGCCTTGCCTTGACCACATCACCACCATAGAATTCAATGATTTGGATGCACTTTTTAAAAGAATGTCCGGCCGTCAGGCACGACCTTTTTTTTTTTTTTCCGGGGGGCAATCGCGATTTGAGCTTACCTCGCCCATATAATCGCCAATTTCTGAAGCAATGGCTTCGGGCGACGAATCCCCACGCTCGTTTGCAAATGTGGTCAACTAGCAAAATGGAAAATGAGGCACCACATAAGCAATGCATGAGAAGAAAAATAAAAAAAAGGCAAGTGTGCATGTGTTTGTGTCTGCTCACCTTGCTGAAACCTATCAATTGGTAAAGAAAACAGGCGTGAGGCGCTGTGCTGCAGCAGCTTTATGCCATGCATCTCTCTTACCAACGACGTCGGCCATGAGAACGACACCAAATTGTGTTTTGCTGTAAGGTGGCTCGATGTGGTCATCCGTGGCGTGTAATGATCGCACATACTAGGACGGAGAATGGCATTGCGCGCATGTGTTAGTGGTTTGGTGCCCACTCCGTGTTGGAAATGTTACCTTGGTGATGAACGGAGCAATATTGAACATGGAAAAAGCCAACACATGCAATAATGAGAAGAAGGGTCTAAAAAAAAAAAAAAATCGGGGGGCACTGATGCCTGTGCGTCAGCATAGCTTCATAAAAATCTCCGCCCCGGCCACGAACAAAGTTGCATGAAATTTGCCAAAACGACAAATGACATGCGCGCGAATGGTCAGTCGTGGCACATACGGCACATGACGCCTGCCAATGCGCATTGGCCCCCTCGAGCCAACCGGAACATTTGACTGGCCGCCCCCAACCCGCCCGCCCCCTATCGTGTAAACAGCAACTGGGCTTGTTCAACTTTAACAATGCATGGGGTTGGCATGGCCTCATCTGACGCGTTTTTTTCCTTTTTCTTTCTTTTTCTTTCTTTCCATCCAACCCGGTGCTAAAAGTAGCATCGAACCCTTTCCTGCCAAGACACTTGTGTCTGTCATGCTGCCCAAGGAATCCCTCTTGCGCCCGAAAAGGCATGAAAAAGCAACATGAAAGTGCCAAAAATGGATGTTTGCGACAATCAAAGCGACACTGTCATTGCACCAGGCTTTAAAAAGTTGTCCAGTAGATGGAGAGAGCTCGTGCGGTTCAAATGAGCCTGTTATTAAGACGCTGGGCTGCCTTACTCGAGATCTGCAGCAGCAAACGAAAATTGTCAAAAACTGCAGGGGTACTCTCATGGCCCGAATTCAAGGCCTGGCCATTCGGGCCCAACAGGGAAAGGACGAAGCTTGAGCCGTGGAAACCCGATAAAAATAATCTGCCGCTGATCAAGATGCTTGGGAGCAATATGCAAATCTGTGCCATTTTAGGCAAACTTTTGAATCTGTTGAAGCGTGATGGAAAGACACCGCGCCAACTCGGGAACATCACCATGCGAAAGACAAGACCCTGGAGGCACGTTTCCATGTCGGTGATCACAAGAATCAGCTACCTAGGACGCGTGTTTTTCGTGGGTCAAAAGTGACAAAAGTGGGTGTGCGATTTTTCCATGCGTAAATTCTCACGCTATACGCATTGGACACGATCCCTACCGCTGCGAATGTTGTACCTTGGGCTTGTAGCTTACCGCGGACACGCACAGCAGCGCTCCATGACGCGTTTCGGTCGAGCAATTCAGCATTGAAGAAAATCCTTCATTCACAGCCAGCACAAAATTGCGCTAGCTGACCTCGGATTTTTATGCCCTTTTGCCGGAAACAGGCTGAGAATCACCTATTGTGCAAGTTTTTGGTCTCGAATGTGTTCAATTTTTTTCTTTCCGTCGACGTGAGATCATCGTAAAACACGAAAAATACAATTGGTCACGGGGTACGTGACCAAATGGCTCCAAATTTAAGCCAGAGAATGGGTCAAGATAAAGACCCAAACCATTCAGTTGTTTCTCGACCGTCGATTAGTGCATTCTCGTGATATGACAGGCGTCGCGTATAAAATCAATGCCAAAAATGCTTACAAAATAGGGTTTTCAGATGAACATGACCAAATGGTGCTCAAGCTGAAACAGCCCAAGATGAAAGCACAGAGGAAACACTTCCCAAAGACTCCTGGCAGCAATGTATCTTGGAGATCGGCAAGGATTTGCTCGAAATGAGATTTTTCGTTCAAACCATCATTGTGGGCTGATTTTGAAGGCACAGGTTTTATCGGATGCTTTCAATGGGCAAGACGACCAATTGGTCTCAATTTCAGAGAAATCGAATCACTATAAAGCCAGCAATGCTCAATTTGGGGTATTTAAACGCTTTTGGGGCGTTTCCCCCCCAAAAAAATAAGCAATGGGCACGAAAATTGCACCAGAGGCTTTTTGAGATCTGCGAGTGGCGTTCTTTGGCATGAAAATGGAGATTAATCGCATGGATTTTGAAGAAATTCGCAGTAAAAACTTTTTATTATTTATCTTTTACTGTTTGTCGATGAGATTATTCAAGAAAAATGTTTGAAGTGTTTGTGTGACGCAGAGGAGGCGCAGCGCCTTTTTCATGCAGATGCATCGGTGTTTTTTTTTGGGAATCGAGCGGCATGGAAGCCGATTGAACGTTTTTATTTTTAAAATAGTAAAAAAAGAAAAAAAAAAGCAATGAATGGATGTGAAAAAAGATTCTAATATCTTCCTCTGCCGCCTCGGCCACCACCTCGACCGCCACGAGGCTGGTACGAATTGCCGCCGCCGCCGCCGCCACGGCCACCGCCGCGGTACGACGATTGGCCATAGCCGTATTGTTGCTGCTGGTATTGCTGCTGGTAATGGCCATACTGGCCACCCGGGCCCTGCTGCTGCTGCTGCTGGTACCCGCCATAGCCTTGTTGTCCATAGCCGCCGCCATAACCTTGCTGCTGGTAGCCGCCACCGTAGCCTTGCTGGCCGTAGCCGCCGCCACCGCCATACGAGCCTTGGTAATAGTTGGCAGGGCTACTAAAAAAAAAAAAAAGGCGCGTCAGCATCTAATGGCACCGCATCGCGCGTAAAAAAAAGGTCATTTTACCCTTGATTGTATGGCCGTCCATGGCCTTGTTGCTGCTGATACTGGTTGTAATAGCCTTGGCCACCGCGCGATTGATTGTAATAGCTCTCATAGCCCGTCGAGTATCTGGATGTCTCGGCGTGGTAGCCACCACGACCGCCACCGCGTCCACCGCGTCTTGGCTGCTTGTGGTTGCTATAAAACAAAAAAAAAAAGTCAGCGTGAGTGCCCTTGTTTTTCTTTTTCTTATTCTTTTTGCATTCCAAAGGTGCCTTACTATTCGCGATATTCCTCCATGTGCTGGATCTGGGGCGTCCAGCCCTGGTTGTGGTAATTTTGGCGGCGATTGTCAATTTTTTCAAAGGTGGCACGCTTGAGATCCTCGTACGACAGTGCAGGGTCATTCAGCTTGACGCGCGGCAGGAGACGCGACTTGAACGAGTAACCTTCGGGCACCTCGGGCAGGTAATACAACACACTAAAGTTAAAAAATGAAAAAAAGGAAAAAAGGAAAAAAAACGTTAAAGGGGGTCCAATTCCATCGAATGCTCCAATTTTTTTATGTACCTGATGGAGCGGTCGTTGGCAATGTCCTCGAGGCCATGCTCGGGCAGGGGCGTGCGCATTGTGCTGCCGGGGACGCATTCTTGATCCTTGTCGACTTGGCCCGTGAGGCCGTCGGTGAGGCGGCCCTCGAGGGCAAGATGGTCGGTGGTGTCACGCTTCGCGTAGACCGTGCTGACGCGGTCAAACGCCTTGTGCGAGTCGCTGATGAACAAAAAGTTGTGCCCAAACGAATTCCGTATCCTTTCTTCCTCCGAAAGCTGGTCATACACCGTGTTCATGGCGTCCAGCAGCCGGTTCGTCGTGATAAAAGGCAGCTTGACAACACCTGCAAGAAAAAAAACCAGTCAATGGGGACAATTGGACCTCATTTTGTGTCTTTTTTTTTTTTTTTTTTTTTTACCTTGCCATTCCCACTTTTTGCCGTCCATGTCCACGTCAAACTCGGTGGGATAAAAGTCAATGATGGGCGACTCGCTCTCTGTCATAAAGTGATGGAACGGCCTGGGGATGTGGTCGCGACTTGCCGCGGGGAGCACACCCATAAGCTGTTCAAATGGCTTGAGCGGCGCATTCAGCTCAAACTTGATATCAAACTTGTCAATATTGTGGAAATCCGACGCCATGGGTGCATAATAGTAGGGATAATACCACGACCACGACACACAGCCCTGTTTTAGAAGAAATTAGAAAAAAAAAGATGCGTCAAAATCCAAAAAAAAACCCCCAATTTTCGTGTTTCGGGGTGTCTTACTCGATAATAATAGGCAAACACCCAGCACAGACCTTCGCAATAGTGCTTGACAATACTGCAAAAATGATAAAAACAGGTATGAGCTCACATTGTTCAAGGACAATGGCAAAAACAAGGGGTGAGAATTGAAAAAAGGGCTTACTCGCTAATTTCATCTTGGTCCTCGACGCGCAGGTTGAATTTGAGCTGGTAGTAACGTTCCTTCCATCCGGTTTCCCAGAGACGCACAGCATCGTCGGGTTCGCGTTCGCGTGCGGCGTCATCTTTTTGCTTCTTGTCGGCAGCAACCTTTTCGAGGATGGCCTTGCCACGCGCCACGAGGTCGGTTTCCTCGGCATTGTCAGCGGCGGACGCGTCGTCGTCCTTGGTCTCATTGTCGTCGTCATCGCCATTGGATTCGAGCTCGTCCTCGGCCTTGCGCTTGGTGCCGCGCTGCTCATTGTCGCCGTCATCGGTCATCATGGCCGCCTTGAGCGACGCGGCCGCGGATTGGTTGGCCACAGAGTGGTCCGCCGCCATGCGCAGCGCCGCGCGGTTGCGCACAACGTCCGCATTGGAGATGGCCGCCGCATTCGGGTTGTTGACAGGCGCAGCCGCAAAATCGGCAAACGTGAATTCAGGCCCTGTCGCCGCCACTTGCATCGCCTGTTGTTGATATTGCCCACTGCGCTTCTCGTTCTCAATCTTGCGACGCTTGGCATTGCGCTTGCGACGCTCCTCCTCTGTAAAAAAAAAAAAAAAAGGAAAAAAAACAAGCGTGTCAATGGGTCACTCTCGCTTTGTTTTTCTTCTTCCTCTTTTTCAATCGCACTTACTATCACGTCGCTCCACAAAGATTTGATCTTCCATCTTGCCAAGTTCCGTGACCAGGATTTGAACGCGCTTGAGGTTGACCTAGGGGACCAATTGGCGCGTTAGACGCGCATCTTTTTCTCAATCTTGTCCTTTCCCCCTTTTTTTGGTACTTACGTGGCCATCGTCGGTCATATAGTCGCCCATCATGGGGATGCACTGCTTCCAGAGGAGACTGAGCGTGCTGATGGCGCCTTCACGGATTTCCAGGGACGGCAAATGCGGTAAGAAATCGTTGCCAACAAAGAAACACATGAAAACCCAATCATCGATGGCGCGCTCGAGATCAAAAGGCAGGCCAGGCACCTCAAACTTGAGCGCCTGCTCGAGGTACTCGCGGAGAATGTTCACGTGCAAAAACACATACGGCTTGTTCTCTGCCAGCTTCTCTTCCTCAGTCTTTTCGAATTGCGTCATGTCGACTTGGCGGCCCGCGGCGGCAGATGCATTGGCATTGGCTATTTCAATAAATAAAAAAAAAAGTGGATGGTATTGAGTCTTTTTGTATCTCTCTCTCTCTTTTTTTTTTCTTTTTTTTTTTTTCTATTCTCGGCTTACCACGGCACTCGGTCGTCTGATGGCCATCTCGGCCGCAAATATCGCACTTTTTCTTGGATCCTTGCTTGACCGTGACATCCTCACGCAAGATTTTAAAGTGAGGCTCGTGTGTACCGAGGGCCAGCATGATCAAGTCGGCATCAAGACCATACATGACGTGATGCGTATTGGGATCGTGCTCAGGTCGCGTGCGCTGGACACGGATGAACTCCATCACCTTGTGTTCACCCTCACCAGGTACCGTCGCATCCGACAGAATCACCTTGAGCTGAGGAGGGGCAAAAAAAAAAAAAAAAAAGGTCAAGTCACGCATCTATTGGGCCAATTGGGGCCAAATTGGGTCAATTTGCTTACATTTTTCCACAAAGGATCGGTGTTTTGCTTGTTGGCAATGTAATAGCGGAGGCAAAAGGCGAGATGCGCCATGAACGGTGTGCCGGGCGTGATACAATTCGAGTCAAAGTGCTTCTTCTTCTCGGGCAGTTGGTCTTCCTGGCCAATGGCCGCCAAATCCGCACGCACCTTTTCCGCGGCCTCACGCTCAATATCCGCAAGCTGCGCGGCACGGAAACGACGCGACCGCTGCTGATTCATCTTGGCACGCGGCGCAACACCATCAATTGCCATGTAAAGCACCTTGCGCGGTCGAATCATGTTCACAATACGATCAATGTACGCAAAAATGTCCACAATCATCTCATCCTCGGTGCTTGGCGCAGGCTATAACGCAAAAAAAAAAAAAAAATTGAGTGCTCTCCGCGTCAACACGCCCTTCGGGGTCGTCGCTTACCTTGTCCTCGGGGTGACAGCAAGGATGAATAATGCCATTCATGTCCAGATACAGATTGTCGAATTCCTCGCCATTGGGATTAGGCTGCGTCGTGTCCACAGGCACATACGTCCCATTCACCGTCTGCCCCGTCTCTTCCACCACTGGCGAGCACGCCTTGGGGAACTTGTCCGTGAGCCATCTATGCAAAAAGAAAAAACGTTTAGATCGCTCACTTTTGCATAACAAAAACATCGTCAATTCTACCGCAGACAATGCCCCCTACCTGAATAAAGCCGGAACACCCATGACCGACTTTTTGTAGAAAAAAAAAAGAAAGGAGAGAGTGAAAAGAAAGAAAAACGTAAAAAAGAACGAGAGCAAAAAAAAAAAAAGGTCGTTTCCCATTTTTAGCTGCCGCAGGACCGGAGCTTGAATGTCCCCTCGCAACAGGCGGTGTGACTCGTAATCATCACAACAGCCGTCGGCCTTCAACTTGCTGCTCTCTTTCCTTTTGTTCATTCTTTTTCTTTTTATTGATTTATTGATTTTTTTTCACCATGTTTGCCTTGCGATCGCTCGTCCGCACCGCTATTCGACCCTTGACACAACAGCAGCAGCCGCGCATGGCGCTTGCCCAGCCGCAAAGCCGCATTCTTGGACAATTGAAGCCCGTGACGTTCCAGCAGCAGCCGCAGCAGCAACAACAGGGTATGGCGACACTCAACCAGGTTATCCGCAAGTGCCGCAAGTCCAAGGTGAAGCTGAGCAAGTCGCCTGCACTCGAGAACAACTACCAGCGCAAGGGCGTGTGCAACAAAGTGTACACGACCAAGCCCAAAAAGCCCAATTCCGCCCAGCGCAAGGTCGCGCGTGTCAAGCTCACCAACGGCCGCGTCGTCTCTGCCTACATTCCCGGCGAAGGACACAGTAAGCCCTAACTTGCAAATTCTGACCCAAAGTATCCCTGAATCTAAAATTTTTATTCAAGATTTGCAAGAACACTCTGTGGTTTTGGTACGTGGCGGCCGTGTTCCCGATTTGCCAGGTGTCCGCTACCATCTCGTCCGCGGCGCTCTCGATCTCCAAGGCGTCGCCACGCGCACCACAAGCCGCTCGAAATACGGCAGTAAGTTCAGAACTTCTCAATCCGCCATATCTTGCATGAGGTAGAAATCTCATTTTTTTCTTTTTTTAAAAAAACAGCCAAGAAGCCCTCCAAGAACGAGTAAAAATTTGGCTCGAATATCCCCCCTGTCTCTCTGCTTCTCTCTTTCTTATTTTTGCATCCATCCATTAAGCTAGTACATAGATCAATTTTTTTTGTAGATTAAATCACCGTTCCCTCTTTTTTTATGATATTGTGAGTGAAAGTGGCGTGCTCTAGCACGGGACGCGTGCAGTGGCGCCTGGAGTCCTGCGCGATGCATCTTACCAATCTGATCATTTTAAACCAGACGCAGATACGAAGTCTTTGGCATTTTCGCGTTCTAAAAAAAAATCGGGCGGGTCTGTCTTGAGCACAGGCCCAGAGTTTATGCCGTGACGCACTTTCAATGGCGGGCAAGCAGGCTGTAAAAAATTTTCTGGAGGCACAGCAGGTCGGCAAGGCTGTAAAACACGCTCTTTGGTGTTAACGGTAAATGTGAATTATAAAAGCTTTTGTGCTGTGCATCATAGCGCGATGCTTCAGGTCTTGAAATGTGATATGTGTACGCGTCAGTTTCTTTTCACTGAGGTCGAAATATGGACAGATCAAACGCTTTATTTATGTGCAAAAATCCAAAACGGATGAATATTGTGCTTTTGTGCATTTTCTCGGGCACTTGCTGAGATACGTACTATCTGATTCTTTTCACGCTTGCGAAAGCTCAAATTTGTGAATATAAACATGTAGGCTAAGCCGAATCCGTATCATGGCTGCCAATCCAAAATCGAAAGTGTGCGTTTTCAGAGTCATTGTACACAAAGCCGCCGGGATCTCAGCGCGATCTCTCCAAAACACAAGTGCTATTACCGTCTTTGATCACACATTCATTCCAGGTGAATCGCGCGTCGATACGTTGGGCAGTTGTCGCGTGCGCCACCAAAATGGACAAAACCTTACCCCCTTTTTGCTGGGTGCGTCCTCTGGATCATGATCATCGGATCCTATATTTGAGCTAGAGGATGGTAGACACAAAAAGCCGAAGATGTCTAGTTTTGTCAGAGATCGGATAGCTCAATCCTGAGAAAATGCATTTTGCATGAATCAGGGCCAAATCAACCTCATGAAGGCTAAGTCGCCGAGATATCGACGCGATGTTCCCAAACCACAAGCGCTTTTACTGCGTTTGCGCGCTGATTCATTTGAAGTGAGTCACGTGTCGGGGCGCTCAGCCGTTGCCACAGTACGAAACCAAATGGTGCTGAATTTACCTCTTTCTTTACGCCTACCGTATGTAACTGGCGCCCCCTCAGAATCTTGCTCATCTGGTGCCAAATCTGGACCAGATGACGGTAGACCCAATTCTTCAGCGGTGTTAATTTTTTTCGTAAATCGGATTACTCAGTCTCGAGAAATCTCGAGGTTCGTTTGCTAGTGAAAACCCAGCGCCAAAATAATATTTTACGCGTTTCTCCCTATAAGCCTGACCGTCTGACGCCAGAATTAGACCAATGGATACTAGACTCCAAACTTCGATGATCTCAAGTTATTCCAAAGATCGGATCACTCAGTCCTGAGAAAATGCATTTTGCATAAATTCAGGGCCAACTCAGGATCAAAACGATCCCTAAAGGCCAACTCACCGAGATCTAGACGCGATGCTCCCAAACCACAAGCGCTTTTACCGCGTTTGGCCGCCAATTCATTTGAGGTGTCTCACGTGTCGGGGCGCTCAGCCGTTGCCGCAGTACGAGACCAAATGCTGCTGTTTTTACCTCTTTACGCCTCTGAAACTGGCACCTCCTCCGAAACTTGCTCATTAGGTCCCAAATTTGGACCAGTTGACGGCAGACCCAATTCTTCAGCGGTATTAATTTTTTTCGTAAATCGGATCACTCAGTCTCAAGAAATCTGGAGATTCGTGTTTGCTAGTGAAAACCAAGAGTCAAACAATATTTTAAGCGTTCTTCCTCTCGTCGATGAGGCTTATTTACCATATGGCGCCAAATTTAGACCAGTGGATATTCGACTCAAAACTTCTTCGATGATCTCAAGTTTATCCAGAAATCGGATCATCACTCAGTCCTGAGAAAATGCATTTTGTATAAATTCAGGGCCAAATCATCATCATCAGGATCAAACCGATCCCTAAAGGCCAACTCACTGAGATCTGGGCACGATGTTCCCAAACCACAAGCGCTTTTACCGCGTTTAGCCGCTGGTTCATTTGAGGTGTCTCACGTATATGGTGTGCATGAGATTGATGTAGGCACGGAAGGTGGCCGGATCAGCGGTTCGGCACCACGGCATTTGCGCCTGGAGATCGTTCATGGTCACCTCGTCCTGGCCAGGCAACGGCTGGACCATGCGACGCTGGAGCGCAAGCGCGCGCTCCTTCTGACCCGCCATTGTCTGGTAGTGCGGAAGCATGAGCGGCGGATGGCACGGCGGGCCAAGTCATCATCATAATCGTGGTCCAGCGGTCGAAAGACGTGGTTACGATCACATTTCGACCGGGGTCGACACCGGACGACGCAAACATGTCAATTGGCTGCTGTGCGATGTCTCGATCCAGCAGCGCCGGGGGCTGCGGGCGACGTAGCCGTCGGAATTTTAAATGCACCTGCACGCCATTGGTTTGCACGACGCCTGCGAATTGTTCACCAACAAACACGAAGCCGTTCACCAACAATCCCTCACTATTGGAAAAAAATATAGTTAGTGCATCATTGGTCTCTTTTCCCTTTTGCCTCGCTCTTTTTTTTTTTTTTTTTTTTTTTTTTTTTTTTTTTTTTTTTACTTATGGTATCATACACGCCCGACAGCACAACAACATTGCAGAACGTCAAAATCACTGTGCAATGAAAAAATTCTAGATAGCTGTAAAGCATAATTTTTCTTTTTTGTCATCTCGACAGCCGACCCCGCACTTACCTACAGTATAAGGCCAGGTTGTGGCCAATCATGATGAATCTCTAAATGGTGTTTTATAAATCACCAAGAAGGGCATAGAAAACTCTTGGTGATGTTTAAATTGCATGTCCAATTGTTGGGTTTTGAGTACTCTCTACTCTGCGATGAATTGACTCAATATTGCGGTTTGTTCTGATGAAAGTGCCTCAAAAACCGCTTGAATCACCATTTTGTTCCGCTCGCCAATGTAAAACTTAATTTAGAATCGAATGAAGTAGTCACACGGTGTCTGTTAACTTTGTAAAATTTTGAGAAAACGACGTTGGACAGTCGCAACATGCGAATCATACAAGAATAAAGTGTAAGATTGCTATTGTTAAAAATGGCCAAGCCCTGATTCATCTGTTGGAATTTAGTCACACGATTATTTATTGAGATGCACTGCCGAATCATGAAATGTGTTATTGTCAGCTTGACGCCAGAAGCAGAAGTGGGCGCATCAAGTCTACCACGAGATGGGCAAGCACCCCAAGATCACACCGCCAGCACCAATCCAATTCGATGCTGAGATGCTTTACCTACAGTACCGTACAAGAAGATGGAACCACAGCAAAGGCAGGGAGGGGTGCAAATGTTTTTATTGAGATCAATAGATTGGCAAATTTCGATGCCCATTCCAGGGTTGTAACTACACCGCACCAATCCACCAAAGTCGAAAAGAATTCTTGTGGATCACTCAAAGTCAAACATTCGTCATAGTGGTACATGTGTGAAGAGTGCAGCAGAGAGTATCAAACACCAGGCAGCTTAAATTTGCACAAGCAAGTCACTGATATCCAATTCGACACTTGCTTTTCTTGCGCATCGTACCTCCAGCCCATTTGACTCCTTTGTTGATCCATCCGCCGTCTGCCAACGAGTTTTGGTCCGTCCGCCGTCTACCAATGAGGTTTGATCCATCCGCCGTCTGACAACGAGGCGCCACATTCACAAAAAGAGAATAATATATCGTATTAATGGGGCGCAAAAAAAAAGCTGTACACCACGACGGCCATGAATTTGCGACGCGTGTTTGAACGCTACGCGCTGATGGAGAAGCACCCGGATATTTGGCATCCAGGAACATTTGGTGGTTCTTGTTCGCGGCGGCCGTGTCCCAGTTTTGCCGATGTCCTCTATTTACCATCTCGTCCGCGGCTTCCTCGTCCTGCAGGGTGTCTCCACATGCACTCACTGCAGTACCTACAGCTCGAAATGCGGCAATAAGAACTGCAAAAAATGGCCCTCTGGGACCTCAATGGCCCAATCGCCCACCGCGCAAAACACGGAAGCTCACTTTTTTTTTTTTATTTTTTTACAGCCACGAAGCCCTCCAAGAACGACCAATAACAATGGGTATATCCCCCTTTTCTCCACAAACAGCGTCCCTTTCTTTTTCTTTCTTGCATTCATCCACATTTGTTATGTCAGTAAAATGATCAATTGTGATTAAATTCGCCCTATTCTTGTTGATTGAGAGAGATGTGACACAAAGGGATACAAAAAATGGCGTCAAAAAGTCCGCACGACGCATCTTTCCATTCGACAATGGCATCATTTTACTCGAAACGGCAAATTCACCAGAGCTTATTTTTTTTTTTCTATTCGCTAAATAATGAATTCCCAGCGACGATCCTGTTTTTCTACCTCGTTTTTTTTTTTTTTTTTTTTTACTCATTACGAATGCGATTCGGGTTGCTCAGTGCCATTGTAATCGTGGCCATTCATGCACAGCGCGTGCGTGCTGACAAAAGGGCCGATGACAGGCCAAACATCTTGTTTATCATGACAGACGACCAAGATGCGCGGCTCGGCTCCGTGGACTACATGCCCAACGTTCAAAAGCTGCTCGTGCAACAGGGCACATCGTACCTAAATCATTATGTCACGAGCGCCGTGTGGTAAGCCCCGTCCATCGCAAATTTTAATACATGTCGCGTTGCTGACATTTTATTTTTTTACGCGTCCTCAGCTGCCCAAGTCGCGTGTCTTTGCTCCGTGGGCAGTATGCGCACAACACAAAGTAAAATTAGATAGTGGAGCTTGCATGGTCGGGCGCTCATACGTGTCGTTTTCTGTTTTTTCTTCTGTTTTGTAGCATTACGCACGTCTACCCGCCGTACGGTGGCTACAGCCGCTATGCAGAGCTTGGCCTCGGGAAGCAGACATTGCCAGTGTGGCTACAGCAGGTAAGGATAAACAATGGTCACGATTTGGCACGCGTTTGACGTGTTTTCCTCTTTTTTAATGCATTTTAGGCCGGTTACTCGACCAATTACGTGGGCAAGCTGATGAATGACATCCATTTGCACAACTACAACACGCCGGCACCGCAGGGGTTCGACTATCAAGGTAAAAAAAAAAAAGATCGGCGTCAACATGATTATTGGATAACCTTATATGATTTTTGTTCATCATCTGTCTCTTTTTTCAAGAGCAATTGCTGGATCCTTACACGTACGTGTACGACGTGGCGGTGCTTTCCAAGAACGGGGAACGACCAGTCGTGTACAAGCACTATCAGACGGATGTGCTGCACGCCAAGGCGCTGAATGTGCTGCGGCGCCAGCGCGACGCCTCCAAGCCCTTTTTTCTCATGGTTGCGCCCATGGCGCCGCACGGACAGGTGCGCCTCGACATCTACGACAAGGACATTGCCATCACAGAGCCGCCCACCCCGGCCGCAAGGCACGCACATCTCTTCAAAGATGCAAAAGGTAAAAAAAGTACGCAAATGGCTAAATACGCCTCATGCTCATCCCACCTTCATTCTAGTGCCTCGCATGCCCAATTTCAACCCCGAGACACCGACACGCACGGCCAATTTCTGGAAATTCTTGCCTCATGCCAATGAGACGCGTGTAAAGACGTTTGACGACGTCCACCGTGCGCGTCTGCAGTCACTGCAGGCCGTCGATGAGATGGTGGCCAGCCTCGTCGCCGAACTCGAGCATCAGGGGAAACTGGAAAACACTTACATCTTTTATACATCCGACAATGGGTAAGATGCCCCCCCTTTTTTTGTAAAAAATAATGACCATGTCGTGCTTTCTCGTCATGGCGCGTCTTTTAGATACCACATTGGCCAGCACCGCGCCTACCCAGGCAAATCGGCAAGCATTGAGGAAGATATAAAGTAAGTTGCTTGCACAGCAAGTATAAATTTCTCATTCTTTTTTTTTTTTGTGTGTGTGTGTGTGCTAATAGTGTACCATTCATTGTGCGTGGTCCTGGCATTGCGCATGGTGAGACAAGTCGACTGCTCAGTGCACATCACGACCTGGCACCGACATTCCTTGCACTGGCCAAGGGCAGCCGCTTTGTGCCAGCAGGCATCGACGGCGGCGTGATCCCTCTCACGGACGAATTGCGCCAACAGCCCAAGCAGGCCGCCAAAGAAGCCTTTGCAGTCGAATTCTGGTTTGATTTGCAGCGCCCAGAGTAAGATAAAAAAGCATGTATTTCGTCCCAATGGCTCATTTCTATGTTATTTTAGAGGTGGGCTGGTGTGGACAGAACCCTACGAGGGAGTCAACACGTACAAATCGGTGCGCGTCATCTCGGAAAAGCACAATTGTAAGCAAAACCAATGAAAAAGCGGCCATTTTTACTCATTTTTCTTGATTTTGCACAAAAAAGACAAGTACACGGTGTGGTGCAGTGGAGAACACGAGTTCTTTGACCTGAATCAGGACCCGTTCGAGGTGAACAATGGTTATGCAGTGCTCGACACCCGTCTTGCCACCCGCCTAAACGCGCTTTTGGCCATCCTCAAGACGTGTCGCGCTGCCACATGCCGCGATCCCTGGCGCGACTTGCACCCCGACAATCCGGGCATTCAAAGCCTTCACGATGCGCTGGATCCAGCAGTAAAACACGTGAAGTCGGGAACGATTTCTCCGCTCATCTTTTTTTTTTTTTTACAGCACGACGACTTTTATGCGCGATTCCAGCGTGTCACGTTCAACGAGTGCCTGCCATTCCAGCGCGAATCCAACGAATGGCCGCTCAAGGGGCTCCCCTTTCTGGATAATGTGACGTTGACGGCGGAAACAAACGAGAAAAGCGAGTCTGGTGCTTGCCACGCGCGCAAAATGTCAGAATTGCCCGAAAACCAACAGCAGCAGCCTTGGACGGCGCCCAAAACGCCCGGTACACACAGCGTGCGCTCGTCAGATCACACTGCGCAGCAAGTGTATGATCTCTTTCGTCTTGTCCGGGGCGACGGACCATTATCCGGCCGTCAAATGGTACCCGACGACTTTGAAGACGTAGCGGAGCCCATCCCGCAGGCCCTGCTGGACGCAAACGTCGATTGGGTCAACTATGGATTCTACTCAAGTTTCGGCAATTGAGCCTTTCCCACTCTCTGGATTCGCAATAAATCAACATCTTGTTTAAAACAGAACATTTTGATCTTGATCGGGCATCTTTTTATCCGCAACCCGTTAAAATGGGCAATAATGGCGGCATCCTGGCGTGCTCTCGCAAAGTCGATGATGCCATCATTGACAATAGCGGCGAAATCCACGAAACCTTATATTTGAGTCTCCGCAATCTTCATTGTTCCTGTGTTTTGCATAAAAAAAAAAAAAAAAAGCACTTGCATTTCATCCGCCCTCCACCTTTTTTTTTTTTCTCCATTGTTTTTATCCTCTATCAACATGAAATTGACTCTTTTAGGAGCTGCTGCCTACTTTTTACTTGGTGTTTGTCAAGCACAGGCCGATGATCGCCCCAACATCCTCTTCATCTTTACTGACGATCAGGATTCGCGTCTCAATTCCATTGATTACATGCCCAACGTGCAGAAGCATCTCGTCCAGCAAGGCACCACGTACCGCAATCACTATGTGACCACGGCCGTCTGGTAAGAAAAAAGAAAGAACGAGAGAAAACAATGTGACGCGCGTTCTTACGGCCATTGTAGCTGCCCGAGTCGCGTGTCCCTGCTCCGCTGCCAGTACGCGCACAATACAAAGTAAGCACCACCATCGCCATCTCGCGTAGTTCGCGTAAAAATATTTATTTTTTTAATTTTTCACTAGTATCACGCACGTCATGCCTCCATTTGGCGGATACGAGCGGTTTAACAAGATTGGCCTCGGCGAGGAGAATCTGCCCGTTTGGATGCAACGAGTGAGGCCCCATCAAGGAGTGACTGCGCGTGCGCAATGGCTCATTTGCCCTTTTTTCTTTTGTCTTGTAGGCCGGCTACTATACCCATTTCATTGGCAAACTGATGAATGGCTACGAAATCACAAACTACAACAATCCAATTCCTCGAGGATTTGATTATCAAGGTTCGTTGCCCCGTGTACATGACGCGTTTTCAGTTCTAATTATTTTTTTTTTGATTCTACAGAGCAATTGGTCGACCCGTTCACGTACATTTATGACCGGCCCGTGTTTTCCATCAATGGCGAAAAGCCCGTGTTCTACAAGGACCAGTACCAGACGGATGTGATTCACGCCAAGGCCGTGCGCGCGCTGAAAAACCAAGAAAACACCGACAAGCCGTTCTTTCTTTGGGTAGCACCCATGGCGCCGCACAGCAACTTTGCATTTGAAGAGGGCCCGGGTATTGTCACAACGCCACCCATTTCGGCGGCACGCCATGCGCACCTTTTCAAGGACGTCAAGGGTAAAAAAGCGAGAAAACGAGAAAACGCACGCAGCGTCATTGTATGCCTTACATTTTTTTCTCGTATCATAGTGCCCCGAACCCCCAATTTCAATCCTGCAGTTCCCACAAAGACAGCGTCATTCTGGAAGCAGCTGCAACAGGCTGATGAGGCCACTGTCGAGCAATTTGACGAGGTGCACCGCGCACGACTGCGCGCACTGCAGGCTGTGGACGAGATGGTGGGCAGTCTTATTGATGAACTCGACAAACAAGGCAAATTGGACAACACATACATTATCTACAGCAGCGACAATGGGTAAACTGCCTGAAAATTTAATCAGTCGGGCACGTGTGGGCTTTTAACCAATTCCGTCTTTGTATATGGTGTACCTTTCACCTTGTCCTGTATAGATACCACATTGGTCAGCATCGCGCGTATCCCGGCAAGACCGGAAACTCGGAAGAAGACATCAAGTAAGAGTGAATGCACATACACAAACATCCAAACACAAAGCGCAAATGCTCTCGATGGCTCACTTTTTTTTTTTTTTTTTTTTTGGCGAACCTCGCAGCGTTCCATTCATTGTGCGCGGACCCGGGATTGCCAAGGGAGCCGTCAGCGACGTCATCAGCGCACATCATGATATTGGGCCGACATTACTTGCTCTTGCGCAGGCAAGCGACCGTCTACCATCGTGGGTTGATGGCGGGGTGATCCCGCTGACAGAGGAGCTGCGCAGCCACCCAAAACCCGCTGCCAAAGAGTCATTTGGCGTTGAATTCTGGATGGAGGCGCCATTTGCAGAGTAAGACATGAGTATGAACATGTAAAATCGGTCAATGCAAGCGATTGACTCTTGTTTAATCACATAGGAGCATCGTTGGACCTCAATTGAGCGGCGTCAACTCCTACAAGACCCTGCGCGTCATCTCGGAACATCACAATTGTAAGAAAAATGGTAAAACAGACGAATGGGGCCGCTCATCATCATTTTTTTTCTCAATTTCAGACAAGTACACGGTGTGGTGTACGGGCGAGCACGAATTCTTTGACTTGACCAGCGACCCGTACGAGCTGCACAATGACTATGAGAACCTGGACCCACAATTAGCCAGTCGCCTGGACGCACTGTTGCTTGTGCTCAAGTCCTGCCGCGCAGGCACATGCCGTGATCCCTGGAGCGCTCTGCATCCCAATGAATTCAACGTGCAATCGCTCTCTGACGCGCTGGACGCAAAGGTACTACGACAAAAAAAAGGCCCATTTTTACACGGAATCATAACGAACTTGCCTTTTTTTTCTTAGTTTGACGGCCATTACGAGCAATTCCGCTCCGTGTCATTCAACGAGTGCCTCTTGTACCAAGACGAATCAAATGAACAGCCCATTTTTGGAGAGCATTTCAAGGACAACGTGACGACCAAAGCCAACATTGCACACGAATATACGCCTAGCGCACAAATGGGTACCTTGACGCAAAATTCTTGGTGGCAAAAGGTCTTTCAGCCTCTCACCCAAGCGCGTCAGCAATTGTACAAGCATGATGCTGTCACAAAAACGCGCAGCCCATTCAATAACAAGGAAATCAAGGCAATGTTGAATTTGGTCCCTGAACCAGCGGCGCTCCCGGGTCAGACGCGCCTTGGCGACGATGTCGAGACCTTTGCGCAACCGGTGCCACAAGAGCTTCTCGATCAAAAGGTGGACTGGGTGCACTACGGCTTTTACACACGATTTGGAAATTAATCATGCATTATTCAAAAAGTCAACAATAAATAAAATCCAAACATGTCTTTTATCATCTTAATCACTTGGTCAATTTTTTTTGCTTATTTCTTGGGTGCGTCGAAAAGCGCTCAAAGCATCCGTAAATGGAGAATTGCTGCATCAGCACGGTTTTACTTTAATAACTGGCACTTCGCTGACCCAATCTCAATCAAATTCGACCGTGAACGCTGTCATCGATAGATTTACAGTATTCTTGCAGCGTCACGTTGATCAATTTTGTGACGATTGGATAGGTTATTTCACTTGTTCTGCTCAAACATGAGTTTTGGCAGCAAATCAAGGTTTTAATGGGTAAAAGACGCACTACACACGCCGAAACGCGTCACAATGTGAAATGGTAAGCTAGAAAACACCAGGTGCATCAGTGAATGGTCAAATTGCGGTCAGCAAATGACGCCACGCAGGAAATCCAAAATCAGCTGTGGTCGAGCTCTCAAACCAAAATTGAAAATAAGGTCCTCAGAATTCTGCCAAGCTTGCACACAAGAGGCATCGCGTGGGGAAACCGCGAAAAATGACAAAAATGAGTGGGATCGACCTGCTGGTTCACGAGTATTTCTTGATTTTAGATAAAATTTCAATGGCGAATTGCATAGGAAAAACGCGTGCATAAAGCTGCATCAACACATGCATCAGCAAGAGACTGCATAGGTGCTTACATTTGATTAGAAACACGCGCGTGATGCTCGACGACTGACGCGGTTTATCACGGGCTGAACCCGTACGCTAAAGTTTGCTGTCGCGTTAATTAAGCCAAAACTCATCTTTTTTTCATAGATCACTGGTTGCTATGTACTCTTCAGGTTGTGCTCTTTTTGATGAGATGACTTTCAAAGCGCTGCTGCTAGTCCTCGCCAAGTTTGCCTTGGCATGAAAAATTGCAGCCTTTCGCGTTTTACGCGACAACCATTCAATGGACCCTGAATTTTTATTGCACTTTTGTTGGTTATTGATAGTGCTTACTATGTGGTGCGAATGGCGTGATAATCTGGCAATCCAAATTTTGCATTTTTCAAATCCTCGACTGCACCCCTTTGGAAAATCGCTGAAAATGAAGATCAACATGTCGCGCTAATGAGTGCCCTCAGCACCGTGAAGCCTATTGTCATTTATGCATTTTGGCTACTTGCTTCTTGGAAACCAAGTAAAAACCGGGGGTTGATCGGGCCGTTGACGAAAAAATTGATGTTTCTTTAGAAATACACAATTTCGGCTATGGCGCGCTGAATTGTTATTTGATCACGCTGAAAGTTTTTAAGTGGAAAAAGTTGCATACGGGCATCATTTTTCCCCAGCCCGGCAAAGCCGATGCGCAATCTTTGTACACATGTGGCGCCAGCTTTAATATTTCCTTCCCAATTTTCTCGACAGCGGACAAGACGACCCACGGCAAACTTGCAGTGAAAAAAATGCAGAATCCGATTCTCTGTCAAACAAGATTAGTTTCACGGGCGTGCGACCTAAACTAGCCGAGAAATTCAAGTTTATACGATTTGTCTTTGATCGTTTTTTCCTCGGGATACGTCAAGTCAACTCTCGATTTTTATTGCAGATTTGCTTAGGAAGAGAGGGTCAATGTATCTAATGACATGACTCTCAACGCACCGGTGCGTAGGTTGCCAAATGGATTCGAATTTCCAGTCAGGGCTTGAGCCTCTCTAAGCGGGGGACCCTCCAGATGCATTTTGACCTGACCAACCTTTTTTTTCTCAATTTGAAGAAAAAAAACTTTCACCCCGAGAATTCGTTGCAGCGCCACAAAAATGCGCTACCTATGGGGTTTGGCCCCTCTCTTCTCAAAAAAAAAATTAAAATCCCAAGGTCAAACAGCTGGTTCGGCGAGAAACTTGGCATTGCTGAAAATTTGGCTGTAGCGCGTTTTATAAAAAAATATTTCGCGTTGAACTCGTGCTTCAATCATCGCGAAGTTTTACCAAGTGGACGATCTGAACCTCTTGTGACAGAGAAACATTGAAAACCGGAGGTCGATAAGACCATTGTCGATACAATAGCCAATTTCACGAAATGTTGCAAATTCAAAGAGGTTGAAAAGTGTGACACTTGAATTTTTAATAAAACGTGGCTGTAGCGCTTTGTGGGTTTAATTTTTTTGTTGCAACTTTTGCGCTGCCTTCGATGCAGTTATTTTTGAGCGAGCTTAACCAAGCAGATGGCGAGATGAATGCAAAATAGAACAAATTTGGGGGTTTTGGAATTTGCTGCCTCAAAAATATCGGGCGGACCCGTTTTTAGCACTGGTCTGTAGTTCATCCTGTGACGCATCTTTCATCGTCGGGAAGCTAGGCTGTTAAAAAAAATCTGGGGGCACAGCAGGTCGGCAAAGTCTGAAAAACACGCTCTTCGGATTTTAAAAGGTAAATGTGTACGTTTTTGTGCAGTGTAGCGCAATAATTCAGACATTGAGAAGATAGCACGCGTTCGTTTCTGTCCATTGAGATTAAAAATGGACGAATAATTGAGAATATGTGTCGCGTAAAAGTGCATTAATTATTAATCAAGCGGTAAATTTTACCTCTTGGTAACTTTTTTTCTAGGTGTCGTGCTGAGGCTCTTCATTCAAACTGGCAAAGGTTTAGCTGGCGTTGGGACTCACTGGCTGATGATCTGATTTTGACATTTTGAGCTGATCGTTACTTTTTTTTTTTTTTTTTTTTGGACAAATGGAGTCATCTCTCGCCATGTTATGCGCGTTTGGGATGAAACCAATCGATTGGGAGAGCCGGGAGCGAAGCGCATCGAGCCGGCTGCAAAAAAAAAACACGATGCTGTAATGTAAATCGCGAAATAGATCAATTTTGTTAAAGTAAGTTGATAAAATCGACTGCGATTCCACGAGATCCGTGGGTACGACAGTGAAGCCCATTTGGAATGTCGATGCGTTGATGCCGCGTCTATTGTGCACTTGGAGCATCGTGTCATCAAGCACTCGTTGCAGGTTAAATGGGCAATTTTAGTTACTTTATTCACATTGGTGGGCTTGTGTTGCCGAATACGTCAAAAAAAATAATAAAAAATACGCGCACATTTGGATGATTGATCAGATGCGATGGGGGATGAATAAAGGGGGCGGGTGTGATATGACAGGATGGAAGGACGAGAGAAAGAAAAAAAACGGAGGATAGCGAATCATTGTGCCTTGCGCTCGCTCTTGACATTGGCCGTCTTTTTGTCGGCCATGATGGACTCGACGCGGACGCCGCCAATGAGTTTGACGAGTTGGATGACGACCTTGTTCATCTGTCGCACGGGGTAGAACACGGGGACGGTGTTGGGCAGCATGAATTCGGTGCCAGAGGTCACGGACAGCGATGCAGGGACACCCGACGCCGACGTCGGGCTGGGGAGCGCCATGAACGCCATGATGATGAACTAAATGAGAGGGGGAAGGATGAGCGACGTCGTGGCGACAGCTAGAAAAGTGTGCAAATGGGGCTTACACTAGGGTAAAACAGGGCAAACATGGCCCCAGCGCGCAACGACGACAGGAAAAAGGTGGTCACCGTGCCCGGCAGGCCAAAGCCAAGGAAAAAGGACCAATGTTGCTCGACATACGCGAGGCGCTTCTCAAGAGGCCACTGCATGTACAACCACCGAAACCTAAAAACAAAAAGGGGAGCGTGAATTTTTTTCAATCATCAGCATTCATGCAGCTTGCCAAAAAAAGCAAGCGTCACGCACTTACTCAAAGCTGTAATAGGCGAGGATGAAGCAATTCATGATGAACGACAGAAAGATGCCAATGTTGGGAATCATGCGCAGCAGCGTGGCAAACACGCCGCAATTGGCGTAAAAGATGGACATGTAGATGGTGGTGGCGAGGCTTTGTGCGATGGACGGCGCGCTCTTGGCCTGCTGTTGATTCTTGTTCTGGAGCTGATACGATTTTTCCGCGACCTTGGCATAAAACCGGCCATTGATGACCAAAAGCGCGAAATAGAGGGGGTAGCCAAGCAACATCTTTGGTTTTTTTTTTTTAAAAAAAAAGACGTGAGTCTCGCCTTTATTTGACCACAATGCATGCATTCGTTTTTCTTTGTCTTTTTCGTTTTCTTTACCGAGTATGGGCAGCCAAAGAGGTGATGGTGCGGCTGGCGGTAGTGGTGCTCGAGGAACACGACGGTGCCGAGGAAAAGAATGCCATTGAGCACCAAGACCTTGAGCATGGCCGTCTGGACCGTGGCCGACCTATTGGAAACACATAAAAAAAGACGTGTCAGAGCGAAAATTGGGTCAAGAAAAGAAAAAAAAGGAGCAGCACTTGCGAGTAAAAGAGGATAAACGTCTTTGGCCAGTTGAAAGCAGACTCGAGCCCGCGCTTAAAGTTGTCTAGGTGCTGGTTGGCGGACGAGCGAGAGGCAGTGGCCATGGTAAGTAAAAGTAAAAGAGTGAAAAAGAGCAAAAACGAAAAAAAAAAAGGGAGCTGGGGACCCGGCACGACCCCTCCCCCTTTATCCCTCCATTTTTTTTTTTTTTGCCAACCTGACACAACACGCACGCGCCATTCCAATTTAAAAGACCTCAAGTGTGTCATCTTTTTCCAAAATTCGTTTTTTTATCATATTTCATTTTTTCAATCACGAGCGCCGACGAGAAGAGACAGAGAGAGGGGGGTAACCTAATCGACGACCTTGCCAATGATGTTGTAGCGCTTGGAGAAGAATGCGTGCCATTGATCAAGCGTCTCCAATTCCTTTTCGGTGAGCGTGCTGTAGTCGGCGACACAGTCCTCGGGCTTGAGCGACGACATGCCCAGGGCCTAGAAAAAGAACACCATGAGCCATCCTTTTCGTCACTCGCCTCCAACCCCCGCAAAAATTATGCTTACACGCGACGCGTCCTTTCCACAAAACACATTGTAGCCTTGACCCTTGGCGTACGAGTCCTTGTTCTTGGTCACGTCAAAGATATCGCCCTTGATAGCCACGTAGATAGGCTGCGAGGGATCAGACCCATCATACTTGGCGAGCTCGGCGGCAGAGATGGGCGTGTTCTTGGGTGCTTCGCTGATAAAAAAAGAAGAAAATGGAGGGTTACGACGCGTCTTTTTTATTTTTTTGGTCAGACAACAAAGAACCTACGTGGCCATGTTGGATATAATAATGAAACGAGGGAAAAGAGAGCTAAAAAATGAAAAGAGCGGGGAGTGGGGGAAGAGAGGGAGGTTCCTGGCTCTTCGCTATTCCCAATATGGCAAATGCTTTTTTTTTTTTTTTTTTTTGCTGCAGGTGCCGCAATAATGCATCAAAGATCAAGTCGGCTCATGCCACACATGCACATCCCATTGACGCGCATCGCGCTTTCCCCTTTTTCTGGCCATGATGGATGCGATGGTCATTTTCTAGGAAAAGAGAGAAAAAAGGGAAAAAGAGAGAAAAAAGGGAGGAAATATGTCATGCGACCTTTTTTTTTCCTTTTGCCTGTGCGACGTGCTCCGCCTCCTGTGGCGTGTCAGGATCCATGTTGCTTGGCAAGGCGGTTTTGAAGGCTCAATTGACAAGAGCATACGAGAAAAAAGGTGAATTTTTTTGTTTTGTTCATGTCTGTTCGCTTTAGGTGGGGGGTCGTCGACATGGAGCGCATTGCAAAAAAAGGGGAACCAATCAGGGTGTCCGATGACACGCATTTTTCAATTGTAAAAAAAGGGACATTTTGGGACGACACCCTTTTTTGTTTCTTTTTGCTCCCTTTTTTTTTTTTTTATTCCAAAAGAAAAAAATTATGCGCTTGTAGGATGTCCTCGGTGTCTCGTTTTGCCTTTGACGATCCCCTGACGCTGACGACGTTCAATTTGTATCCCACGGAAGGGGATCAGGATACGGACGAGGGCGTGTTGTCCAAGTTTATCTCCAAATTCAAGACAGCTGTCAGCAGTGGTCCGCATCCTGCTCTGGACGACCTGTCGACGGCATCGCACGCGCAGACATACCAATATCACACAACGACCACGATATCGTCGTCGTCGTCAGTGCGCACGCTTGCGGAAAAAGCATCCTTGTACGACCAGCAGACGTCGACGCCGACACCGCCGCCTATCCCCGCGGCCGTGCCCCTTGTAAAGACGGCGTCGTGCGACAGCGACACGCAATCGGTCATGACGACGTTTTCAGTGTCCAATTCCAACTCGTTGTCACGCATTTTGTCGCGATTGCGCGGCGAAGCGCCCAACAAGGAGTTTTGGATGCCAGACGAGGATTGCAACGAGTGTTATCAATGTGGCGCCCACTTTCATCTACTTAGGCGCAGGCACCACTGCCGCGTGTGTGGTAAAAAAAAAAAAAAAAAAAAAAAAAAAAAGAAAAAAAGAAAAAAAAAGGAAAAAAAACAAGTTTTTCATGAAAAATCGATCCCCCATTGATACGATTCTTGTTTTATGCCATAGGACAAATCTTTTGTGGAAAATGCGTGGGGTACGCGATTCCCGGCGAATGGGTCAATCAGAAAAACGCGATGCGGGTGTGTAATTTCTGCTATTCCAAGTTTGAACGATACCAAGAAGCGCGATCGATGCATGACGCGGCGATTTTGATCTCCAGCAACCGGACGTCGCTTGATCTTGACCTGACACTGTCGTCGCCCAGCCTGTCGGAGCACCATGTGCCTCAAGCGAGCAGCGCGACGGCCATTTCTGTACCTGGCAGCGCCATTGGCCATGTTACGGCGCCATTGGACTCGGAAGACGGGTTTTCGGACGGTGCAACGCTGATCAATAGCAGCCACAGCCACTTGCACCACCACAGTCATCACCACAGTCACCATCACTCGAATATGAACATCAGCATCAACAACAAATTGACCCCGCGACCCAGCACATCGGTCAATTCGTATGACCGGTCGGCCGAGAGCCTGAAAAAGTTTTTGACCAACAACAAGAGCAGTACGAACATGTTGCGTGCACCGCGGTCAAGGATCAACACGATGACGTCGTTTATGATGGAAGCGTCGTCATCGACCACCAATTTGCACTCGCCCATGCCATTTAGACGCAATTCATTGTCGCTCAGCACCTCCTTTTTCGATGGCGGTGGTGTGGTTGTGCCATCGGATGACCATGGGTTCTTTTCCGACGAGGAGGACGAGTCGCGTCACAATCCGCGCCACGTGTTGCACTTTTTGGGTGGCCATGCGCAAACCAATGAACGGCCCACGTCGATGATTATTACGAGTGGATCGTCTCTCGATCTGTTTGCCCATCCCCCGCCCAATTCGGCCAAATCGCCCCCACCACCGATACAAAAACCCAACGATGCGTCGGCGGCGGCTCTTTTGCAGCCTGTGCAGCCGCAGCCGCATTTTGGCCATTTGCATGACGATGATTCGCGGTCAATTAAGCGTCGTGAGCGATCCAACAGCATGCGGCGCCGCTTGTCCATGTCCAATGGTACGAGGACCATCCGTGTGCGTACCCAGAGCCTCATGCGAAATGCGCCCATCATGACCCATGGCGGCGACACGAATGTGTTCCAACCTCATCATCACCATCAACACCAACATCAACTTTTGCACCATCATCATCATCCAACAACACACCACCATCACCATCATGCACAGCAGCAGCAGCATCATCATCATCATCACCATCACCAAGACGATGCCAATAACAATTGTCCGTCGTCGGCCGCGTCGCCAGCATCCCATCGCGCGTCTTTGGAGGAAAATGGCATCATTCCCTCACTTTCGTCATCGACGGACCCACTCATGATCATCAAGCAACCTTTGCCTGCAGATCCGACAGAAAACGTGATTCCGGCGGCACCACCAGCCAATGGTGGCAATCATGGCGGAAATCAAGGCGACACACATTTTCATCCAGACGCCCTGGCGTATCTGCAGCGGATGATTCAGCAGATGCTTGCGGAAAACGAGGAAATCGGTGACTACAAGACCGAGTGGCAGGGTGTGCTGATGGAATTGCTGCTGAAATTGGCAAATAGCGTGCGTCCAGACGTACACGGGGGCGACGAGATGGATGCGCGACATTATGTCAAGATCAAGGCCGTGGCGGGCGGGCAGCCCAAAGACAGCCTGTTTGTGCACGGGGTCGTATGCTCGAAAAACGTGGCGCACAAGGAAATGGCACGCAATGTGGCCAACCCAAAGATCCTGATTCTCCAATTCTCGCTCGAATGGTCGCGCGATGACGCCGAACACGCTCAGCAGCTCCAGCCCATCCAGCCAGTGCTCGATCAGGAACGCAAGTACCTCGAACGCCTGGTCAATCGCATAAGTGCCCTTGAGCCGACGATTGTCCTTGTCCAGGGCAACGTGCCGCGCCTCGCGCTGGACTTCCTGAGGCGCGCCAACCTTATCGTGGCCTTCAATGTCAAGCAGAGCGTCATGGATGCCGTGTCGCGCTGCACGGGCGCCACCATGGTGTCGTCGTTTTTGCAGTTGTCCAAAGACAAGATTGTTTTGGGAGAATGCGGCCACTTTGAGCTATTGACCCTCGTCCACGACTACATCCCCAATCGCAGAAAGACATTCTTGGTCTTTCATGGATGCCCGCCAGAGCTCGGCGCCACCATTGTCCTGCGGGGCGGCTCCCCAGCATCATTGCAGGCCGTCAAACACACACTCGACTTTCTCGTCTTTGTTGTCCACCACATGCAACTTGAATCCTCGTTTCTACACGACTTTAGCTTTATGCGCAACACCGTGTCGCATGCTGCATCGGGTAAAATTTGTGAAAAAGAGAAAAAAAAGTTCAGCATGGGCACTGGTTCACTTATTTTTTTTTTTTTTTTTTTTTTTGTGTTCTGTCTCACAAAGGGCTCAAGGACCAGGAAGAAATGCTCAAATCATTGGATGTGGGCGACGAACCAAGCAAAAATAAGCAATTGGACAAAAAAGAGGAGAATGACCGATGCTTGCAGCTTGTGGATGGAATGATTCAGCGATATGCAGGGACTATGGTGACAACATCGTGGTCTGTGGTGGTGCCGCCGCCGTATCTGCTTGTGCGGCTCAAGAACACGCAAGAAAAACTGTTTTTGTTGCTCAAGATGCTTTTGGCCGAGCAGCAACAGCCCATGGATGAGATTCTTTTGGCGAATTTGCCAACGTCGCTTGCTGGGATGCCTGGTTACTTTCGCAGCATGCAGCAATGGGTGCCCATGGCGCAATCCAACGCATACGAACAGCTTGTCGAGGAGCACACGCAGCGATGGCGTGCATTGGACGGCGCCTTTCGTGAAGACCTAGGCCAGGTGGCTCCTTTGTATTTCCAGCAATTCGTCGTGCTATACACGATTGTGAGCACGGCGACGGCGATCCCTTGCCACGATCCGCAGGCAAGGCGCATCGACTATTATCGGCCACCCTCCGATTTAACGCTTGGCCAATATGTTGAAGACATGCTGGCCACCATTGATCTTCCCTGCCCGTCCACATTGTGCGAACGACCCATGTTGCAACACTATCGCTCGTACAGCCACGGACACGCACGCGTCACCGTCAAAGTCGAGCGATTGCATGGGGTTCAATCGGCCATGGCCGCTCCAGACGACGCTATCTGCGCATGGTCCTACTGCCGCCACTGTTCGGGCCACACACGCCTCACACCACTCTCGCCACACGCATGGAAGATCTCCTTTGGCAAATTCCTCGAATTGCTGCTCTACCAGACAGAAAAAGCGCCGCATTCTTCCGCGTCAACCGCGGCCGCCGCCGTTGACGCGCTCTATTCAAACACCGACGCGTCGGCCGACGACGAAATGGACGAAAACGACGAAAACGACAAAAAAATCGAGGAAGAAGCCGAATGGGTCGAGTGCACACACGGATTGCTAAGGGATCACGTGTTCTTTTTCGCGGTGCACGACCTTGCGGTGCGATTCCAGTACGAGCCGATCCAGCCCATGGAAGTGTATGTGCCGCCAATGCACGTGTACACGAATCCGACGATTTTGACGACGATCAAGGACGAGGCGCACGAAGCAATCCGCGCACAGATCACGCGATTCTACGATTCGATTGTTGAGCGTAACAAGGGCTTCCATTTCGACGTGATCCAGCCGGGAAACGTGGACACGTGCAAGGAGCAGCTGCAGGCCATGTCGCGAGCCGCCGTCGGCGAGAAAAAGAGCATGCTCCAGTACCTGCAGGCTGCCTACGCCACCACAGATCCCACAGACACACTTCAGATGAATGCTGTGCGCGTCGATCTGCAGATGAGCGTCCTCCAATGGGAAGCAGAGTATATTGATCTTTTGCGCCACCACATCAAGCCCCAGCGCGAATTGCGCCGCCTCACCACATCCCACTTTAAAAAGATGCTCATCAGCAATGGCACTGCAGACGACAACGATGACGACGAAACACTTGCAGAAGAATCAGACAATGGCATTGATCGTCGCGCAACACGCGTCATGCAGGCCATGGACCTGCCCTTGTTCGACATTCCACTCGATGACAACACCATCCACGCTTCGAACCACGAGTTAAAGGCCAGTCCATGCCTCGGCCAGTCGCCCACTGACTCCTCGCCTCATCTGGATGGCCTCATGGACACACCATTGAACACATCTTCTGATGTTGCACGCCGCATGTCGTTGGAACTCATGCAACATACACAACACGCCACCATCATCAGTGCCACCGCCGCCGTGTCCCCGCCAGGTAAAAAAAAAAAAAGAAACAAAGGGGAATAAGAGTGAGAAAAGAAAAAAAAAGTGAAAAAAGGCGGAAGAAAAGGTGAAAAAAGTGAAAAAAATGAAAAAAAAGACATTGGACCGCTCAATGGCTATTTTTTTTTTTTTTTTTTTGAAGTGGATGTTCCCGCACATGACCCGCTCGCAAAGGCTGCTGAAAAGCCCTCAAAAGACAAATTGGCGCCCGAAGCAGAAGTCCAAGGGATCATCCTCACAGATGAGCCTGTGCACCGGTCCAAGAGCTCACCATTGATGCCGCGGTCCAAGCAGCTGCCTCAGCCGCCTTCCAATCCTCAACAGCCGTCTTCCTTGCCGCAGCATCGACGCGCCGACGCGCCCGTATCGCGTATTCCGCAATTATCGTCTATGATCCTCTCCTCTGCGACTTCCGGAAAGCACGCTCAGCCGGGCAAAAGGAGCCATGCACGACCCTCATCCCCACCGCCACCGGCCCCCGCGCCACAACAGCCGCCGCCGCCACTGCCGCACACGCCGCAGCGTGGCCTGAATAAGTTGAAAAACGACGCACTCCGCCCTACACCAACGATCAATGGGCACGACGGCGGCCATCCGTCAAGTGCCAAGTCGCTGTCGCTCAAAGGGTTCCGGTACAGGTACCAGGGCAGCACGTCCACGTCGACGAATCCGACAAATCCGACAAATTCGGCCATTTCGACGAACCAGAGCAATGGCAACAGTAATGACACGAACAATGTGACGCCGTACTTGTCGGCAAGCACGGGGCGCATCTACAGACCATTGCACCGGTCCGTCACCGAGTACAATACGAGCACCAAGGCGGCCATCCGCCAATTCTTGCTTTCCGACGCAAAACCTTTGCTGCGGTCGCGCACCGTGCGCCAGCGCCTCGCAAGCCGCTCGTCCCTTGAAGTCTACACCACCATCCGCGAAATGGTCCGCGACGACGAGTCTGACGACGAATTCCAGCTGAGCGAAAATGATGAAACCGCAAATCAGCCTGTTTCGCCACCCGCTGCCGACTCGGATGCCCTTGCACACCCGACAGACATACCGCCAACATGTCAAAAAGACACGTCAAATGCGTTCCAGGCAGGCACACCGCCGCCAATTGCGTCGCCCTTCTCGTTGACATTGACAGATGAGTTTGACGAGGCATTTTACCGTGTCGACAACGACGACAATCACCGTATCCATTACAATCATTCCCCAGACACCCATAGCGCCACCATTGCACAGCGCAGAGCATCCACGCTTCCATTGCTGCAAACCTCGTCGTCCCTCTCTTCCTCGTTTTCCCCACCACCGCCCATCCGCATCGACAAACGCGGCAGCTTGCCCCATCTGACCTTTGACGACGATGACCACGCCACCCTGCTCAATGAACGAGCATCCTCGTCCTCCCAATTGACCGTCCCAACCTCCAACAATGGCTCATTCCAGCTGCATCATTATCACACCACGCCTCTCCCCCCTTTCACTTCGTCCAATCACTCGCACAATAGTGCCTTTGGCATCGGTAAAAAAAAAAAATCACACATGTCTACAAAAATTGCTTGCTCATTTCTTTCTCTAGACTCGGCAGCCGTTGATCTGACCGCGCCAGGCAATCAGGGCAACTCGTTCATCAAGGCATTGGCCAATTTGCTTGCTGAAAAGGGCCTGGGCAACCTGTTGCCTTTGGAATACCCACTGTGTGTACTTTTTTATGAGAAGGCGCGTGTCTCACTCACGTTTTCTTTGTTTATTCATATAGGAGCCCCTTGGAGCACATTTTCCCAAATTCCATCATTGTTGTGAGCGAGGAGGAGCCAAGCACTGTGGTGGCCGCCGCATTGACATCGGCCGACTATGTCAACAAGCTGCAGGAAATCCGCGAGCAGCAGCAACAGCAGCAGCACGGCGCAGACGACACAAGCACGGACGCGTCGGTCAGCAACAGCAAGGAAAAGGACGACGTGGAGCGCACGAACGGTGCCGGGGACTCGGCCATTGAGCGCACGCTGCGCTCAAAAAACGGCATCCACATGAAGTTTTATTTCACAGACGGCACCACAAAGTTCTTTTGCAAAATATTTTTTGCCGAACAGTTCGACGCCCTGCGCCGCAATTGCGGATGCGACGAGAACTTTATCGCCTCCCTCGCCCATTGCGCAAAATGGGACTCGTCCGGCGGCAAATCAGGCTCCACTTTTCTCAAGACAAAAGGTAAAAAAGTGGGTAAATGGAAAAACACGCCCTCAAATACCCCCTTTTTTTCATGCAATGCCCAGATGGCCGCTACCTTTTGAAGCAAATCTCAAAGTACGAAATGGATGCGTTTGTGAAATTCGCCCCGTCGTACTTCCAATACCTGTCAGAAGCCTTTTTCCACGAGGTACAAAAAAAAAAAAAAAAATAGGCGAAAAAATCATTGATGGCAAACTTGCCCCCACGCTTTCTAGCTGCCCACCGTCCTGTGCAAGATCTTTGGCCTCTATCGCGTCGGCTACAAGAACATGACAACAGGCAAATCAACGCGCATGGACATCTTGGTCATGGAAAACCTCTTTTATGACCGATGTGTGACAAAGGCAAGGGTTCTAAAAGCGATGATGATTCGCGGTCTGACGCGTCCATTTTTTTTTTTTTTATAAAAAATAGATCTTTGATCTCAAGGGTTCCATGCGCAATCGACACGTCCAGGTCACGGGCAATGAAAATCAAGTGCTTCTTGACGAAAACATGGTTGAGTGTAAGTCCAAAGCCATTGACGATGAAAAAAAAAGTGAATGGTTGGCTCACATCCCATTTTTTATTTTCTTTTGCAAATCAGATCTGTTCCAGTCCCCGCTGTTCCTGCATGCTCACGCGAAACAGCTGCTACGTGAGTCGCTGCACAATGACACGCTGTTCCTTTCTCGACTGGACGTCATGGACTACTCGCTTCTCGTGGCCATCGACGAAAAGAACCAGGAATTGGTCGTCGGGATCGTCGATTTTATCCGCACATTCACGTGGGACAAGAAGCTTGAGAGCTGGGTCAAGGACTCGGGTATCTTTGGCGGCGGAGGCAAGGAGCCAACAATCATCTCCCCGCGCCAATACCGCATACGCTTCCGCGAGGCAATCCACCGCTACTTTTTGATGGTCCCGGATTTCTGGTCGGCCGAAATTTGAAAGCCCACCCTTTTGTGGCATTTTTTTCATTTCACAACGTGATACCCCTCTTTATTGGTGATCAGCTTCTTCCTCCTTCGTTATTCCTCTTTTGTCATACCATCTCAACTACATCTTATCCAATAAATCGAATAACAAAACGCGTCTTTTTTGATTTTTCCTGAATTTGGCTTTTTTTTTTTACAGTACGTATCATTATCATGTTTTGTCAAGGGCAGAAAAAAAGAGAGTTATTGTATTGTGATGCGTTCAATACTGTAATGTTCAAAAGTGACTACGTATCTATGATACAGTAGTCCAAATTTGAGGTACTGTAGATTGGACCAAAACACAGGTTATCATCATACTGTAAACTCAGTCTTACGGTAAGCACTACAGTACGATACAAACCGTGGCTGGTCCATGCAGAGACCTTGCGTATGATGATGTTAGGTTGTATCGACGCGTCTTTTACCAACATGGCGTTGAAAACCAGAGGTCACGTCCTCACGTGCGTGCATCGTTGTGCAAATGAATACAAAATATCGACATTTCACAAATTCACTAGTGGCTCGCAAAGTATTTCGTGCATCGGGATGAAACTTGTACTGTACGATTCGAAAGAGACACGGTCGGACGTCATTTCTGGAATGTTTGTTTGCCCGATGCGTGGTCTTTGTTGTATGCTTGTGAAGGCTGTTCATCAAACTACAGTATGATATCAATTTTTTTAACAACCTCGACGTTCTCGACAATTGATTGGACAACTCACGGTGTTTTTTTAACGTGTCGAAAACACCCATTGAATCTCTATCGAACGCGACCACCAGCTTCATCGATGGATGAAGATGGTTAAAAAAATTTGCACTTTGCAGAGAAAATTCACTTTTCATTAAAATTTTGAATGACGAGCGATTTGCCCGACAATGGTTTACGGTGGTATTATTACTGTATGTATACAGTACAGTACCTACTGTAAGTTATTTTTGGGTGTCCGTTTCGTATTGTACAAACTCTTATTATATAGTATTAAAACCAGAGAAGAACAGCTTGATTCTTCTGCAAATGAATCCAAAATGCCGTTGTTACGTATTTTCACAAATTTAGCGCAGGGTCTCGAAATATTTTGTGGATCATGGTGAGAATGATATCAATCGAAAGAGACACACTTGGGTGTCATTTTCGGAATGTTTGCTTGCCCAGTGGACGAACATCGCATGCTTGCAAAAGTCGATCAAAAATTGGATTGATTTTCAAACCTACTTTTTTATCATAGACAACCGGAAAAACAACCCATGGTGCTTTTAACGTGTCAAAAAATAATGCAGCTGCTAAATCTCCACCGAATGAAACAATTTTCGCCATGATCTGATCAAAACTTGCAAAGAAAATCCATTTTTTCATCAAAATATTTGATTGCGATTTTCTCGACAACGGTCTATTCGACCTCCGATTTTATTGCAGTTTTACAGTACGTATGATACTAATAAACAGGGGGCAAAGCATCAAATGGAATGTCTTGCGGCGCGCTAGCTTGTAGAGGTTTAGCTTTTTGCATCGGTCATTCACCAGGCTGCAGCCGCCCACTCAGCGCACAAAAATGTGCAAAGTAAAAAAATAAAAAAATATGAAAAAAATAAAACTTCCATGCAATCCACCACCTTTAATTTGGAAGTGTCAAACCTTACATTTTTGCAAAAAAAAAAACTGGTCCAAAGTAAGCAATTTTCTTAGTCGATCGCCGTTCATGCGTCACTCTTTGGGCTTTTTTTTTACTTTGGAAGGTGAGTTGCCATTTTGTCTGCCAATAGCAAATCATCGGAGCTACCTGTTTGGGATGCATTGATCACCCGGAGTTCGAAATTTCCCAAATTTGTCATTTTCTGAGATGGAAATGTGTGACCCCTGAGTGACCCCTGAATTTTTCAAAAGTGGTCGTAGCGCTTTGGAGGTTTAAACTTTTTTGTTGCAAAATTTGCGCTGAATGCGATGCGGCTATTTTTGAGTGAGGTCGACGATCCAGGTGGGCCGATGAACGCAAAACAGTACAAATGGGAGATTTTTGACATTTTCGAGTCCAAAAAAAATCGAGCGGGTCTGTCTTGAGCACTGGGCTATAGTTTATGCCGTGACGCATATTTCATTGGCGGGTGAGCAGGCTGTAAAAAAATTCTGGAGGCACAGCAGGCCGGCAAAGTTTGAAAAACACGCTCTTTGATGATGTTTAAATGGTAAATGTACGCGCTTTTGTGCTGTTTGGCCTGTGGCGTCATGCTTCATGCATTGAAATGATACAGTAGCACGCATCGATTTCTGTTTACTGGCATTAAAAAATGGACGAATCAAACCCCTACGTATTCAAGCAAGCAGTACAGTATTTTGATACAACTGCCCTCCCCAACTCTGAGAGGTATTGGATTATCATAGAGAATCAGCGCTTAGCAAAAGCTGTCTGGCTGGGAAATATGATAGTGTGACGAGCTCGTCCACTTTTGCAAACATCATCATAGGTAATTACGTGAGGCAGTGTCGTGGCCCGACGAGGAGGCGGCCACGTGATGGGTCAACACAAACTTGTCATAATAAGGCATCGTTTATTTTGTACAAGAAGAGGGTGCAAGGGGAAAAGTAACAGATGGAAGAGGTAAGGAAAAAAGGGGGAAGGACATCCGCGAAGCGGGTGTCCTTTTATAGTTTTGAAATTAAGGGAATATTCTAATATGAATCCTGCGGCAAGACGCGTCTATTTGGATGTTTCGATCTAGAATGGTCCTCGCGTCTTGGCGATTGTAGATGGGCGTTTTGTGTGGATCATGATTGGCGTTTTGTCCTTTTGGAACGTGCAAGATGGAATGTGGGCGTTTGGAAAGGTAGATGGAAAAATGGGCGTTTGGAAGGGTCCATGGAAGCGCGAGGAGCGTCATCTAGATCAGAGATGGCGCAGCGAGCGCGTAAGAAAAGAAAAATAAAATAGAGTGATCTGCAATCTGTGCTGCGGATCTGGGGGCCTAACAGGCAGTACAGTATCATGTAATTCATATTACAGTATTATTGTATTATAAATGTTTGTGTTTAGCGAATTTTTATTCAGTCAATCAGAACTTCAGAAGCTATCATTGCAGAGGACTAGATGATGCTTTTTGGAAGGCTACCAGTGGCCAAAGGAGGAAGAAAAATATGCAAGAGGATGAGAGACTTGGTCTTTTTTTGGGCAAGGAACGGTGCCGCTAGGGAGGAAAAGATTTTGAGTAATGCTAAAAAAAAGGAATAGATGGAGGAAAAAGAGGCGTCAAACATGCTAAAATGGGAGATGGGCATGTCACCTAATTGATGGGGTGAGAGCGTTGGATGTTTTTGTCGTTGATATCGCCATAGCTGTCGTCTGTGACGCTGGAGCAGGGGGAGGAGTCACTGCTGAGGCTGTTCTGGCTCGCGGCATCGGCGTCAGGCATGTCGTAATCCTCGTCAACGTCGCTTTGGTAATCCTTATCGACAATGTCGTCTAGCTTCACCTTTTTGTAGAAAACCTGCTGCTCAGAGACGTCCGATTCGCTCTCGCTGTCGTCGCTCACCGCACGCTTGACAGGCGTCGACGTGTTCGTGGAGCTTTGAGTGGAAGCTTCCTCTGACTCCTTGATGGATTCAGGCGCAGACGAAGGCGAAAGCGCAGGCGAAGATGCAGGTGGAGGCGCAGGCGAAGGCTCTGGCAAAAAAAAAAAAAAAAGAAATGGATGCAATTAGACCTCCGCCAACACAAACCCGCTCCCCTGCGCGCTCTTTTATTACGAATTGACTTACCTTTGGCGGGCACATCCTTGTTCTCGTTGTTGATGGCCACTTCCTTGGACGAGACGGCCAAAACATGGCAGTCATTGACGGTGGTAGTAGTCAGAGTCACAATGGTGGAGCCTGAGGCTGCTGCACGTTTGGAGAAGGGGTGATTGGTGCGGCACTCGATCGTCGAGTGCTTGAGGTCACAATTCGTGATTGTGATTATCGACGATGTGGCCACGGACATGGGGTTTTGGTTCTAAATAAGAAAAAAATAAAAAAATGAGCATCTCACTCACCAAAAAAACACAAGTTCTTTACCAATTCAACACGGTTGTCACCCGTAGTGGGGTTCGCATGGGCCTCAAGCGATTGGCTGACACGCACGAGAGCACCTTCATTCTCTTCTTCGTGCTCGTTGTGTTTGAACGTCTTGCCGCCTTCAGAAGTGTCAGAAGGGGGATAAAAGGGTGTTGGGGGGCGGTTCATGGTGGAAATGTAGGGATGCAAAGAAAAAAAGAGGGTGTAAACAAAGAAAAAAGAAAAAAAAAAGTAACGCTTTCCCCCTTTTTCATTGTCTTCTTTTTGTTCGTTTTCTTTTTCAAGCGGCGTTTGAACGCCGTGCATGATAATAAAAGCAGTAGAAAAATGGTCCATTTGAATCGTACAAAAGCTATGCTATTTTATAATTGAAATGAAGGATGCAGTGTTTAAATGAATCTACTTTGTCTTTTTCTTCTTTTTGATGATTTTGACGTCGTCAACGGCCCGTGTCTTGGCATGAGCAGGCAGCGACGTGGCGGAATCTATTTTAAAAAGAAAAAAAAAACATCAGCCAGTCGTAAGATGCGACACGTCTATTTTTTTTTTTTTTTGGTCCTTTTCTTTCTTTTTCTCCCTCCCCTTTTTGTTTCCTTTTCTTACCTTGATTGTCCATGATGCGTTCGGCAAGGCCTGCGATGGCTGTGCCCGTAATGTAGCGTGCAGAGGCACCCACAGGGAGGATGGGCTTCTTTAGCAATTGGGTGAGCTGAGCACGCATCTGCTGCGCCTTTCCGTGCTTGTCGTTTTTGTTCTGTTGGCGGCCGGCCTTGTTCTTGCCGAGGACCGCCTCCTCGTCAAATTCAATGTCCATCTCGTCAGCCATTTTGCGCAGCCAATTCTCCTCGTGAGTCTGTTTGTTATCGGTGTGCTCGATCTTGTCAATGTCGGTGGCAAGATTGACGCGTTTGCGCATGTCCGCGAGGATGCTGAGATCGACGGGGAAGTCGGGGTATCTGTCTCCGTTGCGCAGGGTCTGGCACAGCTTGTGATGCACCTTGACGTCGTCGGGGCTGCACAGCAAAAGCGAGATGCCTTCACGATTCGCACGCGCCGTGCGGCCGCTGCGATGCACATAAATTTCCCCAGATCGAGGCAATTGGTAGTGGATCACGTGCTCCACGAGCGGGATATCGAGACCACGCGCAGCAACGTCCGACGCTACAAGCACAGCACGCTCATTGGCCTTGAAACGGTCCAAATTCTTCAAGCGCTGACGCTGCTGCATCTGCGCGTGCAGACCGAGCACTTCGACGCCCAACAGACGGAACACAGGCACCAGGCGCCGAATCGCGTCAATGCTGTTGACAAACAAAATCGTACGGCCCGGGTAACGCGTCACAAAGTAATACACATACAAATCTTTCTCCGTCTTGAGGCACTCAATCTTCGCTTCCCACAGCTTGGACGCCACTTTTTTCTCCGTCGTCACGTCAATCTTGATCGGATTCGGGTCATGGAACTCAATGGCCGAAATCAGATCAGCTTCAAAAGAAAAAAAAAAAGGAACAAAAAGGTTGAGTGACACGCCCGGCAAAATGAATGTACCTCGTTGCTTACCCATGCCGCCTTTGTTGGCCTTGGCCTTGGCTGCCTTTCTGGACTTTACATTGAAGCGGATATCCTTGTCGAGCGTCGCAGTGTAGATGAACGTCTGGTGCTGGCCGACGCCTTGCAATGCCAAAAAAAAAAAAGGAGAGGTAAGTCATGCTGGGCCACCAATGGTTTTTTTTTTTCATCGAATGCCTTACCAAGAGGCATCTGCTGTGCTTCCTCGCCTTCAATTTGCTCGGGCCACTCGGTCGTGATCCTACAAATGATGAAAAACAAGATGAGATGCCATTTTTTTTTTTAATCTCGCCATCAAGCAACTTACTGTCGTTTGGTCGAGAGCTCACCCAGCATCTTCTTCAATTCCTCGAAATGGCCCTTTTCCAACATGCGATCGGCCTCATCCAGCACAAAAAACTTGATATTCTTCATCTGATCAAGATAGGCTTGGTTCTATTAAAAAAAAAAAGAGGGTCACGCGTCAGCAATGCGAGGTTTTTCAAAAAAAAAACCGCAACGTACGCCAGACACGATTTCCCAATAACGACCGGGCGTAGCGACGATAATGTCGGGCTGCTGCTTCATTTGGCGCTCTTGTTTCTGGATAGACATGCCACCAACGATGGCGGCAATCTTGATGTCGGTGAACATGGCCATGTTGCGCAGGTGATCCTTGACCTGGATGGCCAATTCACGCGTGGGTGTCAAAATCACGCCCACCAGGCCCGGCGCGCGGTCCTTTTGCTGCAGCATCCATTGGATCATGGGAATACCAAACGCCAACGTCTTGCCAGAGCCCTAGTGACCGCGCAAATAAAAGAAAAACAGCGACGATCAGCCAAAATGACCTTGAAAAAAGCGATTTTTTCTCTCTCGCTCTTACCGTCTCGGCGACACCAACCATGTCGCGACCCTCCAGCGCCTTGCCGAGCGTCTTTGCTTGGATGGGCGTGGGCTCCGTGAACTTGTAGTACTTGAGGGCATTGACAATGGGCTCGGCAAGCTTGACGAAATCCCAGGCAGACACGTCGATGGCTAAATTTTTCAAAAAAAGAAGAATGGTGAGTCGCAAATGTTATAGAGTATCATGGCCACTTGCTTCATCGCCTCTTTTTATTGCGTTTACTTTGATCGACATCTTCGACTTTGGGCCGGCCGTCGTCCTTTGGCTGCTTTTCCTCCTCAATGTCCTTTTCCAATTGCGCCATCTGTGCCTTGAGCTGCTCGAGCTGGCGCTCCTTCTTGGACACGGACTTCGCCGCCGCCTTTTTGCCCTTGGGCGCGTCCTTGGCTTCGTCTTCGCCCTTTTCGGCCGCGTCGTCGCCATCCGCGTCCTTGGCGTCCGATGCTGCCGCAGCATTCTCGTCAAACGTGTCCAAATCGTAAAACTCGCCCATGGCCTCCACGGACAGCGGCGCCATTGGCTCGGCCTTGTGGCCCTGCTTGCGATCGCTCTTCTTCTTCCTCTAAAATAGCGTTTTTTTTTTTGTGAGTAAAGCGCCTTTTTCAGGTCCAATTGGTCCTTTTTATATTTACCTTGAAGACGGCCACCTTGCCCGTGGAGTCGTCGCATTGGTAGTCTATCTCCACGTCGGAGATCTCCTCCAAGCACAAAAAGCCTGTGGTGTCGTCGCCCATGAAGTTGTTGGACGAAACCTCGTTCCAGTCCCACGAGTCGACGTCGCCCAGGATCTCATAGTCACCTTGCTCGGTCGTTTTCTGCTTTTTGCTCGCTGGTTGCTTCGCGGGTGCTTTGGATCGTTTGCCCATGACGCGAAAAAAAAGAAAAAAGATATAAAAATGAAGAAAGAAAAAGGCAAAATGGTGCCCGCAGCGACTTTTTTTTTTTCCTTGAAGGATGGCTTTTTTTCGGATCGTTTGAGCGGCGCCCAAATGGACCGTGCGGCGGCTTGGATCCGCGAGCGGGTCGCAAGGCCAAATATTTTTGTTTTAGCGCCATTCGAGTTTTTTTTTTTTTGACCTTTTTCTTCCTGCTTATTTTTGTCTTTTCTTCGTCCAAGCGACTTCAACTTTGCCCAGCATGAGTGTCGTCGATCGTATTAAGGTAAGTCGTCACCACACGTTGAAAAATCGAGAAATTTATATTCATGCCCCCCTTTTGCCCATTATTATAGGAAATCGAGGTAAAAAGCCCTGTTCTTTTTCAACCAGATTCGCCTTGCAATCAGGCAAAAGAGGCCTTGTTGCTCACGGTCCCTTTATTATAGAATGAGATGGCCCGTACGCAGAAGAACAAGGCCACCTCGTACCACGTGGGTCAGCTCAAGGCCAAGCTGGCCAAGCTCAAGCGTGAGCTGCTGACGCCCTCGGGTGGCGGCGGCGGCGGTGGCGGTGGTAAGACAAAAAAGAATAGCTTTCAATGATCGGATTTGGAGTGTTGTCAGAGCAATGAACCTGATTTCTTTATTTTTCCCCTTTTTTCCTTTTAGTCGGTTTCGACGTGGCCAAAACCGGTGTGGCCCGTGTCGGCTTTGTTGGTATGACAGCATGAATTGATCACACCAATTGGGGATCATGCAAATTGGAGAGGCAATTGTGCTCAATGGAGCCATTTTTTTCGTTTTTGTGCAGGTTTCCCCTCGGTCGGCAAGTCGACCCTGATGTCGAAGCTTACGGGCACGCACTCCGAAGTCGGCGCGTACGAATTCACGACGTTGACAACTGTGCCCGGTATCATTCAGTACAAGGGTGCTAAGATCCAGGTAAAAAAGGCGCTTGTTCAATGACAATTGAGCGACTCGCCGCTGACATGCTTTTTTTTTTTTTTTTTTGCAAAGATTCTCGATCTTCCTGGTATTATTGAAGGTGCCAAGGACGGCAAGGGTCGTGGTCGTCAAGTCATTGCCGGTAAAATGCACGAAAAGCGAAAAATACGTGTTTTAACGTCTGTTTGTCTCCAGTTGCGCGCACATGTTCGCTCATTTTCATTGTGCTGGACGTGCTCAAGCCCATGACGGACAAGCGCATCATTGAAAAGGAATTGGAAGGCTTCGGTATCCGTCTCAACAAGTCGCCCCCTGCGATCATCTTTAAAAAAAAGGAAAAGGGTGGCATCAACATGACCAACACCGTGCCCCTGACCCAGCTCACCTTTGAGGAAGTTAAGGCTGTCCTCAGCGAGTACCGCATCCACAATGCCGACGTGTCTTTCAAGGAAGATTCGTCCATTGACGATCTCATCGACGTCATCGAAGTAAGAAGCACGCAAAATCATGGCATCGACCTTTGTTTCTGACCCATTTTCTTTCTTTTCTCTTTTCCAGGGCAATCGGTAAGCATCTTGTGGCGCCGTGGCGACTCACTCAACGCGGTCCTGACGCGCAAAAATGCGTTTTTTTTTTTTTTGGCGCCGGACCGCGTCAATGCATTCAAAAAGACGCGATTTGCTCATCTTTTCCTTCTCGTAGAATCTATATCCCTTGTATCTATGTGCTGAACAAGATCGATCAGATCTCCATCGAAGAATTGGACCTCATCTACAAAATTCCCAATGCGGTGCCTATTTCCTCGAACCACGAGTGGAACTTTGATGAGCTACTAGACACCATGTGGAAGGTAAGCAAGGACCAGCGCGCATGGCAAGCGTGACACGCGTGTCGGCCAATGAAATTCACAAGCGGCTCACATATTACACGTTCTTTTCGTGCAGAAATTGAACTTGGTGCGCATTTACACAAAGCCAAAGGGCAAGCTACCAGATTATGACCAGCCGGTCGTCTTGACCCAGTCAAAGAACTCGGTGGAAGACTTTTGTAACACGATCCACAAGGCCATCTTGGAACAATTCAAGTGGTAAGAGCATAAAAGCAAGATGAACATTGGCACGTGGCAGCCCCCTGATGTCGTTTTTTTTTTATAAAGTGCCTACGTGTGGGGTGCGTCCGTCAAGCACAACCCCCAAAAGGTTGGCAAGGAACATATTCTCGTCGACGAAGATGTGGTCCAAATTGTTAAAAAGTAAGTCGACCATGCCAAAAAACAATTGAGCCCGTTCCCTTTGTCATTGCTGTCCCACGTCACTGACACATCTTGTCTTTCTTTCTTTAGGGTGTAGATTTGTACATGTTGTTTTATTTATTAGATTTTCTTTTGTTTTTGCAAACAAAAGAACCAAAAAGAATAAAAAAAAGTTAGCAAAGAGACGAGACAGAAGTCGAGTTGCCTTTTTCGCTGCTTGGTGCATTGCCGAGCCGTGGGGGAAAGGGCATTCACGTTGTTTGTTTGTTTGATTTGGTGCTTGCTTTTGGCTTGCTTGCGCTCAATTGCGTGTCATGAGCCCTCACCATGGGACCTCATAGGCACGGCAGGGCAAGGAAAGATTTGAGTCGTCGTACACATGACGACAGGTGCCCGTCAGGCAGGTGCATGTGAGAGCGTGCACATGCAGCAAATAAAAAAAACGAAAACACACACGAGAAAGCAGCCTACAAACGGGACAATTGGCAAGTGTAGGCTGTCAATGAGCGGATGAGAGCGAGAGAAACAAGGAGGGCGTGGGAGACTTGGAACTTTGGGCGTGTCTTTGTTGATCTCTCCCCTTGTCCAAGCCCAGTGGCGCGTGGTGGGCGTGCAGGCAGTGCGTGAAACAAAAAAAAAAAAAAAAATGCGCGCCGATCCAGCTGCGGCCGATCCTCAGCAAAAAAAAAAAAAAAGACAGAGGGAGCAAGTGTCCCTTTTCTTTTTCACAGATTGTTCATCCTCGCATTCGCCACTAATATAAAAAAGGCAGAATGTCATTTCAGAAGCCCAAGGTAATGGCAACCTTGGAAGATTCTATTTTTTTTTCTTTTCTTTTTTTTTTTTTTTTTTTTTTTTTTTTTTTTTTTTTTGCGAGTCTTGGCGGGGCAAAAAGGAAGAAAGGGAGTGGAGGAGTCCCGCAGTTGCACAGCAGGGTCGTAGGAAAATAAGGTTGTGAGCAGAAACGTGGATGCCTCCTTTTTTTATTTTAGCGATTGGTGGGCGAGTCCACAATGTCAGAAAGCCACGAGGAACGCGCGAGAAAAGAGCCGACAGGATAGAGACGGAGGGGAAGGGGAAAAGGAAGACAGCCTGATTTGTTCATTGCTTGGGGCATGACGTGTCTTGCACCTTGTCTTTTTGCCCTTGTCTTGTGCCACCCGTGCTTTGCTGCTTTCGGCAATCAAAGGCAAGCGTTTAATATAAGAGAGAACCCTCCTCCCCCCAATAGCTTTATTAAATGTGCGAGCAAGGAAAAAAGAAATGCCAACAATGTAGTCTGAGGGGAGCCATAGACTGGATGGAAAGCACAAATGAACAACAAAATAGAATAAAAAACACGAATTGATCACGTTTTGGCGGCGACTGCAGGGCACACGGCACGCGCAATTGGGAAGAAAAAAAGGGAGAGAGGGTGAGGTGCCTTTTTTTATTTTTGCCCTCAGACGGTAAAAAGACGTGACAACATAATTCCTGACGTCGTCATGTGCCATTGAGCCACTATGATTTTCTTTTGCCATCTCGCCCCTCCCCCCTTTTTTTTATTTTTTTTGGTAGCTGAAAATCAGAGCGTGTCAGGTGGGCTGGGTGGGATGCCAAAAAGGTCGAGAGCATGGCATCGAAATTGAACACAACACGGCAGTCGACGAATTGGGCGATTTAAATAAAAAAAAAAAGTTGACTCCCATGGCCCGGAAGGGTCGTTGTGGCGACAGAAAAGCAACAAGCGATTGTCAAGGCTTATTGGCAAAGGGAAAGGATCGACAGTGGGGGTGCAAAAATAATGAGCGGCCGAAAAAAAAAACGACTCGGAAGACCAATTGGGGCGGATTTGGTCAAGTGCGCTTTGGAAACTCTATATAAAAAAAGCAAAAAGAACAAAAGCGCTCCCGATTCGGAGCGGCTTGTTTCGCTTTCTTTTACTTTCTTTTGCTTCGCTTTCTCTCTTTTTTCTCTCTCTTTTTCCTCCTTTCATCTTCCAGCAACCTCGCCTACACCCTTTAGCCCACCATGTCTGCCACAAAGGAACCTATTACGCCTCCCGTGCACGATACCAAAGACGACAAGGTAACAAAAAAAGAAAAAAGGCAACACGTCAGCGTGTTCTCCGTGTGAAAAAAGAAAACGAAACGCGCGTCCCCGCCCTCCTCTCCTTCAACGGGCACTGACGACTCTCTAGGAGCCCGCTCTGGACGATAAAAAGGCACCCAAAAAGGCTGACAAGGTGGTCAACCCTGACGATCTGATTGATATGAACACGTTTGATCAACTTTTGGACATGGACGACGAAGATGATCACGAATTTTCCTACAGCATTGTGCTCAACTACTTTGAGCAGGCAGAGGACACGTTCAAAAACATGGACATTGCCTTGTAAGACTCCCCCGGACGCGCCAAAACCACGCGCTAATTGGCAAAAAAACACGCGTTTTTAACGCCTTTTGCCTTTTTTCCCGGTTTTTTTTTTGTAGGGAAAAGAAGGATTTGCCCGAGCTATCACGACTAGGCCATTTCCTCAAAGGCAGCTCAGCAGCCATTGGGTTGAAAAAGGTCAAGGCGACATGCGAAAAGATTCAAAATATCGGAAATCGGCAAGACGAGACGGGAACGACGGAATTGAGCGAGGACGACGCGCTCGGCAAGATTACGCCTCTGCTACCTCAAGTCCAAGTCGAATATGCAGAGGCAGAGGATTATCTCAAGAACTTTTACGACGTCCAGGAAGCCAAATGAGCTGTGCTTGCCTGATTTTTTTATATTTCTCACCCGTCGCACTCTTCTCGCTCGCTCCCCTAGCCCTCGCCATCCCCCATCCCACTCATTTTATTTTTGTTGTTCTTCTTCTCCTTGTTGTTGCGTGTGTACCCTTTTCCCATGTGTCAATCTTACCCGTGGCATGCCATCCCCCCCTCCCAAGCCCTTTTCAACCTGCTTGTATATCTCTTTCTTTTTTTATTTTTTTATTTTAGCTCTGCCCGCCTTCCCCCTCTCTCACTCTCCTCACATTAATGATCGATTTTTGGGTCACACTCAACAATTGGCTCCCCCCTCGCGCGCGCGAACACTCTTTGCTCCCCTTTTTCCAGCACTGTTGTATTTAGTCTTTTTTTTTCTTCCTTTGGTCTCTCTTTTTCTCTTTGATCCTCTCTTTTTCATTCATATTATGCCAATAAATTGGATATGGATGAACAGTTGCGCTTGGGAAAGCCACCGTGGGTGCCATGGGCAAAAGGACGTGGCTCTTTTGTGGGGGGCATCGGACGGTGGGGGTGCTTTCTTGTTTGAGCTGGAATGACATCATGCGGGCGACACAAATCACGTCCTGCACCCCCCAATTGCCCCAATTGATCCCGACCCCCAAGTTGAAACGCGGCGATGCCATTGAGCTTGCCTTTAAGGGCGTCGCAGGTGGGCCCCTCCTTGCCAAATGGACTCCCTGTGTTCCCAAGTGGGCCCTGGCTCCCTTGCTTTTTTCTTTCTCCGTCAATCCCGACCATCTCGGCGACACGCGACACAAAAGGGAAGGGCCCGCAGAGCCGAGAAACAGCCATTTCATTCTTTTTTTCTTTTTGTATTTTATTGTGCCTTTTTCTCGTGCTCATGCATGGATAATAAGAGACGCAAGGAGGTGGCGAGGCGAGGTGAAGAAGGGGGGGGAGGGTGGCGGGGATGGGGGTGCACGCGGGAAACGATGATGCAATGGCATACAAACAAAAAAAAAAGGCAAAGATGGGGGGGGGGAAGTTGGACACGGCGGTCACTTTTTTTTTTGTTTTGTTCATCATGATTCTACTGCTGCGAGGGACTGATTAAAAAAAAAGGGGGAAGGGGGAGGGGGAGAGTGGGAAATGGAGAGAAAAAGTAATAGGAAAGAGGGCATTTGGCGCTCGATCATGCTAATTTCAAGCCTTTGGCAGGATTTTGATGGCGAAGAAGACAAAGACAAAGGTGATGCAGACAAAGAGAACGACGCCGAGATTCATGCAGGTCGTGCCCCATGACTTGGATTGGTGTGCATCCAGCCGCTGCCGCTCCATTTTCATACGCGTCAAATTGGCTTCCACCAGGGTATTTGCTTCTTGGAGAACCTGAAAAATAAAAGATATAAATTGAGCCCATTACCGCGCAACTTGTTTTTTACAGCGTACCTTGTTGTCCTTGTTGAGCGTGTCGCCAAATTGCTGGGTATTCATTTTCAATTGCTTGGCCATCTTGCTCAAATCGTTGGTCATTTCATCGTGGAGTTGTCGGTGATGCTGCAGCACATGCTCAATGTTCACCGTCTCTTCCTCTCGCGTTTTGGCGCTGGAATATAAAATAAATATGGAAAAAAAAGTCATTTCGCGCCTTTCTTCTTCAATTCCCCATCAAATCTATTGTTTTCCACAGTGACTTACGTTGTGCGTGCACGCTGGCGCAGTGCCGGCTCGGATTCGGTAGGCGGCTGCGCGAGAGTCGCGTCACGAGGCGTGTCATCAAGTACATCTTCATCCAGGTCGTCCCAGCCGTCCATATCCTTGCCGCCCTCGCCACTGCCGTCGTCGCCGCGCTTGTCCTGTGCTGCGTGGTCGCTTTCGTCGTCATTGGCGTGCGTGCGACCAGCATCCGCGTCATGATCTGCGCCGCGCTTCATCTTTGTCAGCCATTCAGGCTCAGGCTGCTCCAAATGCTGCAATTGCGCAAGGTACGCCTTGCGCCCCTGTTCGGCCACGAGCACACCCACGGCGTGTGGCGGCTGCTGTCGCTGCTCGTCTGTTGGCGTCTGGATGGTCTGGTTTTCTTCAATTTGATCGTTTTCTTCGTTTTTCGCTTCGCTGGGCGGCCGCGCATCTCGAATCATCTGTTTTACATACTGGATACGTGCGTCATAGTCGGTGGACGACCTAGTCAAAAGGGACGCGGCGCGTCAGCCGCTCGTTCCTGGGCACATTTTCGATGTTTTCCGGTTTTTTTTCTTTTTTTACCTGGAGTCGCGTTGCCTGACGCGCTGCGCAAGGAATTCGAGATATGTGATATACTAAACAAGAAAAAAGAGCATAGAGACGTGAGTTGTAGACGCGGCCATCGGGCCTCGTTCGTGTCCTTACCGATGCATACTTGTGTTTTTGCGAAAAAGACCAAGAAGACACGTCGTCTTCCTGGCACTTTTGCTCGCAGTGCTGAAGCAGACGCAGCATATTCGTCTCGTCTGTCGTTGGCACCATGGAGCACGTTTTGGGGGCACGTGGATTCGAGAGAAAAATAGAGAAAGGGCGAAAAAAAAAGAACAAAGAGCGAAAGAGAGCACTACGAGAAAGTGAAAGATGGGGAAAAGGACAGCGGATGGACCAACGTGGCTGACTTTCAATGCGCGCGGACTTTTAATCACCTCGCCCTGCTCGTCAATGCTGATTTTCCAAGGAGCAAGAGGAAAGAACCAAGGTCATCCCGCACTTTGATCTAGCCAAATCACCTGTCATTTGAGAGCTGTTGTCTCTGCCCCAGTCATCCATTCATTCCAGAATTTCAAGTCGTAACGATGACTTTCCTTTTGAGAAATCGGCTCAGATGCCCATTTTACAAATTTGATCCAGTTTTGGACCTTGCCAAGTGGCCCTCGTTCGTCGCATACAATTTACAATAGATGCCTTTGAATTGTACCAAGCGCGTACTACAGAACAGCAAAGGAGATCAATTAGGTCATAGGCAAGAAAATCGTGTTAAATGCGTGTTTTATCGTTTCTGGTTGTTTGACGATGAAATCATAATCTCCAGGGGACCATGTGTCTGCTAAATATTATTTCAGCCCTTCTCGTTCGAATGAGCCCACCCTCGCGGCATTGCGAGCATAGGAAGCCGAGCAACGACGATTTTCAGAATGGAGGATTTTTCAACTGTACAGTCAAGGATTTGAAAATGGAAATTTAGGTCGTCAGGTCGCCACGCCATTCAACCACATCTCATTCAGCGATAAAAATGAAATAAAAACCACAAGTCCATTGACTAGTTTTGGCGTAAATGCGTTTAATGTCCTATTTTCGGCACAAGGACCTCTTAACGAATGATGACTGTATCTTCGAGATACTTGCACCAACAGAAAGAGCATGGCTCGCTGCATACGGGAACGTCCGTGATCAATGAAAAAAGTGCTTTGGCATTTTTGACATGGTTTTAAATTCATAAGCATTTTCGACGCGTGATAAACCGCGTCAAACGTCAACGGGCACGCGTCTGCTACAAATCAAATCCATGCATCTGATATGCCTCTTGCCAGTGGACGCGTCGGCGCGGTTCTATGGATGCATTTTCCTCGTGCAATTCGCGCTTGAAATTAAATACAAAATCACAAAGTGCTCGTCAGCCAGCAAGCCAATCCTGCTCTTTTTTTTTTTTAGCATTTTCCGTGGTTTCTCCATGCGATGAATCTTGTGCGCAAGTTTGGTGTCATTCTGCAGACTCAATTTTTCCATTTTCGTTTAGGAGCTCGCCACGACCATAATTTTGATTTGCATGTGTCGCGCTTCAAAGGCCTTTGACAGCTGCGGGGCAAGTTCAATTCGGGGTTTCTAGCTCACCATGACACGTTACGATGCGTTTCGCGGCGCTACAGTGCCTGGTTTCCCGGTCGCCGCTTATTTTTGTTAAAATTAACACTTGAAAGGGCATCTCTGGACAAACATGTTTGAATGGCCCTAACCTTAAAAAAAGATGAGAAGCGAGGTACAAAACCAATAATGTCACATTTTCTCGGCAATGATTCGTGTTGTATTCGCCCACTAAATGGACAATTACGCGCTTTGCTCCATTTGACATCTCTGGATAAAATTCTTGTGGAAAATTATTTCAAAACTCGATCCAATGAGTTCAATGGCCATAAGGAACAGCAATTGATCCACATTTGACGAAGTTCAGATCACTTCTACATCGTCAGGAATGTGTTGAATTGGTGTCTTTTAGCATTTTTGATGCACTGCCACATGTTGCTTGAGAATTGCGCGCATTAAATCCTGCTGTAGATGCTTCTGCGTTGCTGGTTGCGAGTTCTGTATCAAATCGGAAACCATGGATTATAAACATCGTCGCGTAAAACTCAAATTTAGCATTTTTGGACTTTTATGAATTTTTGACGGATTTTCTTTTTATTAATACATTGTAGATCGCGTCTATGCAAAAAAGAGCCCTCTATCTAAGCTTGAGTTTGGAAAGCTTCAATGGCGCCGGCCAAGCGCTGGACGCCTTCGCGAGCCTGTTCGGGGGTAATGATCAAAGGCGGGATGATGCGCACGGTGTTGCATCCTGCGGTGACGAGCAGCAAGCCACGTTCGCGAGCAAGCTTGACGAGGGGCGCGGGATCCTTGTGGAATTCGACGCCCAGCAAGAAGCCCTTGCCGCGCACCTCCTTGATCACCTTGGGGTATGCCGCCTGCAGCGCTTCCAAATCAGTCTTGAGCTGCTGACCGCGCTCCTTGACCGACGACAAGAATTGCTTGTCGGCAAGACGCGCAACCACGTGACGAGCAACAGCAGACGCAAGGGGATTGCCGCCAAACGTCGTGCCGTGGTCACCTAAAATGAGAAAAAAAAAAAGTCATGAGCATCGCGCCGTCTCCAATTCCAGTTTTTTTTTTTTTTTTTTTTTTTGGAGCTTACCAAGCTTGATCAGGTCGCCAACGCGGTTGCTGGTCATGATCGCGCCAATGGGCACGCCATTGGCCAAAGGCTTGGCCATGGTCAAAATGTCAGGCTGACAGTCTTCGCCAAAGTGTTGGTGACCCCAGAGCTTGCCGGTACGTCCGAGACCACACTAAAATAAAGCAAATTCCACATTAGTCAATGGGATGAAATTGTGTGTAGGGGGGCATTTTTGCCATTTTACCTGGATTTCGTCATAGATCAGCAAAGTATTGGTTTCATTGCATCTCTTGCGGACGGCGCGCAAGAATTCCTCAGACGCAGCATGAACGCCACCCTCTCCCTGGACAGGCTCGACAATGACGCCACAGGTGTCGTCGTCGATCAATTGCAGAGTTGCGTCAATGTCATTGTAGGGCGCCGTGCTGACACCTGGGATCAGGGGCTCAAAGGGCTTTTGGTACTTTGGATTGTACGTGGTTGACAGTGCGCCCATGGAGCGGCCATGGAACGCGTTGGTGAAGGCGACAATCTTGATCTTGGACGGCGAGAATTGCTTGCCCCACTTGCGCGCGAATTTCAGAGCGCCCTCGTTGGCCTCGGTGCCCGAATTGGCCAAAAAGATCTTGCCGGCCCATGGCGTCTTTTCCTCATTGTGCGCCGTCGTCGACTCGATCAGCAGCTCGGCAAGGGCGCCCGCGTGCTCGTTGTGGTACAAATTGCTAATGTGCACCAGTTTGCCCGCTTGCTCCGCAAGCACCTGCTGCACGCCCGCATCAGAGTGGCCAAGACCAACCACCGCAATGCCCGCAGTGAAGTCAAGGTACTCGCGGCCGTTGGAATCGTACAGAAAACAGCCCTTTCCGCGCTCAATCACAAGATCCGGCTTCGCATACGTCGTCACCGTGTACTTGCTCGATTCATCAATCATCGAACGCGTCGACGCGCTCACAACGTCGTCCGGGTGCGTCACCTAGACGGGATAAAAACAGATTTGAGTCACCTCATTTCTATGTTTTTCGCCCTTTTCGCTCTTTTAATGCGCCTTTTACCTCGGTCACGGGCTTGATGGCCATGCTGACCCAGCGCTGGGCCGTCAACGGTGACGAACGCGCAAGGAGACGCAAACCAGCGCTTTTTCGAAGAGTGGAAGCAAGCATAGTTGTGGAAAGAAAACAAAAAAAAAGACAAAAATAAAAAAGAGGGTGATTAAAAGACGCTTGCTCTATTTATGAAAAAATAAAAAAGCCTCGGATGACTCACTCCTGCAAGAAATGACAGCCGCCGCTCTTTTAAAGATCTCACGGGCCCTGTGAAATCGATCAATGGGTTTTTATTCGCGCAAAGCGCATGGTATCTTGTATTTTTTTTTCGCGTTTCGAGGACGTTCTCCCCCGTCACACACCATTTATTCTCATGGCTCGGTTGACTTGACTCGCCGCTGTACTTTGTCCTCTACAAAAAAAAAAAGTAAAAAAAAAAGAAAAAGGACCATCGGGTGAGCATTTTGGCCAATCGTCGCGGCGCAATCTGCGCGAATCGATGTCGTTCTCACCAAGATGCCTTGCATACTGGTCCAATTCTTTGGCAACCTTTTCCATCTCGACGGCTTGCTGGTGAATGTCGTCAATTTGATCAATAAACATGGAAAAATCGGCATCTGTGGGGATAAAAAAAAGCCATTGAACGTCGTCAGAGGGGAAATGCGAGGCAGAATGGGTAATGCGAGGCTTACAAGTGTTTTGCACGCGTGATATCTCGCGCACAAGACGCTGGCTCATGCGCGACATCTCGCTGTATTTGTCTTTTGTCGTCTTATTCATGGTTTGAAGCAGCTGGCAGTCGTCCGAGAGCACTGTGGAATTAAAAAGAATAAGCCGCGTGGTCCATTGAGACAAAGGGGGAGGGGGAGGACCTGCCTTGCAGCTCGCCACGCGTGTAGTCAGCCAGCTTGCGGAACGCCGTCTCTGTCAACCGGTCGATATGCTCTTTTTGAAGCTGTTGGTGCGCACTCTCCGGTTTCATGGTGTCGTCTTGCGTGGGCGCCGCCATTGGGAAGCACCGAGCGTGTTAGGTACGATAACAAAAAAAGGATGAAAAAAGCGCTGGATGGAGCAATTTCGTCATTTCAAGCTTTTATTTTTGAAATGCCGCCAAAGTTCACCTGCTGTGCGTCTACAGTTGCACAAAGGCGCAAAATAAGAAGGAACAATGAAATGGAAGAGCCATTGGGGCAGGGGAGAGCAGCAGAAAAAAGAAGAGGGGGGTATGGCAATTTGCGAGGAAATAATCACTGATCGGCCTCAAAGATGAGCGCATAGTTCTCGAGGATCGTCTGCACAGCCTTAACCTGCAATTGGGTCTCTGTGAACCGTTGCGAGTCATGCTGCCCTGGCGACGTCACGCTACTCGTCTCATTGCCCATCAGTGTCATGCCAAAGATGGTTGCAAGATTCGACGCGCCCATTTTGTTGTACCGCTGGTGCTTCTGCACACTGCAAAATGAAAAAGTTCGCGTCAGATCGCATCATGATAGGAAAAAGACGCGTCAAATCGCGTCGTAAATGAAAAAAAAAAGACGTGACTTACGTATCCAAATGGCACATCAAGTATTTCAAAGTGGCATAGTGCGCGTCTGGCAGGTCATTAATCACGGCATGCAGACCAAGGACGCGCTTAATGTCGTCGTCAATCTCTACGAATAAAAAAAAAGACGGGGATGAGCGCGCTTGTTCGCATCGTATGGTTTCAAAATCGTGCTTACGCGCCGCATTGAGGAATTGTTGATAGGAAGCCAAGGGAAACAGAGGGTCGGGCAGCTCCCTGAACCACAGCTTGAGCACACTTGTAATATTGTTGATGTCCGACAGATACTCTTCGGAATTGAGGTTCACATTGGCACAATCTAGCGAAAAAAAAAAAAGGAACGTTGAGATTTGCTCGTTTCCTTCTCTTTTTTTTATAGATGCTTACCACGATCAAACGCGCCCTTGAGCTTTTGAATTTGGCTATTTGTGCCCGAGAGGCGGTAGATGCCGACAACATTCAGACCATACGTTTCGACGGCCTCTGCGCATTTGCGCAGGATCCATGGGACTTCTTGCTGGTCGCGCACGAGCAATGTGTTCAATGGCACACCAAACACCGGGTTCGGGTTGACAGCGGCTGCGGCGGGCGCTGCAGGCGCCACCATGTTGTAGTCTTTGTATGGAGAGTCATTTTTGCCGCCCTTTGGTGCACCACTATTGCCTGTGCGCCCGTGATACGTGTTGATATACAGCGCAATATCCGCATCCTTGTCAATTTTCTCCGTCAGCGACCGCAGACCAAGTCCATCGTCATTATCTAGCGCAATGCCATCCGCAGCAAGTGCCTCCTCGTAAATATACGAGTAGCGCGCCAATTGGTATCGCAGCGCCACACAACACTCATCGTCGATCGCTTTCAGGTCCTGCACGTCAACATAGACAAAAAATGGAAAGAAAAAGAAAAAACGAGAAAAACACGAGAAAAAAAAGAATGAGGCATATTTGTCTCGTTGGTGTGACATTTGCTTACCGTCAGAATCTTGGGCAGATGGATTTGATAATACTCTTGGCGCGACGCATTGGTGGTCTGCAGCTGCTGCCTGTAATTCTTATCGGCGACCGTGACTTTGTACCTGGCCTCTTCCTCCATCCGATTCAGCTAGGCACACGACAATTGGAAACAGAAAAAAAAAAAAAAAAGGAGTCAATTTCGCGCCCTCCTTCCTTTTCTTGCCAACCCCCCGTCGTCTGCGGCTCCTCCTGAGTTGGTCTTACCTGCGCTGGCGTCTTTGAGTTTTTAAACAGGCCTTTTTTGGGGACGTGGAGCGGGTCGTTGTTTTTCTGCATGACCGTGCGCTCCCAATCTTCATTCTGGCTCTCATACTTTTGCTTCATCTATGGACAATCAGCGGTCAGTCATCATCCTTGGCCTATTGATGCCCATTTTCAATTTTTATACCTTTTCCAGATTCGTGTCGGCGTCACCTAGCAGCTTTTCAAATCGCGTGCCTGTCTCTTTGACCTGAAAAAGCGGATCAGCATACTCCGCCAGGTGACCCCCAGGGCGCGCTTGTCAAGAATGTGCGGTTGTTTACCTGCTTCCTTCCTCTTTCAGTGTCCTTGTGCAACAAAAGCAAATCATCCGCTACTTCCGTGATGTTGCTTGCAAACTTGATGCGCTGCTCGGCCACCTTCTCGTGCACCTTGAGCATAGAAATCCACGCATCGCCATAGGTCCTGAGGAAAAAAAAAAATTCAAAAATTTCAGCGACGGGCATGCCAAGGCGCGTCACAGTTCTCATACACACGGCCTGCATTTGTTCCTTTCTTTACCCTGAGCGCGGATGCGACTTGTCAAACGTCTCGCTCATCGATTGCGCAAGCTTGGCCATCTGCTTGCCATATTCTTCCTCAATGGCAGCACGCTTCTTCATAAACATGCTCGCATCCTGAATCATCGGTGATATAAAAACGAGAGCGGATCAGCAACGGCAAAGAGCTAAGTGGCAGCCCAATGGCGCTCTTTTTGTGTGTGTGCGTGTATGCGTTTGTGTGCGTGTACCTTGACCCCTTGCATGTCTTCCTTGACCTTGTCCAATAGGCATTGTAGGCCGCACTAGAGATGCCAAACGAACAAAAAGATTGATTCAAGGTTAGCTCATACATGAAAAGTCAAAAAAGAACGCCCAATTCTGTCAAATCGCCAATTGCAAGCACGCAATGATCTTTTTTCCCATCCATTTGTTTTTCTCCTCTATCCCATCGACTTGCATCCATTTCCACTAGGCGCTCAATCACGTCGTCTGATTTTTTCGCGTCTGTTAAACCTCCGGCTTGCATGGACGAGCCCTGAGAGAATGGCGACAGCAGCGTCGGGTCTCTGATCTCGTCTGGTTTCATCATTGTTGACATCATTGGTTGGAATTGAGTGTGGCAAGCGCGTAGAGTGGTGAAAAAAACTCAATCTGTCAAAAAAAAAAGAGGTAATAAAGAAAGGCAAGAGAAAGAAAAAGGGAAAAAAGTGAAAAAAGGAGGGGGAACAGGAAAAAAAAACTGGTTGCCTTTTTGGTATGCGTCTGAACGACTTGCAGCCGTATCGTCCTTTGTGCAACTTTCCATCTTGCGCGATTGTTTTTATGCACGCTTCACAATGGTACACCACGTGACTTGGCTGCGGGGCACTCGCCAAATTCACAATTTTTGACGTTTCTGGGAAAATCCTCACGTTCAAACAATGAAAACGTACGTCGAAGATTTACGGGTGTGAGAACAAGCAGCCCTATTTATTGCCAGCCTGCACCTGTGCCCCTGAAAATCGCATCATTTCTAGCACCGCTGCGGCGTTTTGATAAAAAAAATAAAAAGCAGAGCAAATTGCTGTTCTGCATAGAACGACGCACAATGCTTTTGACGTATCAAAAGCAACTGTTGAATACCTATCGAACGAGACTAGTTTCACCGATGGATGACCAAAGATAGCAGAGAAAATACACTTTTCAGCAAAATCTTCAATGGTGATTTGCTCGACAACGGTCTTGTCGACCTGTGATTTTTATTCCAGATATACTAACGAACAAAGGGGCAAGGCATCTAACGGGATGACTTGCAGCGCGCTGGAGGCGCGCCAAGCGCAAATCAAAAATGGCCATCTCAGAGCCCCAAAATCAAAATCGAAAAAATGGGTCTCCAAAATCCCTCCAAACTTGCACACAAGAGGCAGCACAAAGCGAAACCACGAAATATGCCAAAAAAGAGCGAAGTAGACTTGCTGGTTGGCAAGCAATTCGTGATTTTAGAATAAACTTTACAGACGAATTGCACGCGGAAGCGCGTCCTTAGAGCCGCACCGACGCGTCCACTACAAAAGAGGCACCAGGTGCATAAATTTGACTTGAAACAGGCGCGCCTAAATCAAAGTCTGACGCGGGGTTTCACGCGTCCAAGTTGCCCCGCAAATAGGTTATTCGCATCGGTTCCGTCTGGAACTCGTTTTCTAAAGTGATCATTGATAGTCACGTACAATGAAGATCGTGCTCTTTCTAACGAGCTGCGTTTCGAGGATCTGCGGCCAGTCTTAGTTGAGGTAGCCTTGTGGCAAAATTACGAAGCAAATTACACTTTACGCCACAGCCAGTCAATGGAACCCGGGGTTTTATGGTATTTTCATTGGTAAATGGATGCATTCTACCATGTGGTTGAATGTCGCCGCAATCCAAGGACCTGATTTTCTGCCGTTTAAAATTCGTGACTGTACCCCTTGGAAAATCGGTGGAAAATCGTGCTTTTTTCAATTCGCCATGGGGCACAATCGGGTGCTCTCAGTTGCACGAAACTTTGACACCTAGGCATTTTGACCTCCCTCTTTCCAGAACAAAAATAAAAACCGGGGGTTCATCTGACCGTTGACGAGAAAATCGACATTTCCCCATAAATTCACCATTTTGCCTCTAGCGCATCAGATTGCTATGCAACCTCGCTCAAAACTTACAAGTGGAAAGAGACGCGCAAGGGTGTCATTTTGTCCATGCCCAGCAACGACGATGCGCAACATTTGCACACTTGCAATGTCCAATCAAACATTTCAGCGTTATTTTTCTCGGCAATGGACAAGACAAAGGACGGCGTGCTGCGGTTATCAAAGATGCAGAATTCGATTCTCTGTCGGATGAACTTAGTTTCATCAGCGTACGACCAAAACTAACACAGAAATTTCAATTTCTAAAATTTGGCGTTGATCGCACTTTCCTCGAGAACGGCTTGATCGACCCCTGTTTTTTATTGAAGATTTTCTTAGAAAGAGGGAGTCAATGCACCTAATGAGATGACTCTTAAGGCCCCAGCGTGTAGGTTGCCAAACAGATTTGAGATCTTTGTCTCAGCTTGAACCTCTCAAAGCGGGGGACCCTCCAGATGCATTTTGACCTGACCCACCTTTTTTTTTTCTAAATTTGAAAAAAAATTCGTCGCCAAGCAAGGGCTCATCGCAGCGCCACGAAACTTTTACATGTAGTGGATGTTGCCCCTCTCTTCTCAGAAAAAAATTAAAAACCAATGGTCAACCATGTGGTTTGCCGGGAAGCTCGACATTGCTGAAAATTTGGCTGTAGCGCGTTTTTGTAAAATTAATTCGAAGCAAAATCATGATTCGATCATCGCCAAACTTTACCACCTAGCTATTTCAGCGTCTCTCTTTGAAAAAAAAAAAAATTAAAAAACCAGAGATTGATCGAGCCGTTTTCGTGGCATGCACCGCTTTCAATAATTGTCACAAGTCCAATGATGACCAATACAAATCATCATTATGCCATGACGCGTTTTTCGTTGACAGGCAACATCGCAACAAGCAGGCTGTAAAAAAAACTTCTGGAGGCACAGCAGACCGGCAAAGTCTGAAAAACAAGCCCTTTGGTTATAAAGGTAAATTTGTACGTTTTTGTGCAGTGTAGCGCGATGATTTGGGTATTGACTGTAAATAAGTACACGCGTCAGTTTCTGTCCATTGAGATTGAAACATGGACAGATCAAACGCCTTACTGTATTTGTGCGCAAACTTTCAAAATGAAATAAAATCTGCTTTTGTGCATTTTCTTTAGCACTTACTGCGATGCTGACTGGTTTTTTTTTCATCGCTTGCGGAGGCTCAAATATGTGAATGCTGTATGAGCAGGCAGCCAGAATCAAACCGGCATTATGCATGCACTCATATCGCGTGCGCTATCAAAATGTAAAATACGTTCTTCCTTTTGTCGGACGCGTCCTCCAGATTTTGTTCATCGAGTCCTAAACAGCAAAATTTTACGTGATCACGTTGCAGAGCACGAGCTGCTTCTTGCAATGTTGTGTGCGACTGAGGCAAAGCGAGTTTCTAAACCGAAAAGCGCGAAAGGCTTTCAAGCGCAAAAAAAAAAAAGCACCTCACTGCCGTGCCTGTGAAAAAAACCTGTTTTGCCGAATTTGCAGTAAAAGAGCAGTAAAAGAACTGACGCGTTGTGGGCGTTTTGAGTTTGAGCGGCGATTGAACGCCGTGCCCCTTATTTTGCCCCCTATTTTTGTTTTTGCTTTTTCTTTTTCTTTGCACTCTACCTTGTCATGAGTAAGGATCGTTTTCTGACAGAGGCCAAGTGGAACGAAGTCAAGCTGCTGCTTCTTAGCGGTATGAAGCAGAGTGCGGTGGCGGAAAAATGCAACGTTTCGACGGCGACAGTGGGTCGTGTTAACCGGGCGTCCGAATTTACAAAGCGACGCCCTCGCAGGACCGCACCAATTGGGGCCCATATGGAAAAGAAAATCAAAGAGCTGCTTTTGGGTGGCATGTCTGGCCAAAAAGCTGCCATTGTGCTTGACGTGCCGCAAAAAGTAGCCTATGCGGTGCGAGACAAGTACAACATCGCGGTTCTTAAGAATTACGCCAATCGATTGACGCCAGAGCGAACGGAAAACATCAAGCGCCTCCTTGCAAGCGGTGAGAATACTTTTCAGCAAATTACAAATACATGCAATGTCAGTTTGAGCACCATCAGCAAGATCCAAAAAAAGTACAACATTCCCCCGGCGCGAAATGTCCATCGACTCGATGCACACAGCAAGGCCAAGATTGTGGAAATGCTCTTGGCTGGCCGAGCGATTCCCGAAATCCAGAAACAATGCAAGACCACGGCTGCAACAATCAACAAAATACGCAAACGGAACAATATACCTGCCAGATACACAAAACTCCCAATCCAGGTCGGCCAAGAAGTCACGCGCCTTCTCGAGAGAGGCTGGAGCATTAAAAAAATCATGAAAACAACAGGCGCCTCCAGACAAGCCGTGCTCACGAGAATGACCTGGGATTTAGGGTCCCTTGTTAACCCCAAGATGCAAATAGTCAAGCAACTCCTTGGTAATGGCATGAGAATTGAAGAAATTGCTGCACAAGTGGGCATGCGGCAGTCACTTTTGGAAATGATCATCAAGGAGAACCATCGGAAACGCCATTCAAAGGGCCGAATGTCCAACAAGCAATCGCGCTCCCTACGCAAGGCACGCCACAAGTGGCCACGTGATGCTGCCGCGCGCAACACTCAAAAATCACGCCAATCCATTGCTTATCTGGATGAGAAACCCTTTATCATTTTAATTTAAGTTGATTTTTTATACATTTGAATATATTTGGAGTGAATCCCAACTAACTTACAGCACTCGATATGCTGGTCAGTGGTGATCACACAAAGTAAAGAAAAATTTATCAAGATAAAAAGTAGCAATTCGCGTCATAGCGTTTACCCTCTCTTTTAAGCGTTTCTAAAGGGCGGCGTGAAACAACGATCTTGTGGGTGGGCTTTTAGGTATTGTTTGTTACGCATTATCGCTCACGGATAATCAACAGGAGAGTCAAGTTTTAGAGAAAAAAAAAGAGAGAACAATTAAAAATTGACTTTGGAGAAAAATCGCCACTTTTTTTAACGATCTCAGCAACGACCACCTTTTGTTTTAGTCGATGAAAATATTTCAAGGGTTAGACAGTTCAAAGAGGCACACGCAAAAAAATATTATTCATTTTTGGTGATTTAAAAAAGGCAAATGAACAATATTTAACATTTTTTTCTGGTTGATTGATTGTTTTTCAATTTATCACAATAGCAAGATGTTAGTCTTTGATTTGAACGTGAAGCGTTTGAAAGAGCCCACTCTCGCGGCACTGCGACCATATGATAGGATGTTGAGTAATGACAAATTTTAAAGATTTTCCAAGGGGTGCAGTCAATGATTTGAAAAGCGGGCAACTTTGAACTTGGATCGCCACGTCATTCAACTATACAATAAAAGGTCCCAGTGGCCGACAAAAATCAAATAAAAAACCAGGAGTCCATCGGCTAGTTTGGCGTAAATCTCGAAATGCTATTATTTTTCATCCCAAGGACAGCTTAACGAGGGTTGAACGCAGCGTCTTGGAAATTATTTCATCAGGAAGAGCACAGCTTGAAGCGTGCACAGTCACCAGCGATCTTTGAAATAAGTAATTTTTTTTGCATTTTGACGCGGTTTGAAAATCATAGACATTTTTCGACGCGTGATAAACCGCGTCAAGTAACAAGTTTGCACGTCCGGTCGTCATCAAATCCATGCAACTGACACGTCTCTTTTTGATGGACGCGTCAAAAGTGGAATTACAGCGCGTTTTTCCGAGATGATTTGCACGCAACGTTTAAATTAAAATCGCACCTAATGCCGCGTCCGCAATCAGTTTTACGGCCTGGAAATGCCATCCACTCGAGTTGAAAGCCTGGCATTTCACATCCGGACTTGTTTTGGGGGCGGCTGCCGTGCTTAATTGACAAGATTCATGAGAATTAACGGCAAAATTCTGTTTGTTGTGATATTATGGTACTTGATCCTTGTTTGCCGAGCAAGAGACGGGTTACGTACGACAACATTTCCTGGGTCACGATTTAAATAGTACAGATCCTATCTTTGTAATTTTTTACGTCCACCTGCGTGCATTATTTTGTCAAATTGACCATTTCCATCTGTCCATCCATCTCCCCTCTCCCTCTCTTCATCACTGACATGCACTCCATTGGCTGCTATGCAAGACAATATCAAAAAATATGTGCCGGTAAGCAGCACGGTTCATTTCAAAAAGAGATAAAAATGGCGCATTTCTATGTTTTTTTTTCAGCTTGTGTAGGCGTGTGGCCAAAAGTCTTTGATGTAGGGGTTGCTCATGACGCCCTTGACGAAGCCGCGCCAGAGGGGCGTAGTCACGACCTTGTCATCCCATGCAGCGAAGCGTGAGCCATCGACCCCAGAGGCGGGGACAAGTTGCAATTGCGACATGTCGCCCCCGCGCACGCGGTCAATGACGAGCGCGTCGAAGAATTGCGTGGCCAGCTCGTCGACACGGTCGCCCGGCTGCTTGTACATGACTGCGAGACAGTTGCCGACAAACACACCCAGTGTTTGGCCCTGGAAAAACGACATATTGTCCGCGATGGCATGGCGGTTGATGGAGGCCGGCACCACATCCTGCAGCAGGCTGCGCAAAAGCGAGAAACACGCACTGCCTCCCTGGGCATTGTACATGAGTGGCATCGTCACAAGCGCGGAGCCCAATTCCGCTGTAAAATTGAAAAAAAAGAGAAAAATTGAGCAAAGATCATTCATCTTGCTTTTTCCACCCCCACCCCCCCTTTTTTTTGGCTATTTTTGGGCTGTACCTGCACGGACGGCGCCACCGCTCTTTCCTGCCTCAAGAACGGCATCGACAATCATGCCGACAAACCAATGTGTACCACCCATTTTGAGAGCGGCCTGGAACATGACCATATCGAGGTAGTGAGCCATGACCTGCTTCTTGTTGTCATTGTGCCAGAGGGTCTTTGCGTCGCCGTCAACGTCGTTCATGTACATGGATCGGCCACTCTTGACAATATAACGGAACATCTTGTTTGATTTCTCGACGAGATTGCGTCTCGTGACCCCACTCGTGATTGTCTCGGGGAACGACAGGCGCTCGTCGTCGTCGAGCGCCAGCACCTTGACCAGCAGCTGCTCAAGTTCGCCGACCTGGTCTTGCAATTGTTGTACATGCTGCAAAAGCGTGTCTGCCGCACCATTGTTGCCTTGTTGGCGCTGCTTTTGCAAGTGGATAAACTGGCGCTGCTGCTCCTTCCAGGCGCGCAGCGACCCGAGGACCATGTTGGCGCTGAGTGCAATGCGCACATCCGGCAGTTGCGGATTGGTGAACAGACGCGTCAGGCACGTGATCGCCGTGGCCGTGTGCGTGAACAATTCGTCGCACAGCACCTTGGTCACGCACGGCACAAGCGTAAATTGCAAAAAGCGTCGCTTAAAGTACGACAGAATCCCTGTAAACGTCTCCAATTCCAAATTGCCCGCGTCGTAAATCATGATCAGCCGGTACACCATTGTCGGTACCGCCTTTAGTAGATCTTGCAACTTTGTCGACCTGATTTGCACACGCAAAAAAAAAAAAAGTCATGCCCCATCCATCTTTTTTTTTTTTTTTTTTTTTTTGTAAAAAAAAGGAGCTTACCGCAGCAAATCGTCCGAAATGCCATCACCACCCATGGCTGTCAGCCAATTGGTGACCACAGTTTCCACCTGCGAATCGACACACGTGGTGTTATTGTAAATGACAGGGCCATTGACAAAGAATTGGTAGCAAAACCCGGCTTTGTTCTTGAAAATGCTGTTGATGATGCGTGTGATCTAAGTAAAAAATGGAACAAATGAGTGTTCTGTTGATGGCGGTGCTGATTGTTAGAAATGTACCTCGAATTTGCCGGCGACGACGAGGACAAAGGTCCAGATGTTGCCGAATTTGCAATACCATTGTTGCATACCATCGACGTCGTCGTCTTCATCGCCCTGGTTCTCGCTGTCACCCATATCGACATAGTCCTCGGTTGGGCTCCATTCGTTGCAAATGGTCTCGAGCGGGCCGAGAATCGTACGAGGGCTGTACAGCTCCAAAATCAGATCAATTGCCGCGGGGCACTCTGTCAATGCACTGCAAATGTGCGACAATGCGCGAATATCCGCCACCTGTGCCTTTTCTTGGAGAAACTGGACAATAGAAACCAAAAAAAAAGTTAGCACCTTTATCAGCAGTCTTTTTTTTTCATTGGGGGGGGGGTGTACCTCGAGTAAAAAGTCGGCCACCTTGCGCCAATGGATCAACGACACGAATGCAATGTGAATGAGCTCTGAGATGCTTCCTTTGGACACGTCTTCTTGCAGCGCGGCTATCCTGTACTCGATGTTCTACAAAAAAAAAAAAGGGCGAAAATAAGCGATTTTTTTTCCTTTTTCCCTTTTCTCCTTTTTTTTTTTCTCTCTCTTGTTTTAAATTACTTGATCCACTTGCGAGAGTGCATTTGACTTTTCGCTCGAGTGACTTTGTTGGTCTCCGTCATCGGCATCGAGAATGTCTGTGTCGAGCAGGGAGGTGTAATCATCGATGGGTTTGGACGCATTTTCTTCGTCTTTGATGGCATCCTTGCTCTTTTGCAGCTGATTGTGCTGATGGACGTGGTGGTTGGCCATGAGAATCTCGACTTTTGTTTCACGGATGAGGCCATGTGCGAGACATGCGTGGACAATGCTTGTGAAAATGTCATCATCACTGATGGAGCGGATGGTCTTTATGAACGCGGGCGAATTGAGGTTGGGCGAGTTGCTGTCTTGGTTGGTATAGTTGTCCTCGTTGATCATCATCATCATCATCTCGTCATCCTCCTCGTCCACCTTGGCCTGGCCAAACGCAAAGCGATCCACCAAATCTGACGATTTCGACGATGGCACGTAGAATTCCGCGCAGCACGCGGGAGGGCTGCACGCATTCAGCAGCCCGGTGAAGGTGCGCAGCTCCATCAATGACGATTCGAGCGCGTTCAGCTGCCCAAAACAAAAATGTCAAAAATTGCGCGCTTTTTTTTTGACGCGCTTTTTCTTTTCCACTTTTTTTTTGTTGGACCATTGCTTACCCTGTCTTGGTTGCTTGGTTTGGTTGCGTCGCGCTTGGTTGCGTCACGCTTGGATGTGAAATGCGCTAGGTCTTCCTTTTGCTTGCGTTCTTGCAGCTTGCTGATTAGCGTGGGCAGCTATGTAGTGGCCAAAAGCACCATGAACATCCGTGTTTCTCTGTCATTGTTCTCTGTTTCTATCAATTTTACCTTGACCAAGACCAAGGACTTCCACAGGAGGCGATTGGTGGCAACGGCAGTGTCACAGGATGCGGCATCTGTGTCTTTTTGCTGCTGCGCCTGCTGATTAGCGGCGCTGTCGGAGGATTGCTGGCAGCTTGTGCTGAGCGACGCCTCACGGAGGCCCGTCAGTGCTGACAGCCACAATTCCAAGTAAAAGGACTCGTCAAAGGAGCCCTACATTTGCAAAAAACGGCGTAAAATAAGAATTGAGCGGGAATTCAGAGGCGCAGCAATATCTCTAATTCTTTTTTTTCCCCTACCTTGATGGCTTGCAGGCGTATGAGTCTTTCGACGAGACTGTCATCTGGGAGGGCGGGTCTGATTTGCACAATGTGATAATTCATGCTCATGAGGCCTGCGCTGGGCATGGCGCGCGCCGTGCCTTCATCCTCTAGCTCGTGATATTTCATGTGGACGGCCAATCTGCGCTCGAGATCGCGGTCGGACAGGCGCTCAATAAGCAGATGCAATTTTTGGATATACATATTGTGCGAGGAAGAAGAGACGCCTGAGGATGCCGTGCTGTTTGCCCCTTGAGGTTGGCTGGGCGTGTCATCGGGCGATGGAGCGAGGATGTCGTGGCACGTGACCCACGGCTCGTCGTCATCGGACTCGGATTTTTGCTGATTGTACTTGTCAATGATGCGTTTGGCGCCTTTTTTCTCAATCAAATCGATCATTAACACGGTGGCCGCCACGGCATTGGACCATGTGAGCGATGTGCGATCCATGGCTTCATCATGCGATACTCCAGTGCCAACAGGAAGCGATCCATACAGCGACGAGCTTGCCTGGCTCATTTCTTTGCCTGGCGCGTCCAATTCTAGCATTTCCGAAGCCGCCACGGGCGCCATAGCCGCTGCTGCTGCCGCAGTGGAAGCTGTAGATCCAATGGTCGCCGCATTGCCTGCATTTTGTGGTGGCACCGCAGCAGACACGGCGACGTTCGTCGAAGAATGAATGATTTCGCTTTTGAATTCGTCCTGGCCGCCATCGGGCTGCGTGGCCTCCGCGGCAATATCAAGGTCAAAAGTAGCCTCTGGGTCGAAAGCGAGCGATTGAGACGCGTTGGTCATTTGTGAGTCGAGAGCAAGTTGCGTGGTATTGTTGGTCAGCGAAAAATGCGGCAATTGCGATTGGGACGGCTGTAACACGTCGTCGTCGCCATCTTCCGCCATCAAATCGTCTTCGTCGTCGTCGTCAATGTCCATGTCATCAGTGTCGCGTCGCTTTTGCTTTGTGGACCATTTCATTCGGCGCGCAGCGGCACGATGAGGATAAAGACCCACGGCCACCACATGTGCAAGCATCACCAGCAGACGCGACACAATGGGTGCCCACAATGGGATGTCCGTGCGGTCGCCATCCATGTCGGCCACCAACCCAGGCAAAAGACGCAGCAAATACGCCCATTGAGCCGCGTGCTCCGCACTCGTCACGTAATGATCGTCCAAAAGCACAAGCGTCGACAGAAATTGCTTGTTCCCAACAAGGCTACGGTCCCCAAGCGCCATACCCACAGGTACCTGCGCGTCCCCCGTCACCGCGTACGTCACATACGACTCTAAAAACGAATGGTGCACCCCAGCATTCGAGAACAAATGCTTCAAAAGCAGGTCTGTCGCAAAAAAATAATATATACAAAATTAAAATAATAAAACCTCGTGTCTCATGCTTTTGGACACCACAACATACCACACAGATCCTGTGTCAGGTCCTGATCCGCGCTTTCCAAGCACTCTTTTGTCGGCTGGGCCCACTAAAACAATGAGAAACATAGAGAAAAAGAAGAAAAAGGGCGTTCATCGCGTGTCCATCGCGTGTCACCACGTGACAAACACTCATTTCTTACTTGTGCGCTCGTGTAGCCGTGGAAATACGCGTAACGAAGCACCGTCTCCAACGAGTAAGCAGACATGCCACGAGAACAATGAAAAAAAAAGAGTGAAAAGAAAGAGGTGAAAGAAAAACAGGGCCAAAATCCATCTTGCCCCCTTTTTCAAAGCGCGCCCAAAACTCCGCTTGTCGCCTCACACTTCAAAGATGCATTTGTTTTTGACGTGAAAAGTCTTGCAAAATGTCATTGTAAAGGAAAAGAAGATCCATCTGAAAAAAAAGGTGCAAGGTGGACAGGCCTGGTAAGGAAAGCCTCGAGGGCTCCACACGCCTCCTTGTCATTGTCAAGGCATGAGAAGAATAAAAGGGCGTGTATGGACGTGACATCACCTCGTCATCGCTCCAATTGCTGGTCAATGCCTCCTTTTTTTATTTTTTTTTTCTTTTTTTTTTCTTTTTTTTATTTGAACCTTCATCACGACATATCAGCTTTTGTTGCCCGTGCGTCTTACGTGAGCAATCGGGAGGTGAGGGGGGCAATTGAGTGTGTTTCAGGCCCCGAGGATGATGGCACCTCCTGGAATCGACGAATTTATTTAATTTCGACCCTTTTTGTCTCTTTTTTTTGTCTCTCTTTTTCTCCTTTTGTTTCTTTCCTGTTGTTTTCTTCTTTTTTTCTTACACACAGTATGGTGCAGACACTGTATTCTATCGAAGTGTCACCTGCAAAGCCTGGCGAGACAGGCGTGCGGCGGTCAATTCTGTCGCCCGACAAGCTGGTGACGTCGCCGGCCGAAGGGATCACGACGTTAGCCGATATGCTGCAATACAGCGTCAAGACATACGGCGACAAGCACGGGTTCGGCTATCGCAAATTGGAACGCACGTTTACCGAGAAAAAGCAGGTCACCAAGCAGGTCGATGGCGCCTCTGTCCAAGAAACTCGCACCTGGACGTACTTTCAGCTCTCTGGTTATCACTACTACTCGTACAACGACGCCAAGCACGCCGCTGACACCCTCGGCGCTGGCCTGCGCCAATTGGGCCTCAACAAGGGCGATCGACTGCTACTTTTTGCATCTACCAGGTATGTTTCACAAACAGATGCAACCAGAAATCATCCATGCCTCTTCCGTCCCACGATCCAGGGCCCCATCGCGGCCACAAGATCTCACTCACCTTGCCCCGCGCAAATTCAAAGTTTTGTGCTTGTCTCACTCTCTTTTTATCTTCTTTTTTTTTTTTTTTTTTTTTTTTTTGAAATGGTAGTGTCGAATGGATGTTTGTCGCCCACGGTAAGCCATTGGCGGGTCAAGTGACATCCATTGAAGGAGATTACCCGAAATGGAGCCGTGGAAACAAAGTGCTCACGCGTTTCACTCTTTTTACGCGTTTTCACGCCTTTTTTATTTTTTTTATAGGCGCCTTTACGCAATCAGTCACGATTGCCACGGCGTACGATACGCTAGGCAAAGAGGGCGTGCAGCACTCGATCAATGAGACGGAAACCAAGGTTTGTTTTGTGAATGGCGACCAGCTGAGCACCATGGCCGCCATTGCATCGGGCTGCCCCGCACTCCACACCGTTGTGTACCGTGGCGACGCCAGCGACGACGACCTCGCGACGCTGCGCGCGCTTCCACAGATCGCGCGTGTTCTCTCATACGACGAATTGATCGCGACAGGCACGGAAAATCCCTGTGCGCCCAATATGCCCTCACGTGATGACCTCGCCTTGCTCATGTACACGAGCGGCAGCACCGGCACTCCAAAGGGTGTCCAACTCACTCACGGAAACATCGTCGCCGCTGGTAAAAACAACGAAAAAAAAGAAAAAGAAAAAAAACACCAGGGACAATTGACGCGTGATTCTGACTAGTGGCGGGCAGCGCATGCATGCTGGAACCCTTGGCACGCCCGGGCGATACAGTGATGGCGTATTTGCCGCTGGCACACGTGCTCGAATTTCTTGTGCAATCGCTGTGCATCTTCCTCGGCCTGACGCTTGGATATGGCTCTATCCGCACGCTGACGGACGACTCGGTGCGCAACTGCAAGGGCGATTTGCGCGAATTCGCGCCCTCAATTCTGACGGGCGTGCCACAGGTCTGGGAGACCATCCGCAAATCCATTCTTGCCAAAGTCGTCGAACGCGGTCCGCGCATTGAACGCATTTTCCACGGCGCCGTCTACGCAAAGGATTGCCTCGCGTGGTACAATCTGCCCACAGGCTTCCTCGATCGCGTCGTCTTCAAAAATGTTAAGCAACAACTCGGCGGACGACTGCGCTACGGCCTCTCTGGCGGTGCACCCCTCGCCGTCGACACTCAGCGCTTCCTCTCGCTCGCACTCTGTCCAATTGTTGCTGGCTACGGCATGTAAGAAACTATCAAATGAGAAAAAAAAAAAAGGACGCTTGGCTCATGAGCTCACTTTTTTTTTTTCTGCCAACAGGACCGAAAGTAGGTTTTTTTTTTTTTTTTTCCTTGCGATGGCAAGGTGAATGGGGCAAGGAGAATGCGGACTGACAACTTTCTTTTTTTTTCATTTTTGTTTTCTCCTGGTGAACACAGGTGTGGGGTAAGTTTAAGGTTGGCGGCTCCTCCCCAATGGAACACATGCTCACATCGGCTCCCCCCCTTTTTTTTTTTGCCAGAATGTGCACGATTTTGTCCCCCGAGTACTTTGCGCTGGGTGACATGGGTGCGCCCGTGCCGTGCACGGAAATCAAGCTGGTCGATGTGCCCGAGGCCGGCTATTTCGCGACAAACGAGCCCAAACCGCAAGGTGAAATCTGGATTCGCGGCGCATCCGTCACCAGCGGTTACTACAAGCAAGAAAACGTCACCAAAGAGGCGTTCACGGACGATGGATGGCTCAAAACGGGCGATGTAAGGGCTCTTTGACGCACATTGGCTCGATTGGCATTAATTGGCTTTGCTGACACACGTTTTTCATCGTTTAGATTGGCGAATGGAACGAGCGAGGCACGCTCTCCATCATCGACAGGAAAAAGAACCTCGTCAAGCTCAGCAATGGTGAATATATTGCCTTGGAAAAGCTAGAAGCGGTAAGTTTTGCTGTGGAAAGCCAATGAGATCAACGAGAGCACCACTGGAATATCGTGAAAAGATGCCGGTCGAAAATGGAAAGCAAAAAGAGGCTACAGATTGCTTGGGCAAAAGAGAGAACGCGTAAAAAAAGGAGAAAACGCGCTCATCTTGATTTTTTTTCTTTTTTGTGGCGGCTTTAGAATTACAAATCGTCTCCACTGGTTGAGAACTTTTGCGTGTACGCAGATCCTCTATACCCTCGCCCTGTGGCGTTGATGGTGCCGCGCGAAGCACCGCTGCGCGCGCTGGCCAAGGAGGCCGGTTGGCCTGCCGCGGACATGGACGCGCTGTGTGAGGCCAAGCACACACGCGCGGCCGTGCTCGATATTCTCAAGCAGCATGCCGCCCAGTGCGGCCTCAAGGGCACAGAAATCATCGCCGACGTCTGGATCTGCAAGGACCTCTGGACAACCGAAATGGGTCTCCTCACTGCCGCGCAAAAACTCAAACGACATGTCATCAAGGACACGTATCGCGCCGAAATTGACGACATGTAATGGTCAAAACGAAACGAAAAAAAAAAAAAACGCAAGCGTTTACTCACTTCTTTTTTTTACACTGTTTTTCCAGGATGAAAGCGATGCAATCATGATCTCTTCTCATTTCTGCTTTGACATTTCTCATTTTTTGTGCTAATTATACATTCATAAACAAGTTTGATTCAACTCAATGCTCAGAAAATCAGGGGTCAATGAGATGGATTGCCAAGAATAAATGGCACTTTCATGTATGTCTACAAATACGCAGTCTTTGAAATGATAAACGGGTTGTATGATGGACGGCGAGCGGGCATCTCTTGTTCAAACACACAAACATGAATTGGATATCCCGCTAAACGGTATTGTGCTTGTGCGCTTTCAAAGCCGATCGTCAAATGCAAGATTGTAAAATTACACTTTGATAAATGCGATGCTTCAGGCGTTGGAATTAAAGCACGCGTCAGTTTCTGTTCACGGAGATTGAAACATGGGCGGATCAAACGCTTTATTTGTGATTAAGCATCCAAAACGGATGAAAATCGTGCTTTTGTGCGTTTTCTCGGGCAATTGCTGAGATGCCGACATATTATTTTCCCACTATGATAGAGAAAGCTCATATTTGTGAATATGGGCAAGCAGACAGAGCCGAATCAGTACCATGTCTGCCAATATGCCAAACCAATACTGAAAATGCAAGTTTTCAGAGACATTGCACACCAACTCACCAAGATCTCAATGTAATGTCCCCAAAACACAAGCACTTTTATCGCGCTTGACCACCAATTCATTGAAGATGACACGCGCGCAGACACGTTGAGCCGTTGTCGCGTACGCTACCAGAATGGACAAGACCTTACCCCACTTTTGCTGAGCGCGTCCTCCGGATCTTGTTCATCGGGGCCTATATTTGAGCTAGAGGATGCTGAACACAAAACTCCAACAATGTCAAGTTTTTTTTAGATCGGATGACTACCACGTCCCGAGGAATTGCATTTTGCATAAATCGGGGGCCAAATTGACCCCGTGAAGGCTAACTCGCCGAGATCATGAAGCGATGTCTCCAAACCAAAAGCGCTTTTACCGCGTTTGTCCGCCAATTCATTTGAGGTGACTCGCGCGTCGGGGCGCTCAGCCCGTTGCTGCTGCACAAGCCCAAATGTTGGTGACTTTACCCCCTTTACGCCTATAAAACTGCGTCACCTTTCTGGATGAGATTCCTTTTCGTCATTTTGATTTGACATGAGCAAGTGTCTTTTTTTTCATTCTCTGATCACTTCAGTCAATGTTCTCACCAGTAATTAGACGTGAAAGCGAGCGAAAAAATAAAATCGCGGCGCGTTGCCTGTTTTTCGGGCTAAACGATTGGCTAATCTGGCGTGGCGGAGTCACTGTGGTCATGTGATGTGAGAATGAGCATCAAAAGGTCCGTTTGCAAGTTTGTTGATAATAGATTGATCAAATCGTAGTCAAATTTGCCATCCTTGATTGCATTATCTCTCTTCTCATTTGTTTAAATCTTGGGATCCTTGAAACAAGTTTGTATAGAGATGTTCCTTAAATTGCTAATTTTAGCAAACATCGGCTGCAGCTGGCCATCCAGACACTGTAGCACCGCAAACACATTGTAACGCGAAATGGCGAGCTAGAAACACCTATTGGAACATTTCGTGCAGTTGTCAAAGGTATTTGGAGCACGCTACAATCAAATCAAGATTTTGGCCGAGACGAGCTCCCCAACGAAAATGGAAAAAATGGGTCTCCAAAACAACACCAAACTTGTACATAAGAGTCATTGCATGGAGAAACCACGGAAAATGCCAAAAAAGAATGGGGTTGATTTGCTGGTTGACGATCAATTCAAGATTTTGTATCCAATTTCAAACGCGAATTGCAAGGACAAAACGTGCTCATTGATCTCCGCTGACGCGCCCGCTAGCAAGAAAGACGCAAGATGCATGGATTTGATTAGGAGCAGATGCGTGTTGCTTGGTGATTGACGCGGTTTATTACGCGTTGAAAAATATATATGATTTTCACATCGCGTCCAAAGTGCCAAAAAATCACCTGTTTCATTGATTACCAATGTTCACGTATGTAGCGCGCCGAGCTCGTTTTGATGGTGCAAGTTTCATCGAGATACAAGCATTTTTCGTTGAAATCGCCTTGAGTCGAAAATAGAACGTCATACGCATTTTTCGCCAAACCTAGCCAATAGACCTCTGGGTTTTAACACGTTTTTATGGTGAAAGTGGCAAGCGCACCCTATTCTTGAAAGGCGTGGCGATCTGAGCACATTAATTTTGCATTTTCCAAATCCTCGACTGCACTCCTTGGAAAATTCGTCATTTTTGAAAATGGTCGTTTCTCGGCATCCAACCATCACTGTACCTCGAGGGTGGGCTCATTAAAATGTGCTCCGTTTTTTCATCACAATCATCGTTTTATTCGGCTTCCAGCCATGGCTGGGTGCATAATAATAATAGAAAAGGGCTAAAAGGGGTATGTACACAAGGAAATCATTGGCGGTGCTCGACGAGGACGCGCAGGCCGTCCTTGATAGGCATGGTCAGGGTGACGTGGTACCTGACACGGTGACCGGGGACGAGGGTAAACTTGTAGCGTCGCATGAATTGCGTAAGAGCGACGAGGGATTCAAGGGTTGCGAGTTGCTGGCCAAGACACACGCGCGGACCGGCGTGGAATGCAGGCCATTTGCCTTGCCCCTCGCGCAGCAGGTCGCCGTCGTCCGTCAACCAGCGCTCCGGGCGGAATTCATGCGCATCGGGGCCCCAAACACGCGTGTTGCGCGACATGGACCACATGGACCACATGATTGTGTCGTTTTTCTTGATTGTCGTGCCATCCGGCCACACATCATCGCCAATGGCGTACTTTTGATTGGCTGGGACAGGTGGATGGAGACGGAGCGTCTCGTACAGACTGCATTCAAAAGCAAAGTGGGTGTTAATGCCATTTTATCTTCTTTTTTTTGGTGCCATTTCTTACACGGCATGCGCATATTTCATGTTTTTGATGGCATCGTGCAAGGCGACAGGGTCAGCTTCATTGACATTATGAAGCATGGTGGTGATTTCTTCCAATAGCTTGGTTTCCACACGTGGGTGCATAATCAGGCAGTACAAGCACCATGACAACGTCTGCCCGGTCTATTGTAACGCGGCATAAAAGAAAGAATGAGCACATTTGCACCACTCGGGTGCTCTTTTGTGGTCATTTTTACCGTGTCGCGTCCCTAAAAGAAGAAAATAGATAAAAAGCGTGTCAGCAAAGCCAATGAGCGTTTGATTGTCCTTTTTTTCGGTTTAACGCACAGCAATGATGAAATTCATGACAACGTCACGCAGCTCTTGGTCGCTGAGCTCGTCACCGCGCTCGTTTTTCGCATTCATAAAGCGTGACAGCAAGTCTTTGAATTCACGGCCCTGGGCGAGCTCGTCGCGGCGCTTTTGGATGATTTCGTACGCAAATTGATTCATGACTTTGGTGTAATGCGCCTGTGACTTTCGCCAAGGCAGCAGCACCGCCTCGAGAAACTCGGTCACCTTGAATGCCGAATTGACGAACCGCTCATACACGTTGCGCTGACAAAAGTCAAATGCTTCGGCAAAGGGCACCTTGCCATCGGCCTGGAGCGCGCCGACATCCACACCAAAACCAAGCCTGCAAAATTAAAAAAAAAAGGAATTGAGCGCGTCACGCTCGCGCTTGTGTCACACACCCCGCAGCCTCAAGCCGGTTCTTACTGGACAAAAGAATCGAGCGTGAATCGCATCATGATGTCTTGGAAATCGACAATGGTACCATTGTCGGCCGCCTTGTCTAGATGTAGCTTGTTGACCTTGTCAATGTGCTCCATAAAGATGCTAGAACGCAGGGAAAAAAAGTATAAATTGGCGAGTCTCTCTCTCTCTTTTTTTTCGGGCGTCCTACGCGGTAAAATGATCGCGAAAGTTCTTGACGTTGAAAATGAGACTTGCGGTCTTGCGCTGGTACTTCCAGACCTCGCCATTAGCATTGAAGATGCCGTGCCCAAGCAGATCAATTGAGCCTGTGTAAAGCATGGGGCCCTTTACGTAATTTTCAAAGTTGGCTGGAAGAAAAAAAAAAAGACGTTGAAAATGGAGCCGATGGCCACGTGATGTGCCTGTTTTTGCATGGGTAAAGGAAAAGGGCTTACTCTTGAGAACATGCTCAATATTACGTGGATCGATGGTCATGACGGTCGTAGGCAGGCCAAGGCCATTGTTGCATCTAGACAAAGCGCCATTGGCAGAAATCAGCACTCGTGTGTAACGACGATACGCGCATTGTGCGCCATGACCCAACTGAGTGTCATGCGATTTTGCCCTTTTTTCACTCTTTTTTCACTATTTCTTCTTCTTCTTCTTTCATACAATGTTAGCGCGTCGCAATGCTCGAATCCGTGCCGGAAGAGGTCGTGAATCTCGTCCTTGTAGTACACAATGTAGGGTAGGGCGCCGACGAGCGGGAATGCCGAGCCATTGGGGATGGGTCGTTTTTCGGAAAAGACGCGGCGATCGGGGTAAAGAATCGCCAAAAGCGCGACGACGGCCGTCGATGAAAGCGCAGCGGTCTCGCCGGGCTTTAGGTTCGCAGAGGACAGGGCGGCTAGAACAGTGGACATGGCGCAAAAGATCAGATCAATGAAAAAAAAAAAACAAGAACAATGAAAAAATCGAGGAAAATGGGGACAAAAAAAGAGAAAAATGGGTGACAAGTGGCAAATCCAGGACAATCACTTTTTTTTGGCTCCCCGCTCTGCCTTTTTATAATTGTGGCCTTGGGCGTTGAAAAAAAAGATGGCTGTTCATTTTCCCCGAAACGCCTTGTATCACGCTCCTCCCCACACAAAATTTTTACCTGATCTCTCACACGCCCTTTTTTTTCCTGACACCTGTACAACGCGCATCACGTTGCCCCCCTTCTTCACAACGCGACCCATTGTTTGTTTTGATGGGCCATTGGTGGCAATCATTTGGAGGTTGCATGAAAAATGTACAAATCGCCAAGCACATGGCCATGCGACATGTGAAATTAGATCTCTGGTGCGCCCCCCACACACACACACACCTTGACTAACCCAAACGTCACGCGTCCACGCGCGACACGCGGGCGGCCTGTCAATGGATACCAATCTCTTCGTTTTTTCTTGCTTTTTGTCACTGCCCCACACAAGCCCATGGCCGCTCCCATTCTGTGTCATGGCACGTCGCCCTAATCAATGAAGAAGCCGGGGACGCAATCGTTTGTTTTGGCTTTTTCCCCATTAAAACCCGTGTTTCCCCTGCTCTCTCCCACCCCCCTTTTTTTTTTTTTTTTTTGTGCGCCAATGGGTTTCTGCGTGTTGTGTGCATGCTTTGACGTAGTCCTCCTTCCCCTACGCGTAGTGTGTGAATGGGGGAGAGTCTTTATTTGTGCCATGGGCAAATAAGTACAACCAAAAACCAAAAAAAAAAAAGGTCAAAATTAAAAGGATGGGGAATCAGCGGCGGCAGCGCATGCAATGCCATTCGTCGACCTGGTCCAGGATGCCGACGCAGACGCCATGGAACCAGACGCCGCAAGTGTCGCAAGCGACCATAAAGGTGCCGTAATCGACGGTGGGATTGTCGCAGATGCATTGGACGGTTTCATCCGAGACGACGGCCTGATCGGCGGGGATGGGCGCCGGCAAGGGAGGTGGCGCGGCAGGCATGGTGTGCTGCGGGTAGGTGAGAGTGTCGGATGCATGATGCGGAGTGGCAAAAGAGGGCTCGGGTGGCAAAGTGGACAAAAGGGTGTGATTGGCAAAATCGGAGGTGTCTGACAGCGATGTCGGAGGCAATGGCTCGGATTTGATGGTTTGTGATGAGGAAGCGGGCGGGGGTGGTGGGGTTTGCTTGGGTGCATTGAGTGTGAACCTGATTTTTGGTGTGGAAGCAGCGGATGAGGGCGGAGAGACAGACGACATGTCAATGTCATTGTCAAGGGCATGCATTGCCGCAGAGGAAGAGGGCAAGGAGGATGAAGAAGAAGCAGGGGTGGTGGTATCGTCTTTTTTCTGCTGCAGTGGCATCTTGATGGTGAGTTTTGGCCCGTCCTTTGGCTTTGGCTTTCTTCCTGGCTTCTTTTTCTCCTTTGGCTCCTTTGGCGGCTTGGGCTGCTTTGGTGCGCGTGGCTTCTTTTGCTTTGGCTCCTTTTTTCCCTTTTCTTCGTCCTTGCCCTGCGATGAGGCCGGCCTGTCCACCCATTGTTGCTGATGCTGATGTTGTTGCTGCTGTTGCTGCTTGTTGGCGAGCGACATGAGCGAGATGGGGCCTCCTGACGATGTGGACGTGGCCATGGAAGCAGAGGAGGATGCGGATGGCAGCGGCGGCGGCGGCGGTAATGTCGATAAAGGCATGTTATCGTCGTCGTCGTCGCTGTCTGAATTGCGATGCACGTCAATGACCGAGATTTCCTCGTCGAAATCCTCGTCCTTGACGGTGGAATCGTTTGTGTCGAGGCGTGTACGCGCGGGCAGGGTGAGCCTGATGCTACTTGTGGTGCTTGTTGCACTATATGGCGCGTTGTCGGATGTTGACGCGGCATTGACGGCGGCAGGGATCGTAATGAGGGTCGGATTCGATGGTGTGGGTGGTGTTGGTTCGTGCGGCACGTCGGGCGTGATGATATCCACGAGCAAATTCGGTGTAGAGACCGTAGCAAGCGAAAGTGGAGGCGCCAGACGCCTTGCCATGTTGCCCAGAACGCCAAATGGACCGCTGAACACGCGCTGTCCAGCCGCCGCCGATTCTTCGGTATCCTGTTGGAACACCTGCGTGTACGGCACGACTCCAGGCTTGCGTGCTCGCTTCTTGTCCTGCAATTGCTCGTATGCATCCATCACACGCTTCAATTGCACGTCACGCTGCATCGCAACCGATTGAGGCACAGCAGACGGCCCCGACGCGTCGTTGGGCGTACTTTTCATCGCTGAAAGGGCAAGTGGCAAAGGCGCATCCTTTTCCGTGGCCAATGGCGACTCTTCAAAAGGCGTCTCGTGCAAAAACGGGTTGCTGATCGGCTTTTTCTTCTTGCGCACGAGCATCTGCGGCATGGACGGGTGCAATGGCTGCTGCTGAGTCTGCGGCGCTTGCTCTTCCTTGTCCTCGTCGTCCTTGTTCGTCGGAAACCTTGGTAAAAACCAAGGAACATAATCCGGACCGTCATGTGCCTTGCCATTCACTTGCATGGCAACCGGTGTCGATGGCAATTCGTCGTCATCCGGCGTCATGGGCGAACGAATCATCATGGAATTCTGCGCCCCGCGCCCAATGTGCTCGTACACATAGGGCGCCTCTGGTGTCGCGCGTGGCAAGATATCTACCAATAAAAAAAAGAAGAAAAAGGAAAAAAAAAAAAAGAAGAAGAAGAAGAAAAAGGTGAATTCGTGGAGACAAAAGGGTGCGAAAGAAAGAAAAAGAGAGCTTACTTTGCAGAGCTTGGCTGGGATCGGCCTGATCGGACCAGGCTGGCGCAAGGTCCTTTGCATCGGTGACAAGCCATTCGTGCAGCGTGGGGATGTCTGTGTCGAGGTCTTGGAGCCCGTCCACCACGTCAAACGCATTGACATGCGTGCGCCCGGCTACATGCGCATACGCCGCCGATGTCGACGCCAAAAGTTGCAAATAGCGCCCAAACACATCCGTCAGCGCATCCGCAGAGCTGCCCTGCACGCCCTCAAACCCTGCTGCCTTGAGCAACTGCAGTGTCGTCGTTCGGAGCAGCGCACTGCAGAAATCTTCAGCCATTCAAGAAAACAACAAGAAAGAAAATGAAAAAGAAAAAGAAAAAGGAAAGGGGGAGAGAACAAAGACGCCGGCAAACTTCCTGTTTTTTTGGCCCGGGCGGAGCTTGAATCAATATGGCCCTGAGGGCGGCGCCGCGCGTCAAGAAAAAAGCATAAAAGGCGCCCTTCGCCTTTCTTTTCTTCCTTTTTTTTTTTTTTTTTTTTTTTTTCTCTCTCTCTCTCTCGCTCTCTCTCTCTCTTTCTCTCTCTCTCTTTTTTTTCATAAAAAAAAAAAAACTCCTTTGGGCGCGGCCTTGCTAAAAGCTAAAAAGCCTATGGTAAGAGTGTTTTAGCTTGTTCAGCGCGCGTTTTATGCTCATCTTTTTCTTTTTTGATGACCCTCGTAGTATAGCCGCGCCCCGGTGCAAATGGCGGGTTAACGTTATCGGGGCGGGGGGCTTAAAACCGACTCTGCCTCCTCCATGGCCGTCGGTCCCCCGCCTCCAGCTCCTGGTTGTTCTTCTGTAGGCGCTTGCCTTTGGCGCTTCCGTAGTTTTTGTTTTATCAAATCAATAAAAAAAAAATTTTTTTTTTTTACAAAAAGACGCGTCGATCGATGCAAGGACCATGCCCATTGAGATGCAGGGCGTGCTCACGGACATGTGAAAACAGCAAAAAATGGGCGTCAAGGGCGAAAAAACACGCATGGTGCCCCCTTTTTCCCTGTCGTCATGACCATTGGAGCGCATCGAGATGGCCGTGCAAACGTGTGAAAAGAAAAAGGGAGATAAACAAATAATTACTTTATTTTCACAGGTTTCAGCGTACAAATACAAAAGGGGGAGGTGATCTACACACAGCCAAGGGGCAAAAGAGGCTTTTTTTTTTTTTACAACAGGAATCGATTGTGCTTGGACACGCCCGTTTCAGGAATCAGGTCGTCGGCGTTGAGACCGCCGGGGATCACCGTGTGGCGGCTGACCTTGGCAGGGCCATACTTTTTGTCCAATTTCTTATTTTCCCATCGCAACATGAACGACAAGCCAAAGCACAAACAAATGCCAATGCTCATGTACCTTTTTTCAAAAAAAAAAAAAAAAAAAAAAAAAAGCGTGAGATACGCCTTTTGAAAAATTGGGCGTCCATTGGGCGCCATCACAAGCCTGGATTTTGTTGTTTTTTTTTCTTTTTCGCGCGTTTCATGATGATGGTTGCTTACGTCAAAATGACAATGTTAGCCTTGATGTAGAGAGGAGGGTCCGTGTACAGCTGGGGACCGTAAAAGTTGGCCAATTGCGAAATGCAGTTGAGCAATGCAAACGACACGGCGCGCTTTTGACGCTCGGCCATGACAAGACAGTCGCTGAGCCACGCGAGCGACACGCCCAGCGAGCTCCACACGCCGCCACCGCACAGGAACAACGAAAAGAACAAAACACCATGGTTCGTCTGCGAAATTTGGACCGCGTAGCCGCACAGCGCCACAAGCATGCAAAACGCGATAAACACAGAGCGCACTTGGAAACGATCGCTCAACACGGCAATAATCAGCGACAACACCGCGGCAAACACGTATCTGGACAACGAAAAAAAAAAAGTCAGCCGCTACCTGACACACTTTTTTCAAGGGGAAAAATGAACGCGACTTACACAGGGATGGTCATGTATTGAATCATGGCGCCAGTGTAGCCAAGGTTTTGGATGTAGCTGTAAACAAAAAAAAAAAAAAAAAAGGAAACGTGTCAGTCCTGACAAGTTCATGGCGCATGGCGCGCGTCACACGACTTACGTGGGCATGAAGAAATTGAGCTGACCGCCTAAAATCATAAAAAACAGGTGAGAATCCGTGTTTCCACGCGTCAGTCACGCGTCTGGTCTTGTCATTGGCCACGAGTTGCCAAGGGCGTCTTACCAGTCTAAACACAAAAAAAAAAAAAAATCATGATTAGCCACCGATAAACAAAAAAGAAAAAAAGAAAAAAAAGCGAAGTTTTTTTACCTGGATGGCCATGAAGATGATGATAAACACCCAGACCTTGTACTCGAGCAACGCCGACCACAGACCCTTGAGGTTGAACTTTTCCTTGGGCGCGGCAAGACCGATACGGCGCACAGCAAGATCACGCTCGTCCTCCGTGAGCCTTAAAATTGCAAAAAAAAAAAAAAAAAAAAAAGAATGAGATGGGTGTTCTTTTTCTTGTCAATTAGAGCAACATCTTGGGTTTACCAGCGCGTGTTTTGAGGATAATCGGGCAAGATCCAGTACGAGCCAATGCCAATAACAAAGGTGATGATGCCTTCAATGATGAAAAGCCTGAAAAAAAGAATTGTTAGCGTGTGCACGTGAAAAGGAGGCAGCAAGGTGTGTCAAGAGACACTAGGACGTACCATCGCCAGCCACGGAAGCCGCCGACACCCTCCATGCCTTGAATAATCGCACCAGCAAAGGCACTAAATAAAAAAAAAATTGAAGTGAGCGTCATTGCCGCACCAATCAATGACCGGGGTGCAAGCTTTACCCGCCAAGAGCACCGCTCAACCAGTTGCCACAGTAAAAGACGGCATTGCGCACGGCAATTTCACGCGGCTTGTAGAACAATGACAGCAAAAAGCTATTTTCCCCACAAAAAAAAAAAGGCGGATGTCAAAAAATAAGCATGGGAAAAGTACGGGGAATTGTTTCAATCCCAGATTCATGCCAGTGTGGCCTGAGCTGTCAAATAAAACTTACGTCGAACAAGGGAAGAAAGGTGCCTATTAGCAGGAAAAAAAAATAGAAATGAGCTCATCATCCGATTTCACGGACCACGAGATAAATTGGGTTCATTCTCTAGCACTCTTTTCACGGCTCTGGTTGCCGTCTTACCTCAGTAATCTATGATAAACAAAAAAGAGGGAAGTGTGAGTCAATTGCTTCGTTTTCATGGTTGCTTTTGGGGTTTCTTGTGCCCAGTCCTTTGTCATCATGATCAACCTACACCCAAAAAGAAGCGAGCAACAGCCAGTGTCTTGAAATCGTGCGTAAACGAGGTGAAGATGCTAACGACAGACCACACAGTGACGAAAAAGGAAACTGAAACGCAAAAAAGGGCCAAATTGAGGTTAAGACAACCTTAATTTTCCAAATGTCAAAGCACCCCCTTACTAAATAGACTCGGCCGCGAGCGCTCCAGTAGCAAGTTGCTAGGAATTTGCACCGCAATCACACCAAGAACGTATCTATCATAAATCACACGATTGTCAAAATGTTAGTCATTTGTCCGAATGGGCCCACTTTTTTTCATTGGCCTATCGCACGCGTCCCAGCTGCCCCAGATTTTTTTTTCAAGCTTGATCTCGTGCCACACACCCAATTGGGCCCTTTTTTATCTTGGACTCACACGCCCCTTAACTTTCTTTTTTTTTTCTGCTCTTACATGCTAATCACCCAATTATAGTCGCTGTTGGAGAGGCCCAAGTCGGACTGCAAGCCAGCAACCTTAGCATTGCCAATGTTGGAAAGATCAAGGCGTTGGCAAATATACAGCACCGTCAACATGGGCATGATGCGTCTGTCAAACTTGCGCACCAGCGCTTTTTCGCGTGCAATGAGCTCAGGGTCCTCGCCGTCTTCAACAGCAGACACGATAGACACATGATCCTTGACAACCTCTGCAAAAAAAAAAAAGTTGGTCCGCGCGCGTTCCCATGTTTCACCTGGTTTTTTTTTTTTTTTTTTTTTACGCGCAGCGCTTGCGGCTCATTCATCCTCTTCTATCGTACCATCGTGCACCGTCTCCACTTGCGTTTTGGCTTGCATTTCAGTCGACATGTTGAATACAAATCAAAAAGTATGGAATTAAATAAAAAGAAAAAGGGTCAAACCTTTTTCGTGACCCCTTTTTATTCTACCATTAAGGTTCCAACTTTTTTTTTCTCATGCTTAACCCCAGATTTGCTTATGCAAGCGAGGAGATCCAAAAATTACCCGGAGGGGAGACGCGGGCAACGGCTGGCTGTTGTTATCGTAGCAGTAGTGCACCGATTCCATGGGAAAGCATCCCATTTGTAGACGGACTGAAGGGACAAGCGTGTCCGAGCACGCTGCATTGGACCAATGAGAGTCTCAGGTTGCTTCACTAATCAACAGACGGCTCAATTGCCCCACACACGCGACGCAAGTCGTACGAGAAAAAAAAAAAAAAAGACTAAAAAAATAGAAACAAGAACCCTTTTCTTGTTTTCATGACACCAAGCCAAGGCAGCACAATTACGCCTGACCCATACTTCACACCCTTACGCGATTTGTCATCTGTTTGGTTGCACCGCCCTATTGTTCTCACCCTTCCATGCAATGAGGGGCACAAAAAAAGGCAAATTGCACATCCAGGGCTAGCCAATGGCTTCTATTAGACAGGCTCCTGAAGCCTTGATATCCCACGCAATCAAAACCCGTCGGGCTGCTCCCCGCGGGCGTTTTCTTCTCGTCTATATCGTTATCTGCGCACACGTTTTTGATAAAAAAAATGTCTATCTCGATTTTTTTTAATTTTACTTGAAATCTTTTGGCTCTACAGTGTGGCCAGGGACTCGGCAAGACGGGCAATCAAGTCCTTGTTCTCGTCCTCAGTGCCAATGGTGACGCGGAGGCAGCCAGTGCAGCCGTATTCCTTGCCACGGAAGCGGACAACGACGTCCTTGGACTCGGCCATGTATTTGTAGATGGCCTCGGCGCGCGTGTTGCACGGCTGCTTGGTGTCCTTGGCCAGGATCTCGGCAAGCACGAAATTCGCATCATTGCCGCCCAAAATACGCCCAACACCCTCGAGAGATTGCAATTGCTCAATGACCGACGCACGCTGGGCAATCAGACGGTCGCGATAAGCCATCATGCGCGCAACACCCTCAGGCGACAGAGCCTCCAGCGCAATCTGTGCGCTCGGCGTGCCAATGTTGTAGGGCGCCTTGGTGTTGTTCAAAATCTGGATCACATCGGGATGCGCAGCGGCAATGCCCATGCTAAAAATTCATTGAAAAAAAAAAAGTTGGCACTGCCAATTCGTCGTCTTTTTTTTTTTTTTTTTTTTTTTTTTTTTTTTTTTTTTTTTACCGGATGCCAGCCAGGCCAAAGCTCTTGCTGAGGGTCTGCATCACGACGAGATTCGGGTAGCGATTGACCCAGGTGACGACACTGCCCTGGTCGTGCGTGACAAAATCGACATACGCCTCGTCCACAACGACCAAGCCTTCATAATCACTCTCGAGCACGGCACGGATACTCTCGTGCGACAGGCATGTACCCGTCGGGTTGCCCGGCGAGCACAAAAACACAAGCTTGACGTCGGGGTTCGCACGGAGATCTTGCAAAACCTGCGATGAAAAGGAAAATGAGGGGAAAAGACGAGAATTGATGCAAAAAAAAGGAAGGAAAAAATTGAAAAAGAATGAGATTGGCGTGCCTTTTGATCATGTGCTGCGGCAAAAAAAAACAACAAAAATGCGTTTTTTTTTTTACCTTTTCCGTGTCCAATTGGTACGCGCCGCCTTCAACAATGAGGGGCGTCTTGACGACATGGACGTCATTGATGTGGGCACACACGCCGTACATGCCATAGGTGGGCGGCGTGATCAGGATCTTATCTTTGGCGGGCACGCAAGCGACGCGCATGAGCATGTCAATCACTTCATCCGACCCGACGCCCAAAAACACGTTTTTGATCGACGGCAGACCGCGCAGTGCAATGAATGCCTCCTTCACTTTCACATGGTAAGGATCGGGGTATCGGTGGAGGTCGCCTTGTCGCTCTTGCAGCAACGACGGGCCGTACGCATTCTCATTCGCATCGAGCAGGATCCCGCTGTCATAGTCGTCGCGTGCACACCGGTAGGGCTGCAGCTCAAGAATATTCGGGCGAATGACTTTTTCCAAGGAAAAGGGCATGTTGTATCAAAGAGTGAAGGTGTAAAAAAAAAAAGAAAAAGAAAAAAGAAAAAGAAAAAAAAAAGAGGCACAAAATAGAAAAAATTCTGACGTGAGTCATCTGTTGCCACCAGCGATCACTGGGTTTCAAAAAAGGCAATTGAGGTTCCGCAAACCCGGCGCATAAAGCAAAAAGGCATCCAATTTACTGCGCTCACAGTGACTCACGCCAAAAGCTAATAAAAAACCAGGGTAAAACATGATTTTCATCCCCTTGCTCGCCTCAATGGCATCACGTTGCTGCACCATTGATTGCCATGGCTCGCGAGAATGCGGTAGCATCGCTGAAACTTGTTGGGAAGCATGTGCTCCACAGCAATCAGTTCAGATGGCGATCTTTTTATTCGCACGATGGGCATTTAAAAGGAATTGACGCCCACAGGCTGGCCAAGGAGACCTGCGAGCAAGTCAAAGATGGCCTTTCCAAAAGTGTTAATGGCACCAGGGTCCAAGACAGACGTGATGGTAGTGCGCTGCTTGCACCCGGGCGCAAATGGTTTGCCCTGGAACCGGTCCAGGAGGAAATTGACAGCATCTGCGGCCCCAGTGATCGCCAGCGTGATATGCTCGGATAATTGGTCGCTCACAAACTCTATGTTTGCCCCCGCGTCGCATAGCGACGTGATCATCTGCTGCGTCACATCAAAAGGCACCAATTCGTCATGCTATTCAAAATAAAAACAAGAGGTGTCAGCTCCATTCGCTCCATTTCAACCTGTCTGGCGACGCGTACGGCTGCGTGATACATAAAGAGCGGAAAAGATGGCACCATGCCGTCGTGGAACATAAAATTCTCAGTCATAATCTTGGAAACAACCGGATCCGCCATGTAATCGGCGCGTGTAAAGTATGACGCCATGTCTTTGAACATGAAATCGACAAGAATGCCTTCCAGGCACCTAGAACGCAGCGTGTCAGTTTGCAATCGCCTTTGTTTTCGTGTTGTCTTACTGCGTTTTGACCTTGTCCCACGCGGCTTTCTTGTCAGGTTGTACGATGGACTGGAAATACGTGTCAAATTCAGGATACTGGTTCGACAGACCAACAAGGACATCGGGAATGAAGCCCGTGAACACGCCCTTGTTGATGTGGCCGATCGTCGCATTGATCTTGGCCGGTGTGCTATGAAAAAATCACACCTCGTAAGATGATTTTAGCTCTTTAAACACAACTTACCCGCCCATTGCGGCGCCAAGGATCGGCAGTTCGTCCGCGTACGATTTTTTGAGCTGCGCAGCAAAGCCGCTGGCAAACGCACCTCCGCTAACATATTAAAAAAGGTTAGTTTTAGCCGATACTTCGTTTTGGCACGTACCTGTAGCCCCATAATTGCACTTGTGCTGTCAATTTGAGGCCCGTCGTCGCACCAGAAGCGAGTGCTGCGCGGATGCCGTCCAGCACTGCCTGACCGGCCTTGAAAAAACAAAGAAAACAGGGGAAAAAATGAGCATTCACATGGCGAACGGGATGTCTTGCTTACCATCAGACCACTTGTAAAGGCGCTCTTTGGTCCCTGGTAGTCGGGCGTTGCCACAGGGATACCTCGCCCAAGCAACACCATCATCAACAAAACTTCTGTCTGGGGCATTCTGGTGAAATCAAATAAAACATGAACATTGGTGCCGTGAATTTTTTTGTTACTTACACGTGCTTCATATTATTTCCAGATTGAAGGCTGTAGCTCGGTGCACAGTCAATGTTGGGGGAGTCTTCAGCTATCTAGAATTTAAGGGGGGTGAAAAATCAGAAGCTGTGCCATCATTTATTTTTTTTTCATTTGGCCGTGCCTGGACGCTGACAAGCTTGCTAAGGTCGGCATTGTAGGGAATCATGATCGTGGTGACCGTGACTCTAGATAGGTTATGATTGAAAATTGGACAAAAAGGATCAAAATTAGAAAAAGGTCGCGTCCTATGCACGCTCGGATATCATACGTTGGCTGGTTCAGGCCGTCATTGGTGCGGTAGAGAACTTGCGTGACGCTGGACAAGTTCTGCTTGAACAGCACCAGCGCAGAAATCGCATCATTGCTGAGCTGACGCGTTTTTAGAATGGTGCCTGGCGCGCTCTTCTCAAAACCATCCGGGGGCTGCGAATTAGGCGACAAAGAAGGAATGAGGCGCCTTTTACAATACCCGTGAGCAAGCAATTACCTGATAAAATGGATCCTGGCTGGGTAGCAAGGGCCCGCGCGTCATCAGGTGCATTGGTACACCAGCAACGTGCAAGGCTACACTGGAAAGCACTGTCAAAGCAACTAGCACGCTTTGAAATCTCATGATGATATATAGTTTAAAAAAAAGAGTGAAAAAAAATTGGCTCAATGGGTTCCATTATAAGTATTTTAAGACGGTGGTGCGAGATTTCCGGCGTTGTCTGTGCAACGCAGCCATGTCTTTAAGAAGAACGACGTGTCATGGCCATTACGTTTGAAACGTCAAGCACGGAAGATTCACACAATGAGATGGCATCAGAATGGACGTGCCAAAATGGCAAACGTTTGCCCCCCCTCGGCCTTGAGATCAGATCTCCGCCCCTCCCCCCACTCCCCACTTGCCTATTGAGTACCGCTACACCAAAACCGCGCCTTCTTTTTTTTTTGATGCGCGTCGTAAACAAAGGGGGTGCATATGTGGGGGAGCAACATGGCGGTTGCGATGCCGCTGCCGCCCTTGTGTGCGCTGTTTTGGAGGTGACAAGCCTGACTCATGCTTTTTTTTCGGTGCATGGCGCGGGAAAAAGGGGTCAATTGAACAGTCGTAAAAGCGCATCCTTCACGTGCGGGTTGGTGCGTGTGAATTGTTTCTGCACACGGCATGCCTCATCGATTGCCCAAATCTCGGGACGCCGTCAAATCTGGGGTAGGGATGGAGTCACTTTCCAGTGCGCAAGCGAAGCGTGGCGAGGAGGGAGATGATTGTGGTCACAAGTTTGAATTAAATTGTCGTGTTACCAAAAGAACAGACGCGATGCCCACGGCATGATTCTGACTTCCGCGCCATTGTTGATCCCCAGCGCGTTGTTTTAATTTCAATGAATGAATGGTCCTGAGTAACAATGAAAACAGGGGTGACAGGAGTCTGGGTCGAGCATGCCAGCAGTCAGCCGTCGCTCAATTCACTCCCTCCACCCCAAAAAAAAAAAAAAAAAAGGGACGCAGTGGCGCGAAGAGAGAGACTGTATAGAATTGGCATCCGCGTGCAGCAAAAGTCCTTTCCAGATATCATACTGTATTGTTATTCCTTTTTTCAAAATTCCTTCGAACATTTTAAAATCAACAGGGCGCGCTATCTATCGAGTGCCCGTTGTCCCATGAAACTCATGATCATTTACATACCGTAATTTGGCTATGATAATTGCTTCTGAAAAAAAGTAATTGACGAGCAAGCAACTTGAAGTTTCTCCACAAATACATAATTTAGACTGTGGCGCGCTAAACTCATACAGTATGATATTCGATCATTCTGAAAATATACAAGTGGAAAGAGACGCGCGCGGGAGTCATTTTGTCCCAGCACGGCTAAGCCGATGCGGCGCAACGTTTGCACTGTACATCTGCGACGCCAGATTTAATTTTTCAACTCCAATTTCTCGAGAAGGAACAAATTAACCCACGGCAAGTCTGCGGGACAAAAGATGCAGAACTTGATCCTCTGTCAAAAGAGACCAGGCATACAGTATTCACCGGCATGTGACTTGAACTGGTCGAGAAATACTAGTTTCTAAAATTTGACTTCTCGCGATCCGTCAAGTCAACCCCCTCGATTTTTAAATTGCAGATTTGCATACGTAGAACAAGTTCCGCCTCCGAGTCCCGCCTAACGTACAGTGTGAGGGTGCTAGACCATTTGTGGTAAGTTAACGCTACCCCCCATCTAAGTTTTTTGACGCAATTTTCGTGGATTGCGGTGAAACTACCGTATGATAATACTGTTTGGCACGCACCACCATCATTCGAAAGAAACACGCTTGGACATCATATTCAAAATGTTTTTTTACTGTACTTGGTGGTGCGAGGAGGTCGTCGGTTAAGTGCTCCTTATGCAGATATGATAATTCAAAATACTGTAATATCGATATTTTCCCAAATTCAGCGGTGGGCTCTTGAAATACTGTATTTCGTCGTGTATCAGGATGAAACTGGTACCATTCGAGAGAGACAGGCTCGGATGTCATTTCTGGAATGGCTTTTTCGCCGATGCATGACCTTTGTACGCTTGTGAAAGACGTCCAAACATTACAAAAATTTTCAATGTCGATGTTCTCAGCAACGGATTTTACAACACGCGGCGCTTTTAGCGTGTCGAGGGCACCTCTTACGTTTCTATCGAATGAGACCAGTTTCATCGATGGATGGCTAAAACTCGCAGAGAAAATTCACTTTTTCATCAAAATTTTGGATCGCGATTTTCTCGTCAACGGTCTAATAAACCTATAATTTTTATTTCAGTTTTGCTAACAAATACAAGTAGTAGGGGTGTACGTACAGTTCTAAAGTATCTAATAATGGGATGACTTGCAGTGCGTTAGCTTGGGTTTTAGCTTTTTGCATCGGTCATTTCAACAGGCTCCTCCTCCAGGCCTCCACCGTCGTCCAGCAGTTCACCAAACAACAACAAACATACGGTACAGCGCACAAAAATGTGCAAAATAAAAAAAATACTGTACTGTACTGTACTGTACTGTAAAAAATATAGTACAAAAAAATTCCATGCAATCCACGCACCTTAAATATTTGGAAGTGCCAAACCTTAAATTTTTGCAAAAAATCTTGCCCAAGGTAGGCACTTTTCTCAGTCGATCGCCGTTCATGCATCACTCTTTGGGCTTTTTTCTTTCGCTGGCGCGAACTGTCATTTTATCAGCCAATCGCAAACCGTCGGAATTACCTCTTTGGGATGCATTGATCACTCGGAGTTCGAAAAATCCAAATTAGGCATTTTCTGAGATTGAAATATGTGACCCCTGAGTGACCTCTGAATTTTTTAAAAGTGGTCGTACGCGCTGCTTTGGTGTTTTAAGCTTTTTTGTTGCAAATTTTGTTCTGAACTACGGTAGCTTCCGGGCGAGCCTTCGGCTCTAATGCCCTCCACTACTCACTGCAGGCGGTGGTTGGTGCTGGGTCATATTTTTTACATTTTCGAGTCCAAAAAAAAATCGGGCGGGTCCGTCTTGAACACGGAGCTATACCGGTAGTTTACGCCATGACGCAAGTTTCATTGGCGGGCAAGTAGGTTGTAAAAAAATTTCTGGAGGCACAGCAGGCCAGCAAAATATGAAAACACGCATTTTTGCATTTTCGTGTCAAAAAAAAAATCGGGCGGGTGCTCTGTATTGAGCACTGAGCTATAGTTGACGCCATGAGCCCATGATGCAAGTTTCATTGGCGGGCAAGTAGGCTGTAAAAAAAAATTCTGGAGCCGCAGCAGGCCGGCAAAGTCTGAAAATCAAGCTTTTGGTTTTTAAAAGGTAAATGTTGAGTGTATCATACCGTACGTTTTTCGTGGCTCCGAAAAAAATCATACTGTACCAATCTACAGTACCAAACGCGTTGCATATTTTTGCCTTCAACGCGTGCGACGCGCCTCGCACTCCACACCCACACTCACATCCGCACACCCACACCCCACGCGTCACGTCGCATTTTTTTTTTTTTACACATTGGCCCACACCCACACCCAGGGAATCAGCCCCCACACCCTGCCCACACCAGCATTTTGCGCTGAATTCGATGGGGCTACGTACGTATTTTTGAACGGGGTCGATCATGCAGATGGAATTATCAAATACTGTATAATATAAATGCATAAGAGTACGTGACATATGGCGAGCGCCACAAGTTCTTTCTTCGTTGACGAGAATTGCTCGAAGAACATAAACAAGAAACGCACCGCGTTCAACATTGTAAGACGCGGCCGCGCTTCTGGCTACGTATAAAAAAATGGCAACAAAAACGGCTATGATATGATAATTTAATATTTTCATATGCAGGTTACCAGATGTACAAAATAAATGCAAAAGCAAATATGATACATACTGTATTCATGTGGCAAGACAAGATACTGTACACGTTTTTTTACAGTATCATACGTATATATATGTTTACACCCCGCATGTGCTGCGCGCAATGAGCGTGGTGAATATTTAGGAATGACCAAACAAATTGCGCTCATCGCGACTGCGAATATTATGATATTATGATATGATATTTGGGCAGGCCCCGGGTGTTGTTCGCCATCATGTTGCGCAATGGCACACCGCGCTCATTTTTTGCAAAATTCCCAGTAATTGCAACATTGCTACGTATGATAGCGAGACAAAGGCCGCTCACGTCTGGCTGCACGTGGAGGATCACAAAACGAGTGTGACCCCAGAGATCGACATCTCTGATGAAATTACAGTATGATACAGTATTGAATACAACGAGCAGGTGAGAAAGACACTGAGCGCACCAGCAGCGGGCCAGATCTCACCTTTTTTTTTTTTTTTTGGTTTTTGCTTATGCAACAAGAGCTTTAGGTCAGTTTCAGGGTCATGCCAACTGGCGGCGGCATTTGACAAAATGTCGTGACAGCATACGTAAAAAAAGAAATGAGTAATAACCGAGCGAGCATATAGTGCTGCTTTTTTTCTTCGGTCATTTACAAGTCAATCGTCCTGGCGCAGGCGGCGCATCGTTTTGGTTGCTGGTCGTGTCAAAAAGATCGTCGAATGCGGCATTCCAAGCTGGTTGGACGACCTCAGCGGCGGCATGAATATCGCTGTCACCATAGCTCTCCGTGCTGTCACGGCGTTGGCGTGAAACAGGGACATTGCAAGGCAGTGCAAGTCACACGTGTAAATTTGCGACTTATTTATTTATTTATTTTTTTTTTTTAGAAATAAAGCTGCAACAAAGGGAGGGCAAGATTTGTTTTTGGATTTATTGCACATTGACGTGATTAGAGCGTACAAATAAAAAGGGAAATTAAAGCGAGTGGACGCCGATGGGGGTGCCAAGAAGCGCCTTGAGCATGTTAAAGACGGTCTCGCCCCAGATTTCGGCGGTGCCAGGATCCAAAGCCGACGTGACGGTGGTGCGCTGCGTGCAGCCAGGAGTGACAGCGACGCCATTGAAGCGGTCCATGACCCACTTGTAGGCATCGGCAAGGCCGGTGATCATGAGAATGACGTGCTCGGACAGTTGGTCGCTGACAAACTCAATGTTTGCGCCCTTGTTGTCGCTGCCACACCACTTCTTCATCATCTGCTCGGCGGGCGCATACGGCACAACCTCGTCGTGGATCGCGTGATACATGTGCAAGGGGAAAGAAGGCGCAGCCTCCTGGCCCATCGTGTTGGTGTTGACCACATTGATCGCAATGGGATCCGCCATGTAATCCGTGCGGTTCACGTACGTGCTAATGTCCTTGAAAGCATATTCAACCGTCAAGGTCTGAAGACATCTAATGAATTAAAAAAAAAAATCAATGAAAACCACGCAAAACGGAAAAACGCCAAAAATCTTACTTGTTTCGGACGCTGTTGATTTCCGCGGCCTTCTCAGGCTTGACAATGGAGTTCATGTAGGCATTGAGCTCAGGGTACATGTTGGAAAGGCCAATGATGCCCGCAGGGATTAAGCCAGCAAAGACGCCCTGATCAAAAGAAAAAAAACGAGTTATTGTGTGTCATTTGTGCGACGATTTGATTTTCTTCATTTCTCTTTTTTTTACCTTGTTCACGGCATTGAGAGTGGCATTGACTGTCACGGGCGTTCCTCCTAAACTTGCGCCAATGATGTTGAGCTCGCTGGCATAGGGTTTAGCGTATTGAGCGGCCCAGCCGCTGGCAAGCGCGCCACCACTGTAGCCCCACAGCTGAACTTGTGCATTGGATTGAATGCCCGTCGAATTTGTGCTGGAAAGAGCCGCACGGATGCCGTCAAGCACACCGTGAGCAGACTATGTGGGGTAAAAACGAAACGGTTAGTTTTTTTTTTTAGGTCTTAAACTGGCTTTTTACCATAGGACCGCAAGTAAAGGCGGCCAAGGGACCTTGGTAGTCAGGGGTGACAACAGGGATGCCCTTGGAGAGCACAGTGTCCATGATGATCAATTCCAATTGGGGAAGCTACAAAAGAAAACGTGTCAATGATCATTTAAAGGCGCAATTCTTAGGGCAAAAACACGCGTGTCGCGTGATGTCAATTGCGTACGACGTTCTTAAGGTTACTACCGGATTGAATGTTGTAGCTGGGTGCGCAATTGATGCTGGGAGAGTCCTCAGCAACCTAGAAAAGCGAAATGTTCATAAAAATTGACGAAATCGACATTTAGGACGCGATTGCGGCGCGTCTTTTCAATTGTACCTGGTAGCTCAGCAGCTTGCTAAAGTCGGCATTGTGGGGAATCATGACAGTGGCGACGGTGGCACTGTAAAAAGAAGAAAATGAGAATTTGATGGATTTGCGTCATGGCACGGCCACGTACGTGGGCTTATTGAAGGCATCCTGCGTGGTGTACAAGAATTGCCAGGTGGCAGCGAGATTTTGCTTGAAGAAAATAGCAGCAGCAAGGCTCTCGTTGCCCAATTGGCGCGACTTTAAAATGGTTCCGGGCTTGGTGCTCTCAAAACCAGAGGGCGGCTGGTAAAAAGGGTCGCTGCTGGGCTCGATGGGTCCGCGCGCCATCAAGGGCACGGCAGCAACGTGCAGTGTCGCTGTCAAAAAGCCGACCAGGGCAGGCACCAGGTGTTGCAACTTCATTGTCAAGGCTTGAAACGAGTGGAAAGTTGGGTGGATGAAAACAAAAAAAGAGTCAGGAACAACGGATCCGGGCTTTTGGGTTTTTATATTGCTATGCAAAACGGTTGGCATTGTGTCACCATCGAGAAATGAACAAGAAAATTTATGAACTGAGCGTCAACCTTCTTGACACACGCACAAAAAAAAAAAAGGGGGGGGAGAGCCAAGGATTCATTGAACCTTGCTTAATGTCGACGCTTGCTCTAGTGACCTTTCTGTGCATCTTTCAACAGCTGTGATATACAAAATAAGGAGCGCCGAAATATCAATGGCAAGATTGGTGCGACAAGTGCTATTCCATCACCCGGGCGAGACATTTGTTTCTTTTTTCTTTTTTCTTTTTTTTTTTCGCCGCTGCTTAGCGGCATGGACGATCCCTTCAATTATTTTCTGGAAACTGAGCCCATAAAAAGGACACGCTAATGGTGCATGGTGCATGGCGCGTCGCATCCTTGCAATTGCGTGTCGTGCGCACAGGCACCCTACCATAGAAACCAAAGAAAGTCATCGTGCGCGTCGCGTGGGATCCATTGCTTACTTTTTGCACACTGTCACGCTGACGACCATTGCCGCATTTGGTCCTTGGGCAAGATTCAGCAACAATCACATGCAAATAAAATAGAGCATCGATTGAGCATAGCATCGAGAAAAAAAAATACAGACCGTTGAGCTTAAATTTTTTTTTTCTACGCTGCAACGGCGAGGCGTAAAAGGTGGGGAGAAAAGCGGGGGGGAGGGGAGGGGAGATCAATGTTGGGACGTAATTCATCGGCGTGTCTTGTGTAACCATTTTTATTAAGTGTCACTTTGTCGCGTCCAGCGTTGCACAACAGCGACAGGTTCCCCACGGTATGAAAATGCATACAGTACCCCGCAAAAGAATTGCCATCGTGCGTGCCCATTTGGCCATGGATATGGGACCAATGGCAGCCGCGCATCTGCGCGACCCAAGTTGCACGCCCTATTCTCCGCAATTGGATGGCCGCTTGCCTATGAAACAGGGACGGAGATGCACGAAGAAGCACTGAGAAGCACCGGGATGCAACTGGGACGCAGAGTCACGTTGCCATTGACGTGTAGAATTTCTTAATGGGTCATGCATCGCGATTAAAGTTGCATCCATAGCCATTGGCAGGGCCAGGGGTCATGATCAATGACCGAATGCGCGTCCTTGCCCCCATTGTTGGCGCCAACGTGTCGTCAGGGAGCTGTAATGACTTGATCAAGACTTAGGTTCTTGGGTAACCTGTCATCCTGTGAAAAAAAAAGAGCACAATGGGAGGACCAGACATGCGTGAATGACCAATTTTTTACATGGCGACCTGTTCTCATCACACGCCGTTTCCAGGAGGTTGTGCGCACGCCAGTGGCTATTCTATTTCTCCCTTGCCAAATCGCGTCCCCTCCCCCAAATATGGATGGCGCGCTTGGCTTGATTCAGAAAAGCAATGGTGCCACAAAGATCCGTCGCCATCCCTCTCACACTCATCCGTGGTGCAATTGACCATCCACATATGCATGGAGACCGTGGTCTTGCATCAATTGGGCAATCGGGAATGGCTATCATCAGTGGCAGTGCATTTCCATCTCCTCCCTTGTTCAACACGCCCCGTTCCCGGCATCGGCAAGCCTCATTGCTGCTTACATCTGGTGGGAAAAATTGAAAATGAACACAACAGTTCGATTGCACAAGTAATTTCAAGATCATGCGGTATTGCGTGAGCGACAAGAGGACAAACTTTACGTTTGCGCATGAGCGACGGCCCATAAGAAGGATCTGGATTGTGCAGAACGGGTGCTTTTCTTCATCTCAGCGTTGGAAATGAATGCACAGTGCGCGACGCGTGATGCAATGGCCCGACACCAGGCGACTAATTAAAAAAAAATGAGCATTTGGAAAATGCGTGCCTTTTCCACATATCTTTCATTGTTCCTTGACCATTTTGTCAAATGAGTCATAAAACGGGTTGGTGAGATGTCCATTTCATTGATCCGATGAAGCGAAGTGCAACCTGACGCGTCTTGTTGGAATCAATGGCATATTGTTCGGGTGACACACATGGATCAGCCCATTTTCTGTGTCGCTAGCGTGCCGTCGACGGTCGTCATGCCGCTAGAAACAACAATGCTAGTTCATTTATCATCATGAAAGGCAAGCAAGAACGTGTTGAAGGAGACGTCAAGGGAAAGTGCGCCTGGGGGGAGAAAAAAGTGTGCAACTCCAACTTTATTTTTGCAGCCCACTTTTTGTTGGCCTTTTCTGTCGGCCATGGGCATCGCCATGGGCCATGCAGAGGCTGCGGTGCGCATAAAGATCGCATTGGCTCACGTGCAAGAGAGGGAGCAAACGCTGTGAAACAATAGAGAAAAAAAAAGGGGGGAACACAATGTCGCCACTTTACATGACGCGTCAAACCAAGATCTGAGCCTGATCACCCTGTCCCTGTAGCTTCTACATATGATAATTTCCTTGCATAAAAAGTGCATTGGCACTTGAAAATGACCATGAATCGCATTGTCAAAACAATGAGATTTCCTTTTTGACCATGCAAAAAGCATCCAGCTGCACGGCAACTCAATCCCATCAGGCATGTCCACGTTAGATCATTGGCATTAGGCCGCTCAAAACGCGCAAAAAGTCACTTGTCGTGCTTTCCTCTCGCGCCTCATGTTGCAAAAGCCTCCCCCTTTTTTGTTTTTGGTAAAATATGCAACATGATGCAACATCAGATGCATCTCCCCGCTCAATTGCAATCATATGAAGGACTCATCTCAAAAAATGCCAATGGACGCGTGTGTCACGGCGCAATCTGCCAAAAACGGACGATTTAATCTGCGTAAGGCACAAAAAAAAAAAAAAAAAAAAAAAAAGCGAAAAAAAAGACCAGGGGCACATGAACATCTCCATTGTAAAAATGAGTCAATGGATAGCATTAAGCAATATGATAGACAGCTACCAAATGACAATGGTGTTTGGTAATTACCATCCAAGTCCACGATGAATGCAAGGAATTATCGAATGTTGCTTGTATTTACCCTTCTTCCCAGTCCCAATTTCTCGGTGATCATTCACAACGACACATAAAGAGTGACTACGACACTCTATTCATAACCACCGTGTCCATGAAGGACCATGCATCATCGAGAGATCAGACCAAAAACCACCCAATTACAAAGATATTGTTCTTTTACAAAAGGCGACTAATATTTTTCAGCACAGGATTGGGCTTGACGATCGTGGAGAAGCAGCCAAGTTGCTGTATGTTGGTCTCAGCCATCGTCTAGTTTCGAATTGAGACCATTTTTTGCCTATTTTTTACATGGGGAGCATTTGGTGGTCATTTTTCATCAGTCAATCGATCTGTTTCGAGCCGTGCAAACACCGAGGGATCATCGAAATGGAACCCATCGAGACGACATGGGGGAAAACACCTATATTGTCTTCGCCGTTTGCCGTGCAAAAGGATGGCTGAGTTAAGCATTAGACAGCAAGCAGTTTATTAGTGCATGACAAGTGGTATTGGTGGCAAATAAAACAAAAATGATGGAGTCAAAAAAGTAAAAAAGAGAAAATATTGATACATCTACTTTGGCAAACAGCCTCCGCCTCTCTTTTTTTTTTTTTTTTTATGAAGCTACGGCTGATGACGAAGCGGATGAGGCGGATGACGGGGCGGAAGGCGGCGGTGGTGTCCAGAATCGAGCGATTTTGTGCCAATAGTAGCGAAAGTAATTAGCGATGATGAACATGGTGGTGAGTGAGCTTTGGTCATCCTTCATTTTGCGTTCCAGGACCTCAAGCTTGCTGTAGAAACCTCGGACGTTCTCCTCGCGCTCCTGCAGGCTGTCATTGAGGACATTAAGCTCGTAATGCAGCTTTGCGGACTCGTTTTCGACGTGTTTTAGGTTTTTCTCGAATTCGTGCTGGTCGTCGGCGACGACTTTGAATTGGCGCTCGATGGCCTCGAACTCTGTGTGGCGGCGGTTGTACGTGTTGCGCAGGCGCTTGGCAATAGCCTCGTAATCGGCAGCCAGGCGGTGCAATTGCGTATATTTCTGTTGTAGTTGCGCGTGTTGGGCGCGCAGGCGTTCGTATACGAGGTACGTGGCCGGATCCATCCACGACTCGTGCGCAATGGCATTGGTCGCGGTCGCCATGTCAGAGCATGAGCGTCGGCGGCGCATGACACGTGGATGTGCGCCAGTAGCAGGTGCTATGATGTTGGTGCTGGTGGTGGTGGTCGAGGTGGCGGCCATGGCGTGGACATCGGCATGTGTGTGGTGCAATTCATCCTCGGCACCTCCAAAAAGCAAAGAAAACATCGAAGATGAGGTGCGGGAAAGTGGAGGATCGATAAGTGTGCCATTCGCGTGATTTTCGCCATCCGACGCGTCGCCCGCGGCATTCGCGGCTTGTGCGGCGGCCTGGCGGATGGTGGGGATGTCATTTGTCGAGACAGACCGCCGGTGGTAGGGCCGTGGGCGAGGATAATCGCATCGCACAAAGTCTGCCTGGTTGGGTGGCGAAACACTAGGTGTGGCGGCCATTGGCGTGTCGTGGGCAGGCGACGGCGTGGCAACGGCCTCCATAGACATGCCTGGTGTGGCAGAAGGCGGCAAGGAAGGTATCAATGGCGTGGTGGTGGCGGCGCCGGCGCCGGTAGTACCATGGACGGACGACGGGGCACTTGGCACAGGGGCTGTCAATGGCGAATGCGACGGAAGAATCAGAATCGGCGACGCCGCGGCTTGCAAAGAGATGTGGCCACTCGTGCGGATCGGTTCAGGACGCACAGGTGCCGTCGAGGGCCCATCCTGCATATACGATGGCAAATCAGAAACGACCAAAGGCGTTGGCTTGGCTTCTTCCGGCGCTGGATCCTCGCTAAAATGGGGGAAAGGACGGAGAAGAGAGTACAAGAAAAAAAAATAGAAAAAATGAGAAAAAAAAAAGAAAAAAAAGAAGAAAAAAACGAGAAACAAAACGTGGAGTTCCTTTCGCCATTGGGACGCGATGCTTACCTTTGGCGTGCAGGGGGTCCCGTGGCGGCTGGCTCTGGAGCTGCTGGATGATCGATTTCTGCAATGGATGGGGTTGATCCGGCAGGGGATGTGTGTTGCGAGATGGCCGAATGAGCATTGGGGGATGTGGGCTGCGGCGGCAGGACGGTGGCCGAGGACGACGCGCTCATTTTGTGTCTTGTAGAGGTGGACGTGAGGCGCTCGAGCGGGGATGGCCAGGACAGCGACCCTGCCACTTTGGAAATCATGCCAGCCGCGACACCGCTTGTCTTGGACGTGCGCGCAGACACTTCCTTGATCATATGGATGAAGTCATTGGATGACCGGTCGTCGGCTGGGGCATGCGCGCGCAAACGCGGCCGCCAGATCGCACGCAGGCTGTCAATGGTCGCGTGGTCGCGGAAAATCTCTGGGTTGCAATCCTCACCAAGCAATGGTGAGTTGTGGATTCCGGACAAATCGTCCAATTTCGACTTGATCGCCTTGCGCACCCGTAATGGCCCAATGTTGTAGTCATCCAACTTTTTCAAAGTGGGCAGATTGATCACATTGTTCTCACGCAGACCCTTGATGCGCTGAAAATGCCCCACGTCACGCGAAAACTCGAACCAATCGGTAAATGGGTCCTTGACTGTCTATAAAAAATAAAAAAAAAAAAGGAAAAGTGGGATCAATACCCTCCATTTCGTTCATTTTGTCGAAAGTGACCCCTTGTCTCATTGTCTCATTGCTCCCATTGTGCTCGTGGATCTTTGTCTCATGATCCCATTGTCCAATGGCTCATCGCCTCCTGGATCCTTGTGTTCCATAGGCAATTTGCATCCACGATGGCTCTTTTTGCTTCATTTTGTGCGAAAAAGCCTCTTACCGTAAAGTTGATGGCTTGCATCTTGTTGCGGCACACCATCAGCTTGGTGATCAAGGCCGTCAGTAGGTGTGGTTCCATCCAGGGGTCTTTGATCACGTACTACAACGCGTAAAAAAAAAAAAGAAAATCAGCGATTTGGCATGAAATCGAGTAAAAACAAGCATACATTGGTGCCCTTGTACGGTTTGTACAGCCGGTAAAACTCGCCCAAGGCGCGATTTGTCTCATCACAAAGCAGGCCGTCGATGTAATCTTGTTTTAGCAGGCCAAAAAGGAACAAAGCGGTCTGTGCGATTGTGACAAGCTTGATGACGGCATCCTCAAAGTCCACGGTGTCTGCGATCTTGTAAAGTGAACGGAACTTGTCCTCGGACGCCGAGCTAGCAAGAAAAAAAACAAAGGTGGGGAAGGGCATTAATGGGCCATTGGTTGTTTTACACCTTTATTTTGACATTTTCTTTCTCTTTTTTTTCTTCTTCATTACTTTGGTTCCCGGAGATTAAACGCGCTGCGGCCGGTGCAATTGGTACGTCTTAGGTTGATGTTGACCTTTGCGCGCTTTGTCCACTTGTCATAGTCACCATCGGGCACAAGCACCATATCCACATCATCCGGCAGCTCGCTCGGATCCGTCAGCTGGATCTGCCCAATGGGCGTCTAAAAAAAAAAAAAAGAGCCATGTTTCAGTTCATGGCCTCCCCTTTTTGCCGCTTTCCCCAGGTTTGAGCCCTTTTTTTTTTTTTTTTTTTTTTTACCGATTTGTATTTGATGGAGCGCACATTTGTGGGATACAACGCACGTACATCCGGCCGTGCATGCTGCAAGTCGGCTGTCGACACGCCAATGACGCACACCTTGATCTACAGGACAAGAGCATGCATGAAAATCATGAAAATGGGGGCGAACAAGCCAAACAGGGGCAAAAAAAAAAAGGGGGTTTTCGCGCTTACTATATGGGACTTGTCGCCGGTAAACACCTTGACTGTGTTAGCTGGGGCCTTTCTATCACACATCCTAGGAAAATGAGAGAGAAAAGAGGCAAGTCAGTGGCGAAAAAGAGGCCAAAAGACCCAAACATACCACTGCTCGACAATATAGATTCGATAGCCTTCGAGTTGCGTCTCCACCTCCAAGCGAGGCAGGTTGCTGTAGCTGGCAATGTGGAGCGTGCGCTCCCTTTCAGCATAGACGATGCGCTTTATATCGGACATGGCCACATGATAAGCACAATAAAGAGCAAACGAGGGAGAAAAAGAAATAATAGGCGCACGGCAAGGAAAAAGCAAAAAGACAAACGAAAAAAAAAAGTCAACGACACCTGAACAAAAAAGAGGGGCCTTGCATGAGCGGAGCACGAATTGGAGTGGTGATGACCACGAGTGGGACCAAAAAGCCGCCCACAAGCTCGTCATGGAAAAAGATGGACCCCATGGACAATCAGATGATGAAATGGGATGAAATGGGAAGAACAGTGAAATTTTAATAATTAATTAGATGGGCTTAAGATGAGAAAATGGAGAGAAAATGGTATAAAAGGAGATTAGAGGCGCGCAGGGCGCTTATTGACTGTGAGGAAGTGGACATTTGCAAAGGTATGGTACATTTCCATTTCACGCGTGACCTGGAGCATGAGGGTGTCGAGCTGAAGCGCGTCAATGGGCTTGTCGTAATAGATGGCAATGGCCGATTGCGCGCGTTGGAGCAAATCGAGAATATCATCGCGGCCCCGCGCGCCGATGCGGCCGCCCCAGATGCCCAATGGCAGCGAGCTATAGCGCTCGACAAGATTGAGGCTGTCGTCCTGAGGTATAAACGAGGCAAGGCGCTTGGCAAGCTCGATGGAAAACCCATGATGACGCGCCGTGGACTTGAATTCCGCGCACATTTGCGTCGTGGCGGGGCCCGCACAGCACAAACTCATGTCAATCTCCATCAATTCCATCGTGCCGTTCGGCTTGAGCAATTGCCAGCAGTAATGAATGGCCTTGTCATACTGCGCAGCCGTCAAATCCATGGAAACGCACCGAATGTGGATAAAATCAAACATATCTGAGCCAAAATCCTCGGCAAGGCAGTCCAGGATGTTGCGTTGCACGAGGCGGCAATTGCGCGGGATTGTGTGCTCTTCGGGGAACCATTCCTCGAAATCGATGCCAATCACCTGCAAATGCGGGAATTGCTGCGCCTTTTCGATGCACCACGCCCCGGACCCACACCCGACATCCAGAATCATACTACCCGCAGGCAGCTTGTCGAAGCGTACAGTAGACCGGAACTCACTGGAGGGCGGCAAAAAAAAAAAAAAAGGGAAAAAGGGAAAAACAAAAAGGAAACATGGAGATTAGCGTCCATTTTTTTGTTTTTTTTTTTTTTTTCTCGTGTCCATTTGTTTCTTTCTTTACTCTGTAAATGCCAACTTGAGAAACTCATTCTTGAGCTGCGACTTGTCTGCCTCGAATCCGTCCCTGTCCAGCCATCTTTCGTGATGATGTGATACCGCATCGTCGTGATCGGACTTGTGCGGCCTCGGCATGGCACCAATGGTGGCGGCGCGCTTGGGTGGATGTACGTGCGGCTGGCGACGTGTCTTTTTGTGCAAGATGTGGGCAAATGTGGGCTTCTTTTTCCGTTCGGGCGCCGTGGACGGCGAAATGGCTGCATTTTCGGGTGGTGACGTGGACCCGGACGCTTTGGGTTGAATCTGAGGCGGCCGGCGCTCGACCAAATTGGTGTCAAGCATCGACGCCGATCGGTGGTGCGTGAGGTGGGGCCGTTGATTGGAGAAGAGATGGCCAAACCACGACTGCCGTCGTAAAGGTCGTTCGTCCGTCATGATGAATATAAAAACGGGGGGTATCAAATGGGGAAGAAAAGAGCAATTGGGAAAAAAAAGAAAAAGAAAACAAAAAGACAAAGAGAAAAAACAGAAACAAAAAGGAAATATAAAAATCTGGATTGACGCCTGTCAAATGAGAATGAAAAAAACATAAAGTCAGACAATTGGATCCAGCCAAAGCGGCAAAATCTCGGATCCGTGAGAACGACACGGTAGGACGAAAAGTCCGTGCGTCCCGATTTGCCGGAAAAGAGCCCATTAAAGCAAGAAAAAAAGGGTTGGGAATGACGTGTAATTGTTTATTTTTGTATGAAAAAAAATGAAAGGCGATATATACATGGCATGAAAAAGAAGGGGAAAAGTGAGGTGGGACAAAAGGATGCAATTGAAGGATCTAGCGGCGACGGATCTTCTTTAATGGGTTCTAAATCAAAAAACAGGGGTGGGGATGATGAGAAATCAAAATTGGCCCCATTTTTTTTTTTTGTCCTCCTTTTTTTATCCCATTTTTTTATTTCTTACCTTGCCACCGCGGCCGGCCTGGGCACCGCCACGGCTTCCGCCGCGTGCGCTCTTGCCATACGGGCGCTTGCCAGTCTGCTTTTTAAAGTAGACGGGGCCGACATCCTCTTCTTCCGAGTTGTTCATGGCGCGCTGGCCATTGATCTTGGGCATGAGGTAGGCGGGGATGTTTTGCAGGTGCTTGCGGACCATGTTGGGCTGGAGAGCCTGGTCGTGGCGCAAGAATTCCAGATCGCGCGGCTTGTCCTCAAAATGCATCTTTAGCTTGTCGGAATTGAGGATTTCGCGTTTGATTTCGGTGATGCGCGCCTCCTTGATGGCCACGGCATTGATGGTGCGCAGCGCATCCTCGACACGGTAGCGGAAGCCGTCGACATTCTTCTTGTCAAACGTGTAGGGTGCGATTTGACGGCCGCCATCCTGCTGTTTCTTCTCGACACGGCCAAACACCGTGGCGTCGTCGGCATTCTTGCGGGTGAGCGCAGGGTGCAGCGCGTCAGGCGCGTCCACAACGAAGCTAAGAGCCATGCCCTGCTTGCCGCCGCGCGCCGTGCGGCCAACACGATGGGTATATGCCTTGGTCGACCCAGGAAAGTCGAAATTGATCACCGCCGCCACGTTCATAAAGTCCACACCGCGCGACACGCCATACTCTTGATCGCGCTCGATCTTGGATGCCTTTTTCTTTTTCTTTTTGCGCTCTAAAATAGAAAAAAAAAATGAGCACATTTCCCCCCTTTTTTTTTTAGCCATTGGGGTCCACTTTTTTTTTTTTTTTTTTTTTTTTTTACCTTGCTCGTCTTCCTCTTGCTCTTCCTCTTGCTCGTCGTCCGTGTCGGCCTCGCCCTGCAAATCAGACTCGTCGGTGGCGATCAAATAGTTGTAGATGCCGCGATTGAACTCCTCAACAATATGGTAGCGCGAATTGATGGGCAATTCCGAGTTGAGGACGCACGATTTGATGGAGAATTGCTCCAAAAAGAGCTTGAGGCGATAGCAGCGGTCAATGTCATTGACGAAAAAGATGACCTTGCCGCGCAGCAGGCGCAGCTTGACCATGACAAACGTGTACAAAAACTTGTCGACCTCGGCACAATGGACGACGTATTGCGTCAATTGGTGTGGGTCGTCTTTTTCCTCCTCTTCCAGCTTGAGAATCACAGGCTTGCGCAGCACCAGCTTCTTGAGCTGCTCCACATCCTCGGTAAACGTCGCAGACATCAAAAAGCTTTGGTACATCTTGGGCAGCGACGCAATGATCTTGCGCAGGTCCTCCTCGTAGCCAAACGACAGTACGAGATCCGCCTCGTCAATCACAAGTGTCTGCAGTGCTTGCAAGTCCAGATTCTTGGCATCCAGATGCGCAAGCACCTTGCTGGGCGTCGAAATCAAGATATCCGGCTTCTCCGCGAGCATTGGCCTGGGAAAAAATAATAAAAGAGAATTGAGCTCGTTTGCATCCCTCCACACTCTCCACACACGCACACAAACATCTCAGATAAAAAATAAATAAAAAAATCTCGTCTTTTGCCTTCCAACATGCCCAATTTCTCTCTTCCGATTCCAAAAAGCTCATCTTACCGCTGCAGCTGCGGGGCCATGTGGCCTGCGAGATTGGCGACTTTGAGCGTGGTAAAGACGAGGAGGCGTTTGACGTGGCTGGTGACTTGTTCGGCCAATTCGCGTGTGGGGACAAGGATCAATGCCTTTGTCGATGCACGCTCATCCTCCTGCTCGGCAGCTAGGATCTTTTGAACAATAGGCAACGTGTAGGCGGCCGTCTTGCCCGCACCGGTGCGCGCACGCGCAAGAATGTCCTTGCCAGCAAGTGCCAAAGGGATCGCTTTTGCTTGGATCAACGTCGGGTGCACAAATTGCAGCTGTGCAATCGCTCGTGACAGACGAGGGTCCAGGTCAAACGACGCAAACGTCACAGACTCCTCCATCAAGTGCTGATCCGACATTATGGGAATATAAAATGAAAAAAAAAAGAGTGAGAAAGAGAGAGAGAAAAAAAGATGCGTCGAAAAGGCGCAGGCACCAATTTTATGCGCGGTGGCTTGTTAGACCCAAAAAGGAAATCGGTGTTTCAAATCCCCCTTTTTTTTTCTTTTCTTTTGATGGACCCGGCAAATTCTTTTGTGTATTTTTTTCTTCCTCACTCTCTTTTTTTTGTCCCTTGATCACCATGTTGCGACAATTGACTCTGGCTCTTGGGAAACAAGCTCCCCGTGCTTATAAGGCACCCGGTAAGACATGGAGAGGAGGTTGGATGTGCTCATTTGATAAGGAAATCGTGTGCTCATTTGCTTCAATTTTTTTCCTTTTGTCCTTTTTTCTCATTTTTAGGCCGCTTTGTGATGTTACAGCGCTATAGCACGGCGCAGGCGCAGGCGGTGGTGATGGATGCTTCGACAGAGACGACGCAAGAGCCCGTGTTACCCACGCAATTTGCCGAGATTGATGCATTGCACCCTGTGACACAAAAGGCACTTGATAAGGTGTTCAAGTACAAGACCATGTCGCCTGTGCAGGCGGCTGTGCTTGCGAAGCTGCCGACGGATAAGGACATGTTTGTCAAGGCCAAGACGGGGACGGGCAAGACGCTTGCATTTTTGTTAGCGGCATTGCAATCGGTGGACATGCAATCGAAATTTAGCGAGGGCACGTCCATTTTGATCATCTCGCCGACTCGTGAGCTGGCGCAGCAGATTGTGGTGGAGGCTCGTAAGCTTGTCAAGCTGTCGCCATTCAAGGTGCATTGCTTGGTGGGTGGAGAGAGCAAGCACAAGCAGATCCAAGCGTTGCAACGTGGACGATGCGATATTGTGGTGGCCACCCCTGGTCGATTGAACGATATGCTTCAATCGGTGCCTCATCTGCGTCGCGCGTGCGAGTCGCTCAAGGTGCTTGTGCTCGATGAAGCCGATCAATTGCTCGACATGGGCTTCAAACAGGAATTGCGCTCCATTCTGGGCAAATTGGATGCTGCCGATCGCCAAACTCTTCTCTTTTCCGCTACATTATCCGATTCCATCAAGCACGATCTCGGCCGCGTCGCTCTGTCGCCCGATTATGATCTGATTGACACCGTCGGTGACCAAGACGTCCAGACCCATCTCCACATCAAGCAATCGGCCATGGTGTTGCCTTATGACCAGGATTACCTCGCCCACGTCCAGCATATCCTCGCAAAGTACCCGGCCGCCCAACAAGGCAAGGTCATTGTGTTTTTGCCCACCACCAAGCAGACCATGCTGTATGCCAAAATGTTCCAATCGCTTCTCCCCCATCGCACCGTCCACGAGATCCATTCCCTCAAGAATCAGGGCGCACGCACACGCATCTCGCGCAATTTCCGCCAATCCAAGAACGACATTCTTTTCACCACCGATGTCTCTGCTCGTGGTGTGGATTACCCCGACGTGTCGCTCGTCTTGCAAATTGGCGTCCCCTCGTCGCGTGAACAATACATCCATCGCATTGGACGCACTGGCCGCGCAGGTCGTGAGGGCGAGGGCATCCTCATCATGTCCCCTTGGGAAAAGTCATTCACCACCACAGAAGCACACGATATCCCCATTGCCACACTCCAACCCGCCGAAAATCCCGAACCCATCAAACAAGAGGCATTGGACCGCCTTCTCGCCAACATGGACTCGCAGGCTATCCGTGAGGTCTACACCGCTTATCTCGGCTTTTGTAAGTTTTGGACGAAAATTGGGTTGAAAACAGCGAAAAAAAAAATGGGGGAAAACAAAAAAAAGGAATAGGTTTGCTCATCTTTTTTGCTTTTTTTTCCATATTTAAAAAGACGTGACGCGCTTCCCCCAATTGGGTGAGCGCCGCATGGAGGTGATGACGGCGGCCAAGGGTCTGTTGAGCAGCTTTGGCATTGAAGAGGTGCCGCATTTGTCGGACAGCTTCAAGAACCAACTCGGTCTTTCGGACCGTGCTCCCCGCCAGCGCTCGAATTCGTCGTCGTTCTCGCGCTCGCGCAGCAGCGACCGCTACGACCGCTTTGATCGCCGTTCCGAGCGCCCGCGCTTCAATGACCGCCGTGACGGACCTTCCAGCAGCCGTCGTCGCCGTGACGACAATAACAACAATGACAACGACGACTTCTTTGGCCGCCCTGCGCGCCGCTTCAACGACCGCAACAATGACCGCCGCTTCAACGACCGCCGCGATGGCGACAGCGACTATGATCGCCCTGCACGCCGCAATTCGCGCTTCAACGATCGCAACAACGACCGTGCCCCGCCTCGTCGCACTCGTCGCTTCGAGCCCAGTGAGGAAAACAGCTTCGACCGCGCCATGCGTCGCGACAATCGCTCCAACAACGACGACAATGCCCCCCGCCGTCGCAATCGCTCGGCCTCGTTCTAGACAATCCTCCTGTTTGTCCATGTTTCTCTATTTTTCTCGCTTTTACGCCACTCTCTCTTTGTAATTATTTGAATTTGCATCGCTTCCCTCTTGTCATTTTATCATGCATACATCAATTGCACCATCTCCTCTCATCTTCACTCCCAGATTCATGCAAAAAGTAGATACCTCCACCCCTCTCTTCCATTTTTCTTTTTTTTTTCTCATTTGTTTCATAAAATTTATAGAATTCCAACCATCATGACGTATGTGTGTGCTGATGCGTAAAGAGGGGCGGTCAAGAACAAAAAAAATAGATAAAAACGTAAAACAGCGGTCCAAAGGGCGCCAAATGGTGTTTTTCCCTTGCAGTCCACTGGCAAAACATGATAAACGATCAATTTGCAAGGCATTCGTGCACGGTTGCCTGAAGTCACTCGAAAATAAGAAAGAGTGCCAGAAACACAGCATGCTGCGAATAATAATAAAAAGTGGATCGACGAGTCGCACGATCGATTTCAATAGAATATTCACCACTATGCACCTCATTGTGCAACGACAAAGGGTGATCGAAGCCATGAGAGTCGAGAAAATCGTATTTTATGGGTGTTTGGTCGTTTTACAATGAATTTACAACAAGGGCTTGGTCCGGAAGCAATCATGATGGTCAGACTGACACACCATCCTTGCCTTGGTACGGTCCTCTTTTTTTTTTTTCTTTTTTTTTTTTACCTCGCTTTTGCTCTTTTGCTTTTTTTTTTTTTTCATTTTTGTAATTTAAAAAAAAAATGCGTCGACAAGCGAACGCTCTAATCGTTCGACGCCCAAGACAGCGATGAATCGATCTTCAGCCAGTGGCTGATAGAGAAGGGACTATTTTGCATTGTTTCTTGTATGATATGATGCGCGTCTCAACATTGAAAACGGGCGGTGCGGCCTAGTTTTTTCATCGATAGTCCAACATACTTGACTGCAGGTGCATGCTGGATTCGTTTTGAACGATTCGTTCGACGAATCACCAAAAAGGAAGTTGTAGATTATTGAACCCTCGATTTTCAACAAGTTTGACTTTTTGCTGGAAAATCTGCACAGCAAAAGTGAAAAAGCTCCGATTTGAGCGCCAATTTTTTGTTCTGTCGTTTTCACCTTGATTTCGTGGGGTTACACAGAGGTATTTTTCGGGGTTTCCCTGCTTGTCCGTCTGCACTCGAAGAATCACTAGCTCTTTTGCCATTTTCTATTTATTACGCGCTTGCTAGACTTTTACAACGGATACCACAGTGGACCCTGAGCAAGGCGTTGGAAACCCCATGCCCAGGTCACAGAAAAAATAAACGAAAATAATCGGCACAACCACTATTTCTGCTTTTATGGAATACAACTTGCAAATTCACCAGCTTTTGATTTGTTTTGCATCAAACGTGCCGCAGGCGCTTTGGTCTTTTGTTAGTGTCGTTGCGCGTGGAGCTATACAAAACAAAGATCAATGAGGTGGTGATCCAGAAAACGGCTATTTCCGGGCGTCCGGGCAATCGAGCTTTGTACACCTTTGAGATCTGCGTTTTCGGCCATCCTTTCTCCTGGGAAAGAAAATACGCGCAAATAGGCATATTACATATTTTCAGCCGCGAGAGGATCGACGGTCCAATTTTGAAACCGGTCGGATCACTGAAAAGCAAAAAATTGGGAAATCTAGTACATTTTGTCCATTGTTGACCCTTTGTCCAAAAATTGCTCAAACTGACGCGTGTAAAATTCAATACAGATGTGTTGACCAACCGCTACTCGCATGCGTTTCAACAAAAACGAGAGATCAACTACGCAGGTGCCGAATAAATTCGCGATTTTATGAAAAAAAAGAACTAAATACGATTTTATTTTTGCAAGGAAGAGTGTAGGTAGCGCGAGATGGTCTCGTGGTTAAGGCTGCGCAAGAATTGCTCCTGGAGCTCCGGTGTCAGCTTGTTGTACTCTGTGGCAAACTCCTTGTTTTGCATCAAAGCCTGTATCGTTTGCGTGTACATGGAGGACACATTGGCTGGCGGCACTTGCTGTTGCTGTTGCTGTTGTTGGGGCGACAGCTGCTGTGTGTGTGCTCCTGTGGGCATGATCATGGGCGCCTGCGTGTTGGGTTGTGGCGGTGTTGGCTGATGTGGCGGTTGTTGCATGACAAACACGGAGCCTGGCGGCCGATGTTGGTGCGACGCAAGCTGAGGGCGTGGCGGCTGCTGCGCAGGCGACGGTGTGTTCACCTGCTGGAAGCGTGGGGGCTGGATGGCTTGCTGCTGCGCCAGGGCGGCTTGTTGTTGTTGCTGAAATTGCTTTTGCTGCTGCTGATGCTGGTTGAGTGCGGCTTGGATCTGTTCTTGGGTGAGTGCAGGAGGCGCTTGGAGTTGCTGCTGTTGCTGTTGCTGCTGCTGCTGTTGCTGCTGCAATTGCTGTTGTTGTTGCTGCAATTGCTGCTGTTGTTGTTGCAATTGCTGCTGCTGCTGCTGCCGCTGGAGACGCTCCCACTCCAATTTGGTCTGGATGCGTTGTTTCTGCTCGATCAATCGTCGCTTTTCCTCGCTCAATCGCGCCTGAATGTCGCCCATCACGTGCTGCTTTAGCACCACAAACGTTGCCTCGTCCCCATCCTACACGAAAAAAAAACGTCAATTCTCTCATTTTTCGTGTATTTTCACCCTCTAATCGCTGGGTCCAATTGTCATCCCCCCATTTTACCTTTAATGGCTTTTCGACACTTCGTGCGTAATTAGCAAACAGTGCGTCCTGGGCCTTGTAAATGTCCAACATGGCTTGATCCTGGCGATCCATGGGTATTTTGTTGGCATCCAAGTCCTTTGCTGGGTACTGGTAGATGTGATAGGGCAGCAAGCGGTCGACCATGTCCTGGATCGAGCGAAAGGGTGTATTATAATCGGGTTGTCCAATGGCGGCATGGTCCTTGGCAAGCGCATCGGCGTGCCGCCGCTTGACCGTGGCGTGCTGCTGCTCCACATCGGCCCCGCGCTTCTTGTTGGCCATATTCAGGATATTCACGAGCGGGTCTGCCGGGCTCGCGTTCTTTTGCTGCGTGGGCTGCAAAGGCGTGGCCGGAATGGATGACGAATTGGACGCTGTCATGTTTTTGAGCGTCGTTTTAAGGCTAACGGCTGCCGCCGCATCGCCTTGCATGGCCGCCTGCATTGTCTGCTGGAGCGCAACGATCTCTTGCGGCGTCAGTGGCTGCTGTCGCTGATGGAGCGCTTCTTGGATTTGTTTTTGGATATGTTGTTGCGTTTTAAAGTGCTTCTTCTTGGAATACTTGCCCGTCTTGACATACCGCCGCGTCTTGGGCTCCGAAGGCGACGATCCCTCAGAGTGCATAATATAAAGTCGAAAAAAAACAGAGAGTGCGGAGGAGGAAAACAAGAAAGAAAAATGAAAAAAAGCAAAAAAAAATCCCCAATTCAACTTTGTTTCCCTTTTTCCTTTTTTTTTGCCCCCCGCCCTGCTACCTTTTTTTTTCCCTCTTTTTCATACCAATGGGCAAGGAAAAGCAAGATGAGTGGCTCGATGAGGCGGTCAAACAATACTGGCGGCCTGTTGCCGCGTGTTTGGTAGCAGTGCCCACGTTGTACATGGTGTACGGCACCCTGGTTGGCCGCCGCTTCGCCACCGCCGCGCATATCCCGCCAGACGTGTTTGCCAAGCGCACGGTGCTGCGCGGCAAGGTGGTGTCTGTGGGCGACAGCGACAATTTCCGCCTTTATCACACCCCGGGCATTGGCTGGGGCTGGTTACGCCACGTGCCCACGACACGCAAGCAATTGCGCGACCAGACCATCCCCATCCGCATTGCCGGTGTCGACGCGCCCGAGGGCGCCCATTTCGGCATGCCAAAGCAGCCATTTTACGACGAATCAAAGCAGTTGCTCACAGACATGGTCCAGGGCCGCTACGTCCGTGTCCAATTGCTCGCACGCGACCAGTACACGCGTGCCGTCGCCATGGCCTATGTCCGACGGCCCCCATTCTTCCGCAAAAAGAATGTGTCCGAGGAAATGCTCAAACACGGCATGGCAAGCATGTACGTCGCAAAGGGCGCTCAATACGCCGACCAGCTGCACAAGCTCGAAAAGGCAGAAGCAAGAGCAAAGTAAAAAGGAGCACAAAAACCCAATGAACAATGGATCAACGAGAGATCAATGAGTGTGTTGATCCTTTTTCTCGTTTTTTTTTCCTAGGTTGCTGCGCAAAGGCATCTGGTCGCAGCGCAATTACACCTCTCCTGGCGAGCACAAGGCAAAGTAAGTACAAGTTGTCATCGCCAAAAAAAAAAAAAAATTGGCGCGGTCTGACGCGTCTTTTTTCGTTTTTTATTGATTTTTCTTTTTCTCTCTCTTTTTTCCCTTTTTTTTACAGCTACCTCCGCGGCAGTGGCAAATAGATCCCATTCATCTGTATCATAGCATTAAAAAGCACGCTTGTTTATTCACCTTTTTTCCATTGTTCCTTTAAAATGAAAGCAATGTCGTGCCACAGGGCCAGGCCAGTCGCGTTCGGGCATAAAGCCAAATCTCGGTGGCACGAGCTGACCAATGGCTTGTGATGGGATCAAAGCAAAAGAAAGAGTGCCGTGTGAAATGGACCATCCATTGTGTAAACGCTCGAAATGACGCGCGCAATGGCACATGCCAGCGCAGGTAGTGGGCACGCGAGCATGGGCAATGACGTGACAAAGCAAGGCATGGCAACGATGGCAAATGGTAATGACAACGAGAGCTCGCCTGCGATTTTCATAAGCATTTATTGTCTTGATTTGGAAGGACACGCCCATTTCGCGACTTTTGCCACTTTTGCGATACGGTCAAGTGATTCCGTACCGCGTCGCACCGAGCGTTTGATCCGTTCGACGGATCCTAAAGAAACGTTATATGCCTAGCATTAACCGACTATCGCCACGACCCTCTGTGCCGACGCGCTGGAACACAGTTTATTGTCTTGTGCGCCCTCGGCCCTCGGCCCTCCCCCCATACATGAAAAAAAGTGTGGGGTGCTGTTTATGCGCTGACGCTCACGCGCGCGTGATCTCATGTCAACGCAAAACCGCCCAGCCTTTGCGGTCAATGGTTCCGTTTTCCCATCGTAGCAATTGTCACGCGCATTTTGCGTCGGCGGTCGAGACCGTATCACAACCTAGTACCTGGATCATGCTTTTTTTTGAGCGCCACCAATCTCCTGATGCGCTTGGAGACGCGTCATGTGCCATGAATTGTGCACCGTGCGCGTAAAATAATGAAAAACGACAATAATCAAGAAATTTTACATATACATAAATGAAACAGGCGTGTACATCATAGTTGACAGAAGGAGGCATGCCATCCTTGGTTAGCGCCAGGGGTGGTCACACAATGGCCATTTTGACACGGTCAAATCGAGAAAAACAGATCACCTCAGCAAGGGAAATCAAGATGCCGCCCAATGGACCCCTCGATCAGATGGTGAGAACGTACGTGTGCGTGTTTGTGTTTCCAAGATGGGACGTGGCACAAGGCGGACATTGCGTAGCATTGACCGCGCATTGTGCACAGATTTAATAATATTTTTGTGTCGAAACACCGACTTTCCCACTCCATGTTGCACATTCATTTTCATCGCTTGCAGCGCGCAAATGTCGATTCCCATCGTACAAAAAGCAGCATGTATAATTATAATCTGATGGAATGACGATGAACTTGTCCATCGTTGTTCTTCCGATGAATCTGTTCCCAAGCAAGAAATGAAAAATCTCATTTTCACATGCTCGCTTTCCCCACAACAAATTGTGGTGACACGCTCAGACCGTGCCTTGATTCATATATAGGCTCGCGACGGCGCCATGTCTTCATTTTTTTTTGAAAAAGTGCAAAATTTCATCCATCATGAAAAGTCAATTGATCTGGCAGGGCCTTGTTGGTCTCGTTGCGATGGCCGCGTCGCAAGTGGCGGCTGCGCCGCTGCATGCGCGCCTATCCACGCCGCTCAAGCCGTCCGAGGACCCGTTCTACCAGCCGCCGAGCGGCTATGAGAGCACGGCCCCAGGCACCATCCTCAAGGCACGTCAACTTGGCAACAACAGCTTGGCTGCACTCTCTGTCTTTCCCCAGAATCTTGCGGGCGTGCATCAATTCCTCTTCCGCACCAACGACGGGCTCAACCAGGCGACCGCCACGGTCACCACGCTCATGATCCCGCACAATGCGCGATTGGACACCCTCTTGTCGTACCAGGTGATGTTCTCACAGTTTTGTTGCATTTGAGCATGAATTAACTCGTCTTTTTTTACAACGGCTTGTAGACGGCCGAAGATTCCACTGGCATGGACTGTAAATTTTTAAGATTTGTCCCTTTTTCAGAGATTTAATACACCTGCTGACGATCTTTTCTGCTTTTAGGTGCGCCGTCGTACAACCTCCAGCTCTTAAACAGCTTCAAGAACGTAGGGCCCGCCGCGGAAATCTTGCTCATGGACACGATGCTCTCAAAGGGCATTCCAGGTAGGGCAGATTCACAAAAAAAAAAAAAAGCAGAGCTGCTTATCACGCATCTGACTCCTTTTTTATCAATCATATGATAGTCATGTCCACGGACTACGAGGGTCCAAAGGCTGCGTTTACATGCGGCGCCAATTCCGGCCACGCCGTCCTGGACGGCGTGCGCGCGGTGCTCAGCAGCACCAACACGACAGGCATTGCTTCCAATGCCAAGGTCACACTTTGGGGCTACAGGTAAAAAAAAAAAAAAAAAAAAAAAAAAGAGCATCAAGAGCTCCAATTGACATAATTTTGTGCCATTTGTTAGTGGTGGCGCGCTTGCCAGCGGCTGGGGCGCCCAATTGAAAAAGTCGTACGCGGACGAGATCAATATGGTCGGTGCCGCACTCGGAGGCACGCCCGTAAACCTGAATACGTCGCTCAACATGCCCTTTGTGAATGGCGGTCCCGCCGCCGGGCTTGCTTTTGGTGGGATTTTTGGCTTGTCTCGCCAATACCCTGATCTTGACAAGTACTTGCACAGCATCATGAAGCCTGAGAAGGTCGCCAGCTTTGATTCCATGAGCACAAAGTAAGACAAAGGCGCCACCAATGTCGTCGTACTGTAAAGAGATCATTCATGTTTTTTTTAAAAAAAAAAACCACAGGTGCATCAACAATTTGATCATTGACTACATGTTCCAAGACATTGGCAAGTGGGTCACGCGTGCAGACTATATGGCTGACCCTATCGCAACAAAGGCCATCAACGACAACATGATGGGCAAGCTCGGGGCGCCCGCATTCCCGATCTTTATGTATCATTCCAAGGTAAATCACGCAAAAAAAAAAAAAAAAAAAAAAAAAAAAAAGCTGCAGCCATTTCCTTAACATTGGTTTTGTGCTTTTTAGAACGATGAACTTGTGTCTTTTAATGATGCAGAGAGCATGATGAAATCGTGGTGCTCGCAGGGTGCCAGCATTTCCTTTGTTGGCGACATTTTGTCGGAGCACGTTATCCTGGCGGTAAGTGATTTCCGACTTTTTATTTAAATACACGCTCCTCACGACCCGTGTTTTTTTTTAAGGTCACGGGAGCGGCGGATGCCGTCAATTTTTTGATGGCGCGTTACAATGGCGACCAAATTTCGGGCTGCACTAGCAGGACCAGCGCGTCAACTGTGCTGGATCCCGGTGCTGTCGCCACCTTTGGCACCGCCATCTTTGACCTGCTCAAGGCGCTCCTCAGCCAACCCATCGGGCCAACCAACTCCTTCTAAAGCCTCAATGCCATGCTTTTTTACTTTTACAATTTTTACTACTTCAATAAAATAATTTTTTCTACTTTTTCACAGCAATACAACGAGCCTAATTTGACACCTGCCATGGTTGCTACATAATAAAAATCGAGTAAAATCGCTTTTTTTTCAAAAATTGGCACGGCAATCCGTCCAATGACCTGCGCACCACAAAACTTTTATAGTAGGGTATTTCGACCTGTCTTGCGCTTATCGTAAATGATTTCAAAACAAGGTATAAATTGGGCCGTTGGCAAGAAATTTGTCGTTTACCTACTGTATGAAAGTATGATATAAATTCACAATTTCGACCCGGACTCTATAATTTGTTGTTTGATTAGCCTGAAACTTGTACGAGAAGACCGAGATGCGCTCATGCTTCATTTTATTCCCGCCTAGCAAACCCGATGTGCGCCCTTTGTACACTTGCGACGTCCAATCAAACATTTCATCAAGCGTGATGATTTGTTCGACAACGTGCTAGATAGTCCACCATCATGCGGCTGCTGTAACAAAAGACGCAGAATATCATTCTCTCTCAAATGGACCCAGTTTTACCACTGTATGTTCAAAAATGGTTGAGAAATGAACAACGTTTCTAAAATTCGGCCTTGATCGCGTTTTTCTCGGAAACCGCCTGACCAACCTCGATTTTTCTTGCAGAATTACTTATTACAGTATCAAGAGGGGGTCATCAATGCATGCATACAAGCAATGACATGACTCTCAGATGCCCAATGTGTAGTTCGCCAAACGGATTTTTCTGTCTGGGATTGTCGTACCTCTCAAAGCGTGGGGTCTTCCAGATGGATTTTGGGGTGACCAACAACTTTTTTACTAAAATTCGAAAAAAATCATTTCACCACCAAATAATACCTAGCTGCCCAATGCAAAAGTGATCCAAAGCCCGCTAGCAAGTTGCGTCGTCTTTTTTTTTTTTTTTTTTTTTTTTTTTTTGAAAAGCAGATGAGCAGGGTCTCGGATGAAATTGACCGAGGTTAAACAAACAATGCTGTGCACATCACACAAGAAAGGAGAAGCGTATTGAGTGCGCACTGACTCTTTTTTTCTTGTCAACAAACAAACAAAAACGCATCCATTGTGTGGGCCAAGAAGCAAACAAACAAACACGAGCGTCTCCACGATTTTTTTTTCTTGACAGGCGATGCTGTACCTTACTGCGGACTTTTTCCCCATTTTTGTGCCATTGGGGGTGATTGGGTTCTACCGGTATCTGGTGTTTGTGATCAAGTTGCTGGCATGGATGGTGTACCGGCCGATTCAGCCCTCGGACGAACCGACATACACGCCAAAGCAAGATGTGACGATCGTCGTGCCGACCATTGACGCTGGCGCCGAATTCCTCGAGGCGGCGACGTCGTGGCTGGCGTGCGACCCCAAACGGATCGTCATTGTGACGGAGGCGTGCATGAAGGACACGATCCAGGCGCAAATTCAATCTTTGAACCGTGTGGTGACGACCATCGATGGGCAGCCAGCGTCGGCACTGTTTGACCTGTTCACGGTGCCCAAGGCGAGCAAGCGCGAACAGATGGTCCAGGGCATCCAGCAAACAGACACGGACATTCTTGTGTTTGCCGACGACGACGCGATCTGGCCGCCAACGATGCTCGCTTATATTCTTGCCAGCTTTGAGGACGCGTCCGTTGGTGGTGTGGGCACATCCCAGACGGTGCGGTCCGTCGGCAAGCGGCGGACCATCTGGGAAATCTTGGCCGGGTTCCGCCTGACGATCCGTAACATCGAGGTCGCCGCATCCGCACATATTGATGATGGTGTCTGCTGCATTTCGGGCCGCACCGCCGCGTACCGCACGGTCATTCTCAAGGACCCGGGGTTCCAGCACGCGTTTACAAACGACTATTGGCGCAAAAAGTACTTGCTCAATTCCGGCGACGACAAGTTTTTGACGCGTTGGATGGTGTCGCACGGATGGTCGACGCATATGCAAGTGTGCAAAGGCGCCGAGCTGCAGTCTACATTCAAGGACAATTGGCGCTTCATGAAGCAAATCTTGCGCTGGACACGCAACACGTGGCGCTCGGATTTCCGCTCGCTGTGCACCGAGCGGTACATTTGGCGCAGACACCCATTTGTCGCCTTCACCATGGTCGACAAGGCACTCAACCCATTCACGCTGCTCAGCGGGCCCATCTCGGTAATTGTGCTCTGTTTGCTCATGAAATTTCACTTGCCCGCTTGGAACATTGTCGCCTCGTACATTGTCTGGCTACTAGGCACGCGCTTCATCAAGCTGCTGCCCCATTTTTACTCTAGACCTTGGGATATCTGGGCATTGCCCATCTATTTGATCTTCAACTTTTATTTTGCATTCATGAAACTCTATGCAGCGCTCACACTCCACAAAACAGATTGGGGCACGCGAAAACAGGCCACCGAGGACGATATCCACGGCGATTGTTGTTAAAAATACTCAATTAAAAAAAAACCATTGCGTCTTGTTTTCACAATTTACACACGGTGCCAATATTTGGCCTTTGGTGTTCAAGCATGTTGTCCATTTACCCCCATGATGACTCGTTAAAACATAAAAAAAATCATGACAAAAAGGCTTTCACGTAGCATGACAAGTGAATTGACACTCCGGCCGGCTGCACGGAGACATTTGTGTCACTTTTTTTTTTTTTTTTTTTTTTTTTTTTTGCATCAACGAGGTCGTTGCTCTGAGACTTTTTTTGCCTTGCCTTGGCTTCGCGCTGCGTTTCGATCCTTTAAACCCTGTTTCCACAAATTTTCTCTTCTTCCAATGTTTCGAAGAATTCTCAATTGCTGCAAGAAAGCCCATTTGAGCCGCGGCCCGATGACGTCGCCATGCATGCGTGAGCCGTGTCCAAAGCCCCTCTTGTGTGTCGACGCACTGACACCGGTGCGCGACAAATGGGCAAAACGGGCTCAACGAGGATCACACTGCGCAAAATAAGAAAAGACTGAGCCTGTGTCACCGTGTCACTCTCATTTAATGTATCATAGACGGGACATCTGGGACGAGAGGGCACGAGAGAATGAGAAATTGGGTGCAAATGGCTCGGGAACTCGTCGTTTCAAGCTGCCCCCGATCTATTTTTACATGAGCTTCGGGTTTCAAGCCCAAGGCGGCGTCCGTTTTGTCTTGGGCTTGTAGTCATGTTGAGTGTTTACTTTTTCTGACATGATGGGGGGAGGGACACTAGGGTCCATCTTGGTTTTTTTTTTTTCGACGCCGCTGGCGCTGCAGAAAATTAGAAGAAAAAGGGCTGACACTTGATCAATGACAACTCGGCTCAACACCCTTTAGCAAGACTATGGTAGAAAAGGGCTAGACTCTTGCTCTGATCTAGAAAAAAAAAGAATAGCGTGGCAGAAAAATTGCTGAAAGGCGGGAGTCCCGCTTGCAACTAAGGCCCACCTCGTATGGTTGCACAAAGACGTGCATAACCTGTAATTAAAAAACAATTGCACTATTATGATGTCTTTATGGGGGTCCGTGCGCCATCCAATGCCTGCTGCATGACGAATTGACCTCTTTAATTTTTTTTTTGCCTTTGTTTACAATCAGTACAATCGAAAAACACGCCTTACGCGCCCAATAGTCTAGACTCTGTCGACGTCATGGAAAGCTTTGCACCATCGTGAATCCTGACCACTGGCAGCGAGGGCCCTGACGAAAAAAATTTCAAGGGCGAGTGCTTGGCTGGCGGAATGTCAGAATAATCATGGCTGTGGGTCGTCATGTCTCAGATTGATGTCCTGAGTTTTTCTAAATGATTTTGAAACAGGATTGACCAACGAAAAAGTGGCGGGCGTGCTGATCCTGATGCAATTCGTGGATTTGACTGGACAATCACAGAAAAAAAAATTGGGGGGATCTACGCAAAAAATGGTACCTTAAAGTACCTTGGCGCCCGCGCATTTCTATCAAAGTTGGGCTCATCTCATTGTCTATTTGCAAACTATAAAAGGGCGCATGCATTCAGGTCCCTCCTTTTCTTGTTTTTTTTCAGTTTTTCCTTCTTTTATTTTTGGTTTATCCACCTCTTCCACTCTTTATATATATTTTTTTTTTTTGCTGCTCGATCAGCTGTTTGTACCTTCCTTTTTCGCCCTCCTCTTGTTGTTTCTCCCCTCACTTTTTTTTTTCATTTCATCCTATACCTAAAACATGCATTTGACGTCTATTCTTGTCCCCTGTCTCACCGTGCTTGCTTGTGCCACTGGCTTGGTGCAAGGTGCCCCCGTTGCCAAGCGAGGCGCCTCCAAGAGTCTTAATGGCATCACGTAAGTGTGAAAATCAGGCGCTGGGCGCTCTTGTTCTAGCCAAATGGGGATAATTTAACTCATCTTTGCTCTTTTTTTTTTATTAGTTTCAATGGCAGCGATTCCAATGGCAAGTGCATGTCGTACGATGCCACGCTCAAGATGGTGCAGCGCTTCAATTCCAATGGCGTTCTCAACATCCGCACGTATTCGCAAGAATGTGACGTGTTGCCCAACGTTGTCAAGGCCATTGAGGCGACCAACAGCAAGATGACCGTGATGGCGGCCGCGTGGATCGCGGGCACCAGCGCGGATCAAGGCGAGATCAAGAGCCTGATCAACAATGTCAAGGCCGTGTCCAACAAGGCAATCATCCATTCCGTCATGGTCGGCAACGAGGCCATCTTTAGCAACTATGCGTCCGCCGACACCCTGATCGGCTACATCAACCAAGTCAAGAGTGCGCTCCCTGGTTTCAAGGTGGGCACCGTCGACACGCCCAATACCTTCCCCTCCAACCTCATTGATGCCTGTGACACCATTGGGGTCAATATCCATCCTTATTTCGGCTCCGTCAACGTCGACCAGGCCGCCTCCAACCTCCAGGACCAGTTCAATGCCTTCAAGGGCAAGGTCGGCGGAAACAAGCCCATTGCCGTCACCGAAACCGGCTGGCCCACCGCCGGAAGCGACATGGGCAGCGCCGTCCCAAGCGTCAACAACTTGGCTTCCTTTGTCACCCAGCTTACAAACGATGCCACCTTCCCATACTATTTTTTTGAGACCCAAGACTCCAACTGGAAATCGGCCGGCTCCCAGGGGGTCGAGAACCACTGGGGCATCCTCGATGCCAGCGGCAATTCCAAGATCCCAACCTTATTCAAATAAAAAATAAAAATAGGCATCTCCTCCCTTTTTTTTTTCTTCACTTTTGCGTTTTTGTCTCTCTTTTTTTCTTCTTTTGCGGATCCTCTTTCTTCTCAATTGCTTGCTCATCATTAGATGGCATGGTGCACCTTTTCTTTTTTTTCTTTTTTGTTTTTTTTCCTTTGTTTTGCAAAATCGACCCATTTTATTGGCTTGCCATCGGCTGCGATTAAAGAAGCGGGGCATGAAATGGCCACGATCATATGGGAGAGACCAGTGCGTGGCGGATGTCAACCTTTTTGCCTTGCCAAAAACAACAAAACAGCCAAGAATATCAATTTCAGAGGCACGGTCTGCCCATGCTTGCCCCTGTGTCACGTTACGCATGCAACACAGAATGCCTAAAAATAAGGGGCAGACGGGAGCGGTGGTCAATCATCTGGGGTATGTCTTTTGATTCCAAAAGAAAAAAAATCTTCACTTTCTTTCTTTTCTTTCTTTCTCGTTGATCTCTCTCTCTCTCTCTTTCTCTCTCTTCTCCACACGCGCGCCCCTTTTTTTTCGCGCCTATTTTTCTGACTCTCTCTCCTTTCCTTTTCATTCTCTCTTTATTTTCATCCATCATGCGGTTCACGATCCTGAGTGCGCTGATTTGCGCGCTTCTTCCTGTGTGCCTTGCCCAGCTCGGCCCAGTCATCACGTATCCTGCGTCCAATGCGACCGTGGACCCCGGAAGCAAGGTCACGCTCCAATTCTCGTACCAAAACATGGGTGATGGCGCATACAGCGCGGATATTGCTCTGTGGGAGGACGCGAGCGCGACATTGTGGCTTGAGGATGTTGTCAAGGGCTATGATCTGTCGCCCGGCAACTCCTCGGGCAGCTTCATCCCCTTCAACTACAACGGCACTTACGACTGGTGGGTGCCCCACGGCATGAATTTCACTTTTTACCTCACCGTCACCGAGCGCGCAAATACCACAGGCGCAGGCAACCTGACACTGCGGTCCATGCCGCTCATGCTCCACCCCTCCAGTGCATGGGCCATGCTGCCAAACACTTTCCTCGCACTCATCGTCTCGTGCGTCACCTTGTCCCTGCTCATGTAATTCTTTACTATTCAACTTGTTTTCTTGTTTTCTGCCTCTTTTCGATTCCCCACACCGCCCATTGTTTTTTTAAACCTTACCGCCATCATCACCCTGTCTCTCTTTCGGTCTTGCTCCTCCCTTGTAGACTTTTACTGAATAAATGCTATATGTACTTTTAAAAAACACAAGCCATCGCGCCAAATTGACGAGTTGTGCGGCCTTTTTGTTTTCTGGAGCCAGTTTTTTTGCACACAGAGGTCGACGTGATGCATGTCGATCACCTTTTTTTTTTCAATTGCCATCGGCACGACGAGTCCAGGCTCGCCTTGCATGTTACACACGGTGAAACAGCCATTTTGTCCTACGCTACATTGGAAGCAGCGGCATTTCCCAAGCCCAAGCCTTTGTTACGTGCAATCCAGCTCTGATGCATAACGCCACCAGTCCACTCCATTGGCTACAGGCTCAAAACTTGCCATTTCCACGCACACATACATTTTAATACCGTCAGCTTGCCAGGTGCATGCGCTGCTCGCCCCTGCCAAACTGAACAGCATAAATTCTTTTGCAGAAATGCTTCTAGTGCATCCCTTGATTTTGCAATTTGCAGCGCTCATTCATTCATTTGCTTTGGCGCCACCAAGAAAAGCACACAAACCAGCCCTCATCGTCCCTATTTTATATACTAATTCGCTTACTCTTTTTTTTTTTTTTTTTGTAAAACGATGATTGATGTGTCATGCTTTTGTTGATCGCCTGATCCCGAGAGGATTAGATGACTATCGAGAACAGATCAATTGAGCTTATTTCGCAAGTTTTCGATCGTATCGATGAATATTGCACGTGCTAGGGCCAATGACACTCGCTTTCGACGATACGCAGCCCTCTCGTTCAAATGAGCGCACCGACGAGCCGCCGCGACCACCAGATCCCTCGCAATCACCATTTTCAAAAATCGCGGATTTTCCTGGGGAAACAATCGAGGACGAGAAAACGGGGAAATTTAGCTTCTCAGATCGCCATGCCAGTTATTCACATAGTAAGCACACTTGCATCCACCAACAAAAATGGTATAAAACCCGAGGGTTGATCGTCTGGATTCCGCGTAAAACGCGAAAAGCTGCGATTTTTCACGTCAAGGTAAACTCAACGCGGTTTAGCTGCAGCGCCTTGAAAGTCATATCATCATAAAGAGCACGACCTGGCGCGTTCTCTGCCACCGGTGATCAGTTGAAATGGTAATTTTTTTACCCTTTTAACACGTGTTAAAAATCATATATGATTTTTGACGCGTGATAAACCGCGTCAAGCATTACGTTACACGCGCCTGTTCCTTGTGAGAAACATGCACCATGCGCCTCTCTTGCTGGTGGACGTGTCAGCGCCGCGTTATGAACGCGTTCTTCCTGCGCAATTCACGGTTGAAATTTTATTGAAAATCACGAATTGCGCGTCAACCGACAGATCGATCACGCTTGTTTTTGTCGTTTTCCGTGATCTCGCCACGCGATGCCTCTTGCGTGCAAGTTTGGTGCCATTCTGCGAACCTGATTTTTCGATTTTGGTTTTGGAACTCGGCTACAGCTAAATTTTGATTTGCGTGATTCGCGCCAAAACGTGGTTTAGTCACTTGCAAACCAGGTTCCCTTTGGTATTTCATGCCTCGCGAGAACACGGCAGAGCGCGTTTCGAGACCTCAAATATCTTTTGTCAACGTTTATTAGGGCACCACTAAAAATGATCTTTTTTGCGTTTCTCCGTGAAAACCTGTCTGGATGAAACCAAGGGTCATTCACTGTAAAAAAGTCCTTCAGATCGGCCATCGTTTACAAAAAACTTTGGACGCAATCAAATCATAAACACCAAAGCAAAATCCAAAAATATGCATTTTGCAAATTGAACAACAATAGCAGCATACTACCATACCCTTTTCCCAAGCTTGTTTTTCCATTTCAAGATAGGCTAAAGAGAATCCACGTTAGACGCGAATCGCATGACGGTGGGGCACCTGTTTTGATTTTTTCCCTTTTTTTTATTAATGCGCACCATGAAATTGTTGGCTCGAAGGACATATGCGAGCGGAGATTGACCATGGCGGGTGGCCAATTTGCATGGCGCTGGCTCGTCGTCAATGCCTGTTGCGTCTTTTTGTCCTTTTTTTTTCATTCTTTTTCTCATTGTTTCGACTTTTTTTTTTTTTACAATTTTATTTGAAAATGGCGACTTCCACCCCCATGACGTATGCGCAGTTGTCGTCGGAGACGTTTAATGTGCGTGGGCAAGACGACTCTGACACAGAGGAGCAGAATGATGCGACGGTGGCGCCACAAGTGCAGCCGCGCGAGACGACGATCCGTGTGACGCGGCCCACGGAACCTGTCGACTTTGTCCTGCCACGGCCCATCCTGTCCGAGTCGGATCTGCATGATCTGGCCTTTCGGTAAAGCTTATTGAAAACGAGAGAGAAAAGAAATTAAAACGAGAAAAACAAGAACGGCACAAAAAAAACACGATTTTGGGAGAAACATTCTCACTTTTTTTTTTCCAATGGGTAATTTTTCTTAGACCTGCGAAGCTGAACACGCGTGTGACGTGCCGGATCACGCGGTTCCGCGACGGGTTTGACAAGCTGTATCCGCTGTACAAGCTGTACATTGAGCATTTGGCGACCAATGAGATCCACCATGTGCTGACGGCGAAAAAGCAGCGCAAGAGCAACACGAGCTACTATACCATCACGGGCAATGTGCACCACGTCGACCAGGAGCAGCCGGGCGCGTACATTACAGAGGAAAAGGTGCTGGGCAAGGTCAGGTCCAACTTTTTGGGCACGTCCTTTTCCCTGTACTCGCACGGCGCGCATCCGGACAAAAAAGAAAGCGCCAAAAAGCAGCAGCTGCCAGTCCGCGAGGAATTGGGCGCCGTGCTCTACGTAAAATGACCACTTCCCTTGCGCCCCCTCCCCATGAATTGGTCTCATCCCTTGTTTTCTATTAGGATCCCAACATCCTCGGGTTCAAAGGGCCACGAAAAATGACCATCTTGATGCATACCCTGACACGCGACGGCCGGCGCCCCGAGTTCCGCCCGCAATCGGTAACAAAATCACAGAAATACGCGTGAAATCGCGTGAAATTGCGCTCATGTCACTTTTTTTTGGGGGGGGAGTAGGAAGCCGAAACACTGCTGGTCAAACACAAGGAGGGCCGCATGGACAATATGCTGGTGCTGCACAACAAGAGTCCACAATGGAATGAGGGTAAAAAAAGAAATTGGCGCGCAAAAAAAAAAGAAGTCGCGGTCATGAGACAGAACACACATACCCCCTTTTTTTTTTTATTTAGAGACACAATCGTTTGTGCTGAATTTCAGTGGCCGCGTGACGCAGGCCTCTGTCAAAAATTTCCAAATCGTACATGACAATGATTGTAAGGCGGGCAAATGGGCGGCCGATTAGCGTGCAGCCAAGAAAAAAAAATCTATGCTGACGAATTGCTTCTTTTTTTTTTTTTGCTATAGTGGACTACATTGTGATGCAATTTGGCCGTGTGGACCGCGACTATTTCACGCTGGACTACAAATACCCCATCTGCCTACTCCAAGCGTTTGCCATTGCATTGACCTCGTTTGACGCCAAGCTCGCGTGTGAATGATGTGCTTCCCGCCTCTATTGGAAGCCAAAGCGGGACGCTTTCCGGTCGTCTCGTTTGCGTTTTATTTTTTATTTTTTGGGGAGACGCACAGAAGCACGCTTGTCTCTTTTTGCTCATCCTTGCGCATCTTTTTCTTTTTTTTTTGGGAGCAAATTGGGTTCTTTGTTGATCCGTCGTGATGATTAAAATGCATCCATGATTGTCAGGATGATCGACATTTGAAAAAAGAAATAACAACAACCTTGAATGTTTGATCTTGATGACACGAAAAAAAAAAGCTGCGTGACACGAAAAAAATAAGCTTTGTGACGGAAAAAGGAGATTGTTTGACAGGCCCGTGAGGGGAGAGACACGCTGCGTGTCTTTTGAGTCAGATCATGGGCCGGGATGGGGAGGGAAGAAGAACAAACTCATTGACTGGTCCTTTCTGCGCGATGAGGGAGGGCATCCGCGTGCATTTTTTTGCTCTGGTTTTGCGATGCGCGGCCCCTTTTAGGGAGTTTGTAAGCGGAGGAGGCGTGCGCGGGAGGCGTACACATTATTTTCTTAAAAAAAAAAAGGGTTCGTCACTTTTGTGACAAAAAGGAGTAAAAAAAAAAAAGACCAGGGGCCAAGGTTGAAGGAAAGGAGGCGGGAGGGGGAGGGAAGAGGAACACAAGGCAGCCCACGCAGGCGTCGCAACCCCACTTTTGTTACATATTATTACGTGTTGAGTTTCATCTGGTAAAAAAAAAAAAAAGTAACAAGATTGAAGCCATTGGCGTTCGTTGATGAGCCTCCCTTTTTTTTTTTTTCTTCTTGCATTTTTCTTCTCTTTTTTCATCCTTTTTTGTGTGATTTTCTAATGTGTCCAGAGGCAATGCTGCAACAAGGCGGTCATGGCAACCGTGCACAGCGACGCGCCTTGCAGCGCGAACAAAACAAGGCGGCAAAAAAAGCGGCGAAAAAGGCATTGAAGCAGGGTGATGCTCCGGCGACGGTGTCGAGCAAGAAGATGCATCGCAAGCGGCCGGCGACGCCGATTAGTTTATCAAAGATGACGCCCAATGGCACATCGGAGGAGGAGGAAGACGATGAGATAAAAGACACGCGCTCTTTGCCGGGTACACCACGGCCCATTACGCGTCAGGCCATTTCCGGTGACGCGACGACGATCGCGCCAATGCACACGCCCACCACGAGCCAAAGCAGCAGCAGCAATAGCAGCAATAGCAGCAGCAACAGCGACGCTGTTGATTCGATCGTGCTCATGACTACGCCGGTGCCCAGCAACACGAGCGAATTCAGCGAATTGGTCTCGGAAACCAATGGCAGTGACAATCATGGTAGCACTCATGATGCTCCGGAAACGCCAAAAATGGAAGAACCCATGACGACGGAGCCGATGACGACGCCCATCCCTAGCAATCACACTCATGTCATTGACCATGACGCGTCAATTGCGCCAAAAGACGAGACGGTGCCCAGCAACAACGAAAACAGCACCTATGCATCGAGTGAACCGAGTGCATCGAGTGAATCCGCCCAAAAAACGAAAAACGCGGCCGAGGGTGACAAAAAGGAGAAAAAGGAGGCATTGGCGTCGCTGGAGATGAACAAGCACGAGGCTGTGGCGGCGCCATCGAGTTGTGTGGGCGATGAACATCCTGAGGATGGCGAAATCATGGTGATTGCGAGCCCGATGGAGATGGTACACGAGCAAAAACCAAACAAAACACCGATCAGCACGACGGCCGCTTTGGCCAGCAAGGCCACAACAATGACACGCAAATCATCCATGATGGACGAGATCGATGATCAGGCGCCATTGACAGAGTGGGTGACACAGCATTCATTGCTGTGCGACAGCCGCGCCCCATCGCTGCACGCGCCAGACCTCGAAAAAGACGACCATTCGTCGTCGTCGTCATCATCCGCCACCTCCACCGCTACCACCACCATCACTGCCCACGCCGTAGACGATATCGCTTCCACCCTCAAGCGCTCCACGTCATGCACCCTGTCTGAAAAAGACGTCGATAATAACAAAGACATCCCCAATTCCGCGGATCATGCTGATGACCATGCCATGAAGCAAGGGCCATGCGAGCCAAGCGAGCCAAACAAGCCATTGGTGCCAAAGGCCGCCGCCGTCGTCGCACCAAAGACGGCCAAGATTCATCGCTTACTCGTCGCAACACTGAAAAAAAAGGTAAAAAAAAAAAAAAAAAAAAAAAAAAAAAAGGGATTGGCGCGTGCTCTTCTCTCGCCGGGCAGCGCGACGCGTGCCCGTCGGACAAGAGAGGCGGGGGGTCCAGGCCTGCCTGTCATCATGGGCTTGCCTGTTTTGTCATGCGCTTTTGTCCTTTTGCCCCCAGTGCAACCTCCTTTCATGATTCTTACTTTTTTCCAATCCCATTACCCATTCGTAGACCAAGCAACTGAAGCGAAGCTATGCCTTTTGGAAACCAAAAAGCCACGTTACGCGGGACGACGCCTTAAAAATGCCTTAATTGCTTCCCTCAAAATAAAGAAACACCAGCTGTGAGACCCACACACAATGGGATGAAGTCCCATCAAGACCCGTCCGTTTTCCATCTATTTTTATTTTCTTTCTTGGAGAGAAAGCGCCTCCCATCTCTCCCGGTGCTCTGAAATTTAAGCTTGCGGCGGTCCAATTGCCGCTTTTTTTGTTTCACCACCGCACGTTGCAATCATTTTATTGGTGACACAGTAATATTCTGAACAATGGGCAGCGGCATCGCACAACATGGAATGGGGATTGCCCATGAAAGCGACCAAGACGGCTTGTTTTTTGGGCGATTTCTTCTTTTTTTCATCTCTTTTCATTTTTATTTTTTTACGTTTCCCTTTCGCCCTTTTTACGACACGAGCCCTCTCTCTCTTGTAAGCATGAAAAGAAAAAAGAAGCTCAGGGCAATTAGTGAAAGCGGGGATTCCTGAACGCGGCTTTTTATTTTTTGTTTCCAGGGCGACCTCTCTTCCAACTCTTTTTTTTTTTTTTCTTTCTTTGCCCTTTCCGCTCCCTTTTTTACACTCAATCTCACTCTCTTCCCTCCTCACGCTCGTTTTTTGATCTCGCTCATTTTCATTTTGACAGTCGTTTGCCCAGTGACCTCCTTATTCTTGCAGCAAACAACAACAACAATCACGCCCACAATCCCACCTTTGCCTTTGCCTTTTTGCAACTCAGCTCTCTCCTTATTTTGTGCGCGTCCCTGACACCCCCCCTCCCTTTGTCTCTCTCTCTCTTTCTCTCTCTTTTTTTTACTTTTTTTTTACACGTCCATCCCTTTTTGAACCCTTGACCTTCCTCTTTTTTTACATGCTTTCCGCGCTAATATGACCAGTTCACTCAGTTTACCCTCCCCCACCATATCCAGCAAAGACCAGACGCAGGCGCAGACCACGCCTGTGCAAGTGGGTAACGTGCAAAGCGAAGAAACCCCAAAAAAACAATTGTACAAAGCAGGCCACGCAGCGTGTTTTGACCTCCTTTTTTTTTTCAAAATAGCGCTCCGGATCCGTCCATTGACGCAGCAGGACCGGCTGCAACCACGCTTTTCCAATTGCACCGACACGGACGTGCTAAAGACCATCAACAACACAATCACCGTCGTCCCACATCAGAAATCATACACGTTTGACCATGTTTTTGATCCCGACAGCTCGCAAGAGCAAGTATACAATGGCGTCGCGTCCAATCTCGTCGACCGCTTCCTCGATGGTACCCGATCACAAAAAAAAAAGGGCAGAAATGCGCCCAAGCTGGCGTTTGTCACGTGGGACTCAATTTTCTCCTTTTTTTTTTTTCTTGTTTTTTCTTTTTTGGATCTTTTTAGGCTACAATGTGACGATTCTCGCCTATGTAAGCCGCTAGGATACACAATTAAAAAAAGATGGGCAGGGGCGGAACAGGGACGAGGGGGGAAAAGGGGGGTTGCGTGAAAGATGAACAAAAAAAAAAAAAAGAGAAACCGACGCGTGCTGAGCGTGCAAAAAGAGAGGATAGAGAGCCTCATCCAATTAATTATCGTCGGGTGACACAGGGCCAAACTTCATCTGGCAAGACGTACACGATGGGCACCGCTTTGGATATGGAGCAGGATGTGCGCCCCGACGAAGAAGGTAAAAAAAGAAACACCATGCTTTCAATTTGATGGGCTCATTTTTGTTATCTCTCTATTTGTGTGGGCATTTGCTGATCCCAATTTTTTTTTTTTTTTTTGCAATTGACTAGGCATCATTCCACGTGCGGTGTCATCATTGTTTGAGCGATTGCAGCACACATCGACGTCGTCATCGTCGCCGTCATCGTCCGACAAGCCCAATGGGCACGCCACGTTTCCCCCCGGGTCCCAACAGCAACCACAGCAACGTATTGCACGCCGCGCATACTCGTCGTCCAAGCTACGGCCCGTGTCCATGATGAATCCATCCACGTCGGACTCGAGCAGCAGCCATGCGTCGGTCACGCGCCGCGGCTCGGCACCATTAGACGCATTGGCGCAAAAAACGACGCGACACACAATCCACGTGTCGTTTGTCGAGATTTACAATGAGGAGCTGATTGATTTGCTGAATCCAGCACCCATGCATGAGCGGCCGCCCGCCACCATCCGTGAAGACACCAAGGGCCAGATTAAATGGACAGGCGTCAAGGAATTGCCCGTAGAAAGCGCCGAGGACGTCCTCCGGTAAAGAAAAAGCCTCCTTTGAACCCATATTTTGGAAAATAACGCCCTTTTTTTTTGTTCTCTCTCTTTCAAAAAGATATCTACAAATGGGCACGGCGAATCGTGCAACGGGCTCGACAGACATGAATGCCAAGTCGTCGCGGTCGCACGCGATCTTTTCCGTGATGTTAAAGCAAGAAAAGTGGGTGCCAAGCGCAAGCCAAGGCTCAAAGTCCACGACGAGTGCCAGTAAAAAGCGCGGCGGCAGTGCGGCGGACGTGATGCTGCCGGTGTCGAGCAAGTCGTCGCTTGTGAATCGTCGCGGGTCGTGCCTGAATGTGCGCGCAATGATTGGGCAGATGGAGCGACAACAAGACGACTTGCATGGCGACGATGGTGATGGCGACTGGATGGTGTCGTTTTCAAAGTGCCACTTTGTGGATCTTGCCGGTTCGGAGCGTCTGAAGCGCACAGCCGCTGAGGGCGATCGGCGCAAGGAAGGCATCAACATCAATGCGGGGCTTTTGGCGCTTGGCAATGTGATTTCGGCGCTTGCAGCCGAAGGTGGCAGTGGTCCTGCCGCGTCCAAAAAGGCGCAGCATATCCCGTACCGCGATTCCAAGTTGACGAGGCTCTTGCAAGATTCATTGGGCGGCAATGCGACCACCTTGATGATTGCATGCGTGTCGCCCGCGGAAATCAACCTGACCGAGACTGCCAACACAATCAAATACGCACATCGTGCACGCCACATCAAGAACAAGGCCGAGCGCAACGAGGCCGAGGAGTGGATGACCAATGACAGCCCTGAATTCCTGCGAAACATGATTACGCGCCTCAAGGCCGATTTGCGCAAACAAAAGTCCTCCACCAGCACCACTCCGAATCATCATCATCAGACAACGACAACGCCCCGGTCATCGCCCGGCACGCCCACACTCGACTACAATGACAATGGCAGCATCGTGATGGACGACGACACCAGCCAATTGCACCAATTGGCCGATTATCGACGACAAATCGAGGAATTGCACAATGAATTGACGGTCACTCGCGAGCGCAATCGTTGGGTCGAGTCGCAATTACGCGACATGGGCGACCAAGAGGACAACCACAACGTCGACCATGACGACAGCGAGAATGTCGTTGTTGCGGGGCAGCTACCATTGCAACAGCAACAAAACAAACACCATTTGAGCCGCGTGTCCAATGGATCGCAAGATTCGGCGCTAGGCGGCAGCTTAGATTTCCAACACCTGGTGGAACCCGTGATTGAAGAGTACGAAAAGTCGATTTCCGGCCTTGAATCGCAGTTGGCCATGGCGCGCGCCGCATTGACACACTCGGATGACGCGTTGATGGCACAGGAAAAGGAGATGGAGGCGTTCAAGCAGCGCCACGCTCAGGAAGTCGACACGCTCAAGAAATTGCACGACCAGGTGGCGAAGCTGCGTGACCGCGAGCAATCTGCCGAGCGATACATCCTCGAGCTCGAAACCAAGCTGGCGGCATCGTCCGAACAAGCGTCGCACGACAAGGACACGCTCAGCAGCCTCAAGAACAAGATCATCCAATTCCAGGACAAGGACGCCACGGCAGAACAATACATTGACTCGCTCGAGACAAGACTCGCCAAGGCAAACGAGGACTCGGATCGCTGGAACGTGCTCGTGGATGCTGCAGAGAAACGAATTGCCCTGCAGGAAGCCCACATTGCCTCCCTCGAAGACAAGCTCGCCATAGATGCAAAGCACACGCAAGATGCAGCCGTCAGCACCGATGGTAAGAATAATGTGGAACGAGGATCAAAGGCGAAGATTCAAATGGACTGACCCCCCCTTTTTTTTTCTTTCATTTTTTCTTTCATTTTTTCTTTTTTTCGATTAGACGCCGATGACCTTTTGCAGCAGCTTGAAGCATCGCAATCGCAACGGCGCGAGCTGCAAGAGACGCTCGCGTCGATCAAGCGGCACTCTGTGCTGTCCATGTCGGCGATGGTGGCCGATTTGCAGGTGGCGAATGTGAGCTCGGCCTCGTTGCATGAGGAAGATGACGTCGACATGGACAAGGAAAAGCGCGACTTGGAGGCGCAGCTGGCGCTCAAGGAAGCGATGGTCACGACGCTGCAAGCGAAGCTGGATGAGATGGGCTCGCTGCATGAGCAATTGGCCGATTTGCGAGCGACCCACGATGAAAAGGTGGCGACGCTGGATGCACAATTACAACAGGCCAAGGACGCGCACGCCGAAGCGCAAGAGACGACCAAGGCGCTCGAAAAACAATTGGCATCGACGCAGGCCGACCATCAAGAAGCCATGGACAAGCACGCCGAATTGCAAAAGCAGCTGTTTGACCACGAAAAAGGCACGCAAATCACACTGCGCCGGCGTCTGGAAAATATCGAGGAGCTCAAGCGCGACGTGGCGGCGTTACAATCGGTGGTCATCAAGCAAGATCAGATCATTGCCTTGGGCGATCTAAAGTTAAAAGAGATGCACGCCACCGTCGACAAGATGCAGCAGCAATTAAAAGCCAAGGACGAGACCATTGACCAGCTAAAGGACGACAATGAGGCCAAGGCCTCAGCACTGCAAGCCGTCCAGCAACAAGTCGCGCAATTGCTGCGTGAATTGGCTCACTTGGGCGTACAAAAGTCGCAATTGGACCTGATGATCCAATGGGTGGACAAATCGCTGGCCAACCATGACGCCAAGACGACCACGACGCTCGCCACGCTGGCCGATCTCAAGCACCATCACACGTTACGCGATACCGAGTACGAAACGACGATCCAACGCGTCCAGGAACTCGAAACACGCGTTTCCGACCAAGTGGCCACCATTGACACGTTGAAAAAGGAGCTTGCCGACGCGCAGACCGCGCTTTCTGCCGCACACGAAAAGGAAATCGACATACAGCGCGTTGCCGCCCTGGAAAGCCGCGTCATCGAGCTCGACAAGGCCGTGGATGCAGCCAACAAGGAAAAAGATGATTTGATGGCCAAATTCATTGACGCCGACGATGCGCGTGCCAAGGCGGTGGCGGCCGCGGATCGGCATCAGCAAAAAGTGGCGCAGCTCGAGACACAGCTCCAAGAAGCGATGCAATCGATGGAAAAGGAGCGCGAATTGGTCAGTGCCAACGACACGACGGGCCTGATTGCCGAATTGGAGGAGAAATTGCAAGTGTTGCAACGCGCAAGGCAATTGGATCAAGACGAGTTTGATGTGCGCTTCGACCGCGCCATGGACGATCTCGAAGATGCACGTCGTGCCTACAAGGAGCAATCGCACATGGTGGCCACCCTCGAACAATCGCTTGAACACACACAACAGCGCCTTGACGAAGCCATTGCGAGCCACGCAAAGAAAACGGCACAGCAATTGCAACAATTCCAGGAATTGCGCCGCCGCCCCTCTTCGTCGACAGGCCCGCATCCCGTCACGTCATCATCATCACCCCCTGCGGCTGCAAGCACATCCAATGGCAGCCGTCGTGCACGCTCCGATTCCATCAATAGCAGCGTGTCCTTGCGCCAATTGGCCGATGTCGAGGAAGAAACGTTATTGCAACAAGAACAAGACGAAGAAATCCATGGAAATCGACGTGTGTCCATGCTCATGATGATGAATAACAACCAACATCATCATCATCATCAGTCGCCACCCTTGTCGCCATCCACCAGCACCGCTGGCCCACGCCATGGCAGTCTGCTCATGTCCGCTGCTGCTGCTGCGGCTACGGCTGCCTCGGTGGCTGCTGCTGTACCAGCGTTGTCGTCGTCGTCGTCATCTTCTTCTTATGACGTCGCATCCTTGTTGCATCAATTGGAAGAACAAGAGCGACTCTTGAAGGAAAAGGACGAAGCGCTGTTCAAATTGGAACAACAGCACGCCGAAAGCCAGCGTCTGTCTCCAGCAACGCGTGAACGCGTCGCCTTGCAGCAACAAGAATTGATGATGAAAGACGATCTTTCGCGTGAAGCGCTCGTGGACACGCTCAAACAGACCAACAAGGACAATGCAACCCTGCTGCAACAAGTCGATGCCCTCGAGGCTCAATTGGCCACGCAACGTACGCAATTCGCCGCGCAGACCAAGCAAATGGAGCAAGAATGGATGAAATTGGCCGCCGCCAATGATCGCATGGAAAAGGAAATGGAGCAACTCGTGCCACGCGCGTCCATGTCCACCGCGTCGTCCAACCATTCAATCTCCGCCACGTCGCCGCCGCAGTCGCAGCAGCCGCAGCCGCAGCCCATCATGACGTCGCCTCCGCATACACCACGCGTCAGCTCGCCCACGCCCTCGGCCTCCAGTAGCATGAAGATGCCACGCACCAACAGCATCAACGTCAACACCCTGGCCAAGCTGCAAAAGTCCAATTCCACCTCATCGCGTCACCATCCCTCCTCCAACGACGACGCGTCGCGCCCGCCAAGTGTCCTGCGCTCGCCCATCATGGACCGCCCATCGTCCACGGCATCGGCCTCCGCCGCAGCCGCAGCCTACCGCTCCATCCCGCCCCCCTCGGCCCCGCCATCCAACCCGTTGCCGCCCATTCCAACCACGCCCTTGCCCCAGCCTCCCTCGCCACCCGCATCCGCCCTGCAGCGCAACAATTCCACAAACAGCGACGCCACACACCACACACACCACACAACCACCAACAGCAGCATCCCTACAAGCCAGCAATCCACCCTCACCACCGCAGATCAGTACGAAAAGCTGCTGCGATCGCTGCAGCGCAAGGCTCAAGTCGCAGAAAGCGACGTCCGTGCCCACCAGGAGGTCATCAGCAAGCTCGAGAGCCAGCTTAGCCGCTCAGAGACATCCGTCCGCGACGTCAAAAAGCAGCTCGAGGTCCTCCATCGCGAAAAACAGGCATACTCGCTTGAAATCCAGAATCTGCGCTCACAGGTCACACAAATCATGACACAGCAGAAATCGTCCGTCGACGAGCAAGGCGAGCGACGCAAACAGCTCGAACACTCGCTCGAACAAGAGCGAAAACTCAAGGAAAAGGCCGAAAAGGCGCGCATGATCCTCGAAAATCGCATGGAGGAACTCATGAACAAGAAAAACAAGTTCATGTGCTTCTAAAAAAAAAAAATAGAGTGCGTTTCATCTCTTTTTTTTTTTTCCTTGATCCTCTCTCGTCACTTTTTGATCATTTCCTCTCCCCCCTTTTTTTACTTCTCACATGTACTTTTATTCTTGTTCCACGACCCCCTACTCCTCCAATGTGTCTCTCTCTCTTTTACACACAGACATACACACACGCAATCACACACACCAATTCATTCCCTAATTTCTGTGCCATATAGTCTTTTTTCTCATCTTGTTCGCGTTCGTCATTCTCTCTTTTGCTCTCCAATCCCTTGATTTATTATTTTTATGTAGATTTTGCAATAAAAAATCCCAATTCTCTGATTCTGACTCAATTGCTCCCCACCTTCTCCACTTTTCCAGAGCATCCAAAAGATCGGCCATGGCCGAAGCCGCTCTCTACATCTTTTTTTTTCAGAGCCTAAAAAGGGCAATGGCACGCAGCGCGTCGCGTCTCATTGGATGGATGGAAGACGTCTGGGGGGGGTGGGGAAGGGGAAAGCAGATCAATGGCTGTCGTCAGAAAAATTTCTTAAATGTGCAGTATTCCTTGACCCGCATGAATGGACCTCCCAAAATGGATGCCCCGGCGCGCTCTCTTTTTCGTGTGAGCGCGTAAAAAATAAAAATAAAAATAAAAAGCGCGGTCTTGGTTCCCCAATGGACCGTGTTGTTGGTATGAAATCACGAACTCTTTGCTATTTTCGTTTTTAGAGCGACCCTTTACCTATTTGGGCGCCAAGTCATCAAGTCGCGTCGCTCTTCTCTCAGGGGTGCAGAAAAAGACGAAACAAAACAGATCATCAGGCCTGCTTACGTCAAATTTTGGACGGAATTGAAGGATTTTAGAGTAATGTGTAGCAGATAAAAATAGCAAACAGACGTAAAGAAACATTAAATCGGGGGCGGGGAGATGGTCATCGTGGATGGAAACATGATGGAAACAACACACAAAAAAAAAACAAAAACAAAAAAAACAAGGGGGATGATCAAGCTGACGCGTTGCATGAGAGAGAAAAATAAAAAAAAAAAGCGCGCATTTTTTTGCCGCCTCAGGCTAAGCAGGGAACCTAGGATGCATGATAGGGAGGTGCCAAGAGCTCATCGACGTCTTCAAAGAGGAATTGCGCGAGTCCCAGCGCAGACCATGAGGAGGTGGTCGACAAGGAGAGGCACGTGGGCACCTCTAGGGTGTGTTCAGCAGACACCAAAGCCACTGCATCACTTGGTGGATAAAAGGGGGCCATGGGCATGCCTAGAAAAGTCGATGCAGGTGGTGAAAAGGCCATGGAAGGTGAGGTGGATAGTAAAAGGTCGTCGTCGTGCATGAATTGTGCAACGACGGCTGCAAACGCGATTGGCGGCACGGTGGCGGGGCCATGTTGTTGTTCCAGAGCATTGGGTCGTCCGTCCCACTCGTCGCAAGGCGGCGGGAGCCTTGGCATTGGCATTGGCATTGGCGCCGGCGGAGATGCACACGCGCTTAAAGGCGGGCTCGCAGACGCGGGCGACAACGACGGCACCATCGCCGGTGGCCACAATGCCATGGCTGCCATGGACGTCGACGGCGCGTGCATGGAAAGTGCCTGCATCATCATGGCCGGCGACGACGACGACGAAGACGACGATGAGGACGTCAATTTCTGATGTCGGTGCCGCGAATGTTGCTTTTTGTGCCGCCGCAGATTGCTTAGGATGGAAAAGGCACGGCCACAACCATGGCTGCACAAGAATAAATAAAAGTGAGCCTGACGTGCATTTGCAAAAAAAAAGGGGGGAGGGGGCTTACACGTCGCAGACAAACGGCTTTTCGCGTGTGTGTGACACGATGTGAATCTTTAACGCGCTGGCCTTGGCGAATTGCTTGTCGCAATAGGAGCACAGATGCATGGGCTTCTTTCTGTGCACGGCAGTGGCTCTGGCCATCGATGCAGGCCGCGATGGATAGCTTGCCACGGCCATTTTTGTGGATTTGCGAAAATGAAAAAAAAATTGGTCGCGTGTGTGAGAGAGAATGAAATAAAAATCAAAAAAAAAAAAGAGAGAATGAAAATAGGAGGGAAAAAAAAAAACAGAAACAAGCACCGTTTCATTTAAAGGTCTGTGATCCACGAGGAAGAAGAAAAAAAAGGGGGGCGAGGGAGACCAGAGGCTGGCGAGGAAAAAAAAAAAATAGAACCATGCATCAGCGACGTTGTTGTCGTGTCGTCAGGGTGGAAACATTAGAGGTCACGGTATATGTGGGTTGCAGGCAAGGGCGCCCATTTTTTTAAGAAATCGAGAATTGGACGCGTCACTGCGAGGGAATGATCTGATTACGTTGATCCCGACTCGCTAAAGACACGAAAGCTGCACATACACAGAACATAAAATACATATTTTTTTATTATTACAGAGCAAAGTGTATCAAAAAAGCGTCACAGACAAGTGTATCATGGATCAAGGAGGGAGGAAAAAGGGGATGTAAAGGGAGGATAGGGTCCAATGGCTTTAAAAAAATGGGGGGGGGGTTGAAAGGAAAACGGAAACATGAGAAAAAAATGGGGTTGGATGTGTGTGTGTGTGTGTGTGTGTGTGTGGAGGGGGGGGGAGTGGGTTTATTCGTCGTCCTCGTCATCCGAGTCCTCCAAGCCAGCTTGCTCGTCCTCGGCGTCGTCGTCCATGGGCTCACGGTAGATCAATGGCTTGATCAGCTTGTCAAAGTAAGGATGTTCGCCCTGGGGATTGGATTCGTTGACTTGCTTGAAGTAGTGGACATAGACATTGCCGTCTTTGCGGCCCAACGGGCTGTTGATCACATAGTCGGACAAATTGAACGAGTCAACGAGGGGAATGGCTTGGTCGCGCACCGCCTTGCACAGCGCATTGACCTGCGAGCGGATGAAATCCATCTGCGCAGGCGAAAAGTACTCGTATTGCAAGAACGCGCCGGCATTCTCCTCAATGGTATACAGGCCATACAACAGGCACACGTCGCGCATCACAAGCGCCAGATTGCCCTCCAACTTGGACACGCCATCCGCAAAGCGATTGAACAGGTACCCATACGAGTGCAGCTTGGCCGCATATAGACGCGATTGCGCTAAATTGGAAAGAAAAAGAGATCAGTCACGCGAATTCACACCAAGCGGATTGGGATCTTTTTTTTTTTTGCAATTTTTTTTCTCTTCAGATTCTTTCTTACAGCACTCTTCATAAGCATCGTCGGGGTCCATGCCCTTGGCGAGGCATTGCTCGAATTCCAAGGCGGCGGCCTTGACGACATTGGCACAGACGACTTGCCAGGCCTCGAGGAGGATGTTGTAATCGAGGATTTGCTCGGGGGACTTTGCAGGGCAGCGCTTGCCGATCAATTCGCCAAGACGGTTGAGGTAGCCGACGCCGGGCGACAGCTTCTTGCCCTTGGCGGCCTCACGGTACGACGAGATCAAGTAACGGCCGGCCTGCAGGGTCAGGATGGTATTGTCGCCCTCCCACGTGCATTGCACGGCGAAATCCTGGTACATGGCAGCCAGACCCGTGTACGCCGAGTAGCCGTGGCCACCGCACGATTGACGGCACTGTTCAATGGTCGAAAGACAATTCCATGTGCAGAAGGCCTTGAGACCCGCGCTCGTCGAGTGTGTTTCCTTGAGCACCTCCACAACCTCGTCCAAATCGGGGTCGCCTTCGCGCGCAGCGTCCAGGCGCGTCATCATGTTGTTGTACATGAGCGTCATCTCCGACCCCGTGAAGAGCATGGCAAATGTCTGTGCAAGCAAAGGCATCAGACGACGCTGGTGGATGGGATAGTCCAAAAGCTTGGTTTCAACACCGCCCGACTTGGAATTCGCGAATTGGCGACGCACCGCCGCGTAACGGATCGCAATGGTCAGCGCCTTTTTCGAAATGTTGCCGCTGTCCACCACCATGGCAACGCGGCCTTGCAAAAGCGCACCATACGTCAATTGCTGCAGCTTGGGCTCCTTGACCTCGCCTGTGCGCGACACCTTGGTGTGCTTTTGCAGCATGTACCCACGAGGAATGCGCACATGCGTGAATTGGATCCACCCATTGTCAATGCCATCGCGGCCCTTTTTGATTATAAAATGGTCAGATTGTTTGGTCGTTTTTTTTCTGTTTTTTTTTCTCTCTCTCTTTTTACCATCTTTTTGCCAATGTCGCCAATGTTGACGCCAGGGAGCAGATTGTACGTGGCCGGGTCGCGCAGGGGCACGACAAAGCATTTAGTGCCATAGCGCTTGCCCTTGACAATCAATTGCGCAAACACGGCGGCATGCGTCGAGCTGTGTGCGGCGCCGCCAATCCACCACTTGGTGGCCGTCAACGACGGCGTGTGAATCACAAACGAGTCGCTCGCCTCGTCAAACGTGGCGGTCGTCTCAAGGCCAGGCACGTTGGAGCCATGGCCAAGCTCCGTCATGGCAAAGCAGCCGACAAACTTGTTCATGCCAAGCGCGCCACGCTCAAACCAGTAGCCCAGCTGCCCGGGCGACGCATTGCTCTGCAACGCACCCACAAACAGGCCGTAATGCACGCCAAAACGCGTCCAAAAGCCAGGATCCACCATCGACACCACCTCCATACGCTTCTTGAAATTCTCAACAGACTCGCTCTGCAAATGGTGCAGCATGCTGCGGTATTTCTCAATCGTGCGCTCGCGCACCTCGGATTTCGTCAAATCGTGGATGTCGTTCATCTTGAACAAAGGATCGCGCTCCAAATCCTCCATGATCCGTTCCTTGAGCTGATTAAAAAAAAAAAGGGGGGGAAATCAGATCCTCTTTTTCTCTTTTAGACGCGCGTCATTGTTTTTTTTTTTACCAGCGTGGTCTTTTCGTCGCCATCCAACAAGTAAGTAAGCTCGCGCACATTGAATTTGGCCTTGGAGCGCTCGATATTCATGCTACGCACGGGACTAACAAAGGGGGCACAGGCAAAAAAAAAATTGGTCATGAGCACGACAACAACGAGGCAGTGGCCAAAAACTCACTCGACAGCAAGCGCATATTCTTCAGCGTCCGTCAAGGGTTGCTGGACGGGCTTCAAGTTGGTGGTGGAGGACATGACAATAAAAACGAGGGGGAAAACGAGTCTAGTGAAGAAAGAAAAAGAGTAAAAAAAAATTCAGTGGGGTTATGCAAAAGATCACTTTATAGTGTCCGACCAGCCAGCCAATTAGGGTTTGCGCTTTGAACTCGACGATTGCCTTTTGCGGACCCAATGCTCACTCGTCATCCCAACTGAACCCGCCAGCGCCAGGCCCAATGCATGTGATAAAAGGGTCCACCCCACCTTTTGCCAACAATCCATCCAGATCATGGCAAAAAAAGAAAGAAAAAACATACACTGCCGGGGCTTCACGTGCCTTTTGCTTGTCACTTGGCATTTGCCCGTGTCTCCCCCTTGCCTACGACACACAAACACCTCTTGCTTGCGCTCCAATGGCTTGGCCATCATCAAAAACAAAAATTAAAGGAACAATGGGACAGCCCCAATCACTTGCCCCATTGGGCTTGCTTGATTCACCATCAACGGCAGATCGGCGGGGCCCGCACGCTGAGATTTTTTTTTTCTGTGCCTGACAGAAAGCATGTGCCTGAGTTATACATCCATCGTTGGGGAGCTGTTTTTCCTTTTTGCGGCTCCGGCAGATTGTGACAGACACACGAAAATTTGATCCTTTTCAAATGAAAAAGCAAAAATCAAAAAGGGGCAAAAAAAAAAAAAAAAAAAAAAGCTGTCACTTGCCACTTTTAACGCGATCACCAGCCAATTGTGCATTTTTTTTTCCCGTGAGCCGAAACAATTCTCGCTTGATCATCAGACAAAAGCAGCAGGCCATGGGGGACGTTGTTTTGGCAACATCGGATCACGAGTTCCATTGTCGCGCACCCCGCCGGACTTGCGCGCGCCTGGAATTCCTCAAATGAAGGCTGCATATGCGCTGACGTGGAACGAAGAGACACAGCCCTGTGTCCAGCAATGTCATCCCTCCCCCGCCGCTCAGCATTGACACATGCATTACCTCTCCCACGCTGTCGATCCACATTGCTCCCTCTTTTTCCCACCATGACCAATCAAAAAAAAAAAAAAAAAAAAAAAAAAAAGAGAGAGAGAGAGAGAAAGCGAGAGAGAGAAACGCGTGCGCAATGCAACATCGATGAGGGCATGAGACCATTCCAAGACTTTTCTGTGCGCGCCTTGTCAACGTCTCCCCCTCCCCACACACACACACATACAGTACCGAGGCCGCAATGAACCACCGCTGCGCAACAAAAAAAAAGTCATCATGCCACGTCGAAAAAATGAATGGCAAGCGATCGATTTTAAGAAACTTCTTCAGCCGCGCGGTTTGCTCTGCATCACAAAACCTTTACCAGTTTGACACTTTGTACCTCTCTCTTTTAAACGCAAAAGGAAAATCCGTCGGTCCATCGCCACAATGACGAGAAACTCGATATTATTATCCTTTAATAAATTCACTTTTCAATCCTGGCGCGCCAAATTTTAACTCGATCGCGCCGAAACGCGTACACGTGAAAGAAGCGCGTCCAGGTGTCATTTTGTCCTAGCCAAGCGAAGCCGATGCGCAACCTTTGTACGCCTGTTGTGCCACCAGATTTAATATTTCAACCCCAATTTTCTTGACAACGAACAGAGCCAAAAATAGCGTGTCTCTATGACCAAAGAAGCAGAATTCGATACTCTGGCGGATGAAGCAAGAACCTGTGAGTCAAAAGGACAATGATAGGACTAAAGGTAGCTTTTTATGTCAGAAGTGAGAGAGAGAGAAAAGAAAGGGAAAATATCGTATTGTAGAAGGGAAGGAAGAAAGAGACGTTTAAAAAATAGGCTATGGAAATAGGCTATGAGGCGAATTAGATTTCAGGCATCAGCCCCTTGCAAGATCGCTTGAAAATCTCAATTTATGAAAATCAACACGGTGCGCTATCGATTGTCAGCCGCTCCTATGTCAATTGAGCAATTTGGATACAGTACTTGCTTCTTGGGAACAAAGTAAAAACCGGGGGTTGATCGGGCTGTTGACGAGAAAATCGATATTTTACTGGAAATTCACAATTTTGGCCCTGCTGGCGCGCGCTAAATTGTTATTCGATCAGGCTGAAAACTTGCAAGTGTAAAGAGACGTGCGTGTGCAGCGGTCATTTTACTGTATCTTAACCCAGCAAAGCTATTGCGCAGCCTTTGTACACTTGCGACGCCAGATTTAAAATTTCAACTCCAATTTTCTCGGGAAGGAACAAGGCAACCCACGGCAAACTTGCAGTAACAAAAAATGCAGAATTTGAATCTCTGTCAAATGAGATTATTTTCAATGGCGTGCGACCAAAACTGGTCAAGAAATTCAAGTTTCTAAATTTTGACTTTGATTGCATTTCCTCGAAATCCGTCGTCAAACCCCGATTTTTTTATTGCAGATTGGCTAGAAAGAGGGGGTCAATGCATCTCTTGAGATGACTCTATAAGCGCCGGCGGGGTGTAGGTTGCCAAACGGATTACTGTACTGTACGTACAGTTTTCTCGGGGCCTCAGCCAATCAGGTCGAGGGACATTCCAGAAGCATTTTGACCTGGCCAACAACGCAATTTTTTTCCAAATAAAAATTTGAAAAAAAATATTTCACCACCAAAGGCTTGTCACAACGCCACGAAACTTTCCCAGCTATAGGATTTGGCTCCTGTCTCTTTTCAGAAAAAATTAAAATCCCGATATCGATCATCTGGTTCGGCGAGAAACTTGACATTGCTGAAATTTTGGCTGTAGCAGCGCGTTTTGCAAAAAATCATTTCGCGGTAAAATCGTGTTTCAATCACCGCGAAATTTTACCAAATGCGCCATTTGCTTCTCTTTTTTTAGAAAAGCATTGAAACCCGGAGGTTGGTCAGGCCATGGCCGAGGAGGCAATCGCCAATTTCACGAAATATTGCAAATTCAATCTGAATGCCAAAAATGAGAGTTGGATCATTGCCAAAGCAGAATCATTTGACAACTTCAGCGCGTCTATTTTTTTATCATTAAAAAACAGAGGTCAACCTGGCCAAGTTGTCGACAATCTTGAAAATTTGGCAAGATTTCGAAGCATTGTGCAAATCCCATATTTAAAGCAAGGTTGCAAATCGCGCGCGGTTGGATCGCCTCCAAACCTTTTTCAGTATATTATTTGATTCGCCGCGTCATTTTCAACGTGGCGTTGAAAACCAGAGGTCGGTTGAGTCGTTGTGCAGATGAATCCAAAATATCGATATTTTCACAAATTCAGCGGTGGGCTCTCAAAATATTTCGTGGATCGGGATGATGAAACTGCTGGTACCATTCGAAAGAGACACGCTCGGATGTCATTTCTGGAATGTTTTTTTGCCGATGCGGGATCTTTGTACCGCTTGTGAAAGCCGTCCAAACATTACAAAAATTTTCAACGCCAATGTTCTCGGCAACGGATTAGACAACACACGGCGCTTTTAACGTGTCGAAGGCACCTCTTGCATCTCTATCGGATGAGATCAGTTTCATCGATGGATGGCTAAAAGTCGCAGAGAAAATCCACTTTTTTATCGAAATCTTTGATCGCGATTTGCTCGGCAACGGTCTAATAAACCTGTGATTTTTATTCCAGTTTTACGAACAAAGAGGGGGCAAAGCATCTAATGGGATGACTTGATGTGCGCCAGCCTGAGTTTTAACTTTTTGCATCGGTCATTTTTTCACCAGGCTGCCCACTCAGCGCACAAAAATGTGCAAACTAAAAACATAAAAAAAAGTAAAAAAAATAGAAAATCCATGCAATCCACCACCTTAATTTGTAAGTGTCAAACCTTATTTTTTTGCAAAAAATCTTGGTCAAAGTAGGCAATTTTCTCAGTCGATCGCCGTTCATGCGTCACTCACTTGGGCATCTTTCCTAAAGTTGGGGCGACCTGCCATTTTGTGTGCCTACAACAAATTGTCGGAATTACCTGCTTTGGATGCATTGATCACTCGGAGTTCGAAATTTCCCAACTTTGGCATTTTCTGAGATTGAAATGTGTGACCCCTGAGTGACCCCTGAATTTTTCAAAAGTGGTCGTAGCGCTTTGGGGGTTTAAGCTTTTTTGTTGCAAATTTTGCGCTGAACTCGATGCAGCTACTTTTGAAAGGGATCGACCATGCAGATGGACAGATGAATGCAAAATAGTACAAATAAGAGGTTTTTGGCATTTTCGAGTCCAAAAAAAATCGGGCGGATCCGTCTTGAACACTCGCCTATACTTCATGCAGTGACGCATTTTTCATCGGCGGGCAGGCAGGCTGTAAAAAAATTTCTGGAAGCACAACAGGCCATCAAAGTCCCAAAAACACGCTTTGTCGTCATTTTCTAAAGGCAACTGTGTTCTTTTTTGTTAAGTGTAGGACGCCGCTGTAAAAATTGAAATAACAGAACACGTCATATTTTATCCATTGCGATTAAAAATGCACGGATCAAGCGCTTTTTTATGATACTGTACAGACATGCATCAATCTTATCATATGCATCATAATTTCACAACATTTCGCGATCAATCAGCAAAAGCATGCAGCAGCCGATTGCAATATCATAGCGCGACGGAATTGTATCATAGAACCCGAACACATCCCCTCATTAAAATTTCTATGATACGTACGTATCGCAAATTCGCAATATCATATATACTCTAGCGAAGAGCCGATTTCGCCGACTATGCAAGAGGTTCTTTTTATCTTTTTGGTGTTGAATGCGTCAAGAAGAAATCGAAAGCAACCTTGTCACGACCTGGTCGCAGCTCTGGCTCAATTTCCAGCGCTTGGCTCAATTTTGAAAGAGAATAAATTTGAAAGGGTATCAAATACACAATTGGGGGATAAAGCAATAGAGAGTAGGCATAGAGTGGTCATGAGTGCAAAAAAAAAAAAAAGGAGCGGGGACGCGTCAAAATGCAAAAAAAAGAAGGCATCAGGCGGTGGTGTTGACGTCCGGGCATAAGCTGCAATGGGGTGAGTCCTGCTGGAGATGGAGGCATTGGCGATGGAATGCGTGCCCGCAGTGGAAGACGATGAGGCCCGAGGCCAATTGCGAGGTAGGGAGGTCCGCCAACGACACGGAAGACGAGAGCGACGTGGAGGTGTTTGTTGTGGTTGAACTTGGGTTGGCTGAAATGGACGATGTGTTTGTCGAGAGCGACGCGGCGGGTGTGGCAGCGGAGAGTGGCGGCGGCGGCGGTGGCGACGCGGACCAAATGTCGGGCTGCAGCAGCGAAAGATCGAGAATGGGGCCGCGGCAGATGCTGCACATCATGGTCTGCGGACGCCAGCCTTTGCCGCGTTGGCGGACCATCTCCTGGACGCCGTGGAACAGATCGCGGTCAAACAGGCGGTTGGTCAGCTGCAGCAGCTGACCCTCGTACTTGTACGTATCAAGCATGCTCAAAAAGATGTCCCTAAAGTCCTCGAATGTGGTGTCGCCCTTGGTTTGGGCGTCAATGAGGCGCAAAAGCAGACGCGGCAGCGAGACCTTTTTTTTTAAAAAAAAAAAATAGTGAGAATTATTTGGAAATCGTTTTTTTTTATCCTTTTTCTTTTTTTCAATCCATCGCGCGCAATTTACCTGAGGCGATGTTGAGAGCAACAGTGACGTGAGGATGGACTGAACAAACGACTTGAACGTGTGTGTGAGGTGCTGCTGGATGCCGATGGGCAGACAGGTGTCGATGTGTGGATGTTTTTTCTTGTCGAGTGCACTGTTGATCTCCATGGAGGCTTCAACATAAATGTCAAGGAGGCGGAACCACAAGTTTTCGATGCTGTCATCGTCCTTGTCGTTTTGTTCGCAGAGACGTGTGCTGACGCGCAGGACGCCACCGAGGCCGATGAGGGCATTGCTCATCTTGCTCTGGTCGTCAAAGGTCCAAGGCACAGTGCGCGCGGCAATCATGTCCAAGATCATGGTCAATTTGTCCTTGCCGACCGCTAGCATCTTGTCAAGTGCGCCCTGCGTGTCGCCGAGCATCTCCATGAGGCACACGACGGCATCCATGACGCCTGCAGCCTCGCAACTTGCCAACAGGGTACGCAGATGGGCCTCTTGCGCGCGATCGAGACGCGTCGAAGAAGAGGATGTGGACGAGGATGCGGCGGTGGCGACCGTGGAGGTGGACAAATTGAGATTCGGATCGGCCGTGGCGGCGGCAGCAGTAATTGCAGGCGTAGCAACAGGAGGAGGAGGAGCAGGAGGCAGTGCGTACAAAGACAGGTCGAGTTTTGTATTCAGATAGTCGTAGACGCCGGACGGGTCAAATTGACACATGAGATTGATGTACATGGCCTCCAATGGCTGACGTTGTGCTGGATGGAGCGTGGTGGCAGAAATGTGCAATGGAGGATGCTGTTGTTGGCTACCAGGGGACGATGAAGCATTGGCAGGATGATGGCGCAGCATTGCAGGTGGCGACGATGACGTCTTTTCATTGATTGTGGGCGGTGAGGCATACCCTTCGGCTTGGTCATTACCCTGTGCGGGCTCCAGCAGGCCACGGAGATACGAAAAGATGAGCTTGTCGGCCAATTGCTCGTCGTCATCATCGTCATCATCCTTTATGCGGCGAATCACGTCCTGATGGTCGGCGTCAAAGTAGGTGGAAACAATGCGGGCAGTGCGTGGGCCGTCCATGTCGACGAATTGCGCAATGCGGATGGACACGACGTTTTTGACGTCCATGCGCTGGTGTGGCGACAGTGGCGAGTGCTCGTCCAATAGCCACTCGACGCAATCAAACACGCGTGCGCGCTTGGCAAGCAAGATCTCGTCATGGTCTTCTTGGTCGCCACCCGCACCGGCTAGAGAAACAGCAAACGACGTGGTTTCCGAGCTGTCCTTGAGGTACGTTTCCACAAGTTTGCCATATTTCTTGTCGCGGCGGTAAATGTCCTCGAGAACGTTCCAAAAGTGCGCTTCTTCGTACAATTGGGTCATGGACTCCTCATTGTTGGGCGTGTACACGGTCAGCAGCTGCTGGACGGCAGCCTCGCGGTCATCGCGCGTCGCGTCGTAGCGGTCGCACGTGAGTCGTGTCAAAATCTTTTGCTTCGTGGTCAATGGCAAGAGAATAAACGTGGTGTACTTGTGTAGATTGTTGGCAATGAACATGTACAGCTCGAGCAAAGGGTCGGACGACAGATCGCCATTGATGTGGTGGGGGTGCTGTCCATGCCTATTGGCGCCCATTGCAGCATGATGATGTCGCACGTTGGACGATGAATGCTTGCGCAATGACGAAGCGGAATCCATGGTGTTTGTGGTGCTGCTGATGGTAGTGGCCGTGGTGGTAGTGCCATTGAGCGCTGCGATGGATTGGACGGTGGATGCCGATGCCGATGGCAAAAGGCGTGGTGTAGATGTTGTAGACGATGACGATGCATTGTTCATGTTGTTGGTTTGCGGATGTACACGTGTCGTTGTGGTGACGTCCAGGAGCGTGTTGATGATGATTTGGCGCGAGATAACTTTTCCTTGGAGCACATCTTCCTCAAAGGTAGAGGTGAGCATGTCGTCGCCGCCATTGAGCCATGGATCTTCAAAGGCCTCCTCGAGCGCATTCAGGAAGCGTTTGGTATTGAAGCGCAGCAATAATCGGAGGTATGGATACGTGGGCTCGGTGGCATGATCGTCATCCACGGTCAAAATGAGCGTTCCGCCAACACGTGGCCAAACAACACATCGACCCGAGAACAAAAACGAATAAACGGTGCTGCGAGCCTCATTGGCACGCGATGAGGACATGGCGGCGCCATCGGGGAACGATCGTCCCTGGAGCACGAGGCGCAAATAGTCAAAGACGGATTCGGCGCGAAGAGCAAGATTGGGGCGGCCCTTTTTGACGTGGCGAATCACTTTGAGCATTTCGACGAGTGGGCTGACAAAGTCGTCCATGCTGCGATTCCACACGTACATCATGGCCTCGTAGAGACCCTCGCGTTGGCAAACAGACACAATCTGGTCGATATCGAGCGATTGTGGCCGCACGTGCCAGATGATCCGCTCCAGCGCGTCCAAATGGCCATTTTCGCTGTAAAACTTGACCAAATCCTTCATCACCGCCGGCGGCACATCGCACAGCTGCTCGCACACGATATAATCCTCGAGCACTGTCAAAAACGCACCTTGCGCACCATGTTCTGCGAATTTTTCGTAGGCTGACTCGAACAAGAACTCGAGATCATTCATGCTGAGACACGCGTCCACGCAGCACTTTGCCAGGTCCGTGTGCAGTGCCGTTGTGATGGTCATTGTCGCGTCATTGGCGCCATTCGTGCCATTTGTGCCATTGGCAGCCACGCGGCGCGAAAAGGTATAATTGAGCGACGCGACGAGCAACTCCATCAGACGCTCGCCCACCACGTGCTTGCGCTGCGTCTCATTGTCGGGTAATCCAATCACCGTCTGGATCCACTTGCCATTGTAAAACGCCGTCGCAAGCCGGATCGCGTGCAAAAAGTCGCCCGATCGCACCAATGCCAGGATCCTGTCAGCCCACGACAATAGGGTGCCCACGTACACCTGCTCGAGTCCCTAATTCGATAAAAAAAAAAAAGAGGGGCAAATCAGAATCAGGATCAGAATGATAAAAAAAAAAGACCCGTTACCAATAAAAAGAGCTTGCCCTTGTAGCCTTTGATCGAATGATAATAGGCCATTTCGACGTTTTTGGGCTGATCACTTGTACTGGCGTCGTCATTGGCGCCCGCAGCAGGCATGTCATTGTCATCTACAGGGAGGGTAGCCATTTGGGCGGCGTCATTGGCTGCAGGCATCGTCAGATCGCGCAGCGACGAGATGAACGCGTCGTGGTACACCAATTGCTTGGTGCGCAACTGGACGCGCTCCGTCACGACCATCTGCTTGGGATCAAACAATAGCATCTCCTCATTGGGCGTGAAAAGGACCAAGATCTGCAAAAATTGAATGAATAAATGAATGAATGAATAAATGGATCCAATGGGTTCTTGCGAGTCTTACCTGACGGTTGATCCATTGCAGGCCGACAATGGCATCGTTCAAAAAGGTCTCGCCAACCTTGCAAAAGTCGAGTTTTGACGCGTGTTTGCCCTTTTTGCCGAGCGGACTGCGAAGCCGTGACGTGTGTGATGGCTCAATGCGCTCAATGACCACGCGCAGGATGTACAGGTGATTATCCCACGAAAAGGCCAGCATCGGGTCAGTGACACTCGCCATTTGTTTGTCTTTTAGAAAAAAAAAAAAGAGAGAGTGAGATCACGGGATTTCTTGCATGGCAATTGCGCATTTAAAACGCGTTTTACCTGCTGCTTTTTGATTCTTTGTGACGGGCAGCCATGCAAGACACCCACAAATGTGCTCATTGCGTGGCGGTAATTGGCGTTGGGTAAGCGATTGCAGGGTGGTTGCGGTTGCGCCCGTGGCTTTGGGTTTGAGGAACTTGTATTGTGTCTGAGGCGATGGTTTGAGGCCGACAATGATCATTTTATAGGGTGTAAGCAGAGCAACAAGGCCAAAATTTTCTGCGGGATGGAACACCTGGCCAAGCGGCAGCGGCTGCAATGCAAAGACAGTGCTTGGGCGACGCGGCTTTGGCGGTGGGGGCGAAGATGGGCTGGCGGGGGTGGCGGGGATGGAGGTCGTTGGTGAGCCATTGTTGCCGTTGCCATTGGCCGCCGCTGGGATGGGCGAGTCTTGCGATCCTTGGGTAATGGCTAGATTCTGGTAGCGGCCAAGGATACGCGTGGTGTCGACGGCATGGACCATGACTACCTTGTAAAACACGTGATAAAACGCCATCCCCTGGTCGTCGCCAGACACAAGTTCCGATTTCTTGATGCCAATGAATCCCAAATGCAAAATCGCCGTGCCTTTCACATGCCCTTCCTTGGGTGACCCCTGATGCGCCGCAGGATTCGTCGCCAACGACGATTGGCCCGCCGCAGACCGCTGGGCAGGCTCAATGGGTTCAATGGTCCGTACTGCTTGCCCCGCCTTGCGCACATCCCACACTACAATGTGGCCCTGGCTGTGCCCAACCGCCACGGTCGTGTGGTCCGCACTGATCGCAAGCGACGTCACCGTCCCGAGCTCCACCGCTAATTGAAAGAAGAAAATAATTAAAAAAAAAGAGGCACAATTGATTTTTTTTTTTTTTTTTTTTTTTTTTACCTCTTCGCGAATCGCCAAGGACGCATTTGAGATTTTGAGAGTAATCATAGACAAAGACGAGACTGCGCGTAGTGCCAATGGCAATGACGCCGCTTACGGCCATCACCGACACGAGACCGCTCGTCTGCCGGATCGCCTTGGCATACAAATGGTCGGAAATCTTGGCTAGCGCCGTCCATTTGAACGATTCCGCCAGGATCAGCGCGTCGTTGCCACCCTTATTGTTCCGCGCGTGCAGCGCGTGCTGCTCGCCAAGCGCAAATAGCTCGGAAAGCGACCGCGCATCCGATGTGCTGTCCGACGAGTGGAACGACGCGCTCACTGACGACACCGACGACGCCATGCGGTCATACGTCACGGCACGCAAGGTTGACGATGCCGAGGATCCATTGGGCGAGTACAGCGACGATCCCTTGGACACCTCGGATGCCGAGTCCTAGTAAAAAAAAAATTTTTTTTTGTTAAATGCAGTTTTTTTTTCCCCTTTTTGTCGCGTTTTTGCTTTTCTTTTTCTCTTTACCAGAGCAGAGCCAGGGTCGGTCAGGTCGTCATCATCGTCTGAATCGGTCTCGTTGAGGATGTGCTCCAGGCTGAGATACTGGCCGCGCTTGACGAATTCTTCATACAGGCCGATTTCTTTGGCCACCGTGTCCAACAGGCGATCAATCTCGCGCTTTTTCTTGTCCAAGACGGGCAGTGGCTGGTGGCGTACGACAAGCGGGCCACCGTGCAGATGAATGAACAGGTCGTCCTGGATTTTATACAAATCGTGCAATCGCGCCTTGATCACCGTCTCGGACACGGACGGAAGGTCCAATTCCGGAATCTTGAGGCTGTCCATCTTCTTTTCAAGCTCCCAGAGCGATTGCACGCCGTTAACCAGCCGCGTCTGGTACGGCACCGCGTCCAATGCCTTGGACAATGGGTCGCGCACCCGATACGACGCGTCCGGCGAGGCCATTGGCGCGTCGCCTGGCGAATGATGATTGCCCATCGTGTAATAGTCGCCCTTGCCGCTCGCAATTGAGCTCATGGACCGCGTGCGCTGATGGCTCATGAACGTGCGCAGGTTATCCAGGTATTTCGCAGCAAGCGACCGGTCCTCCAGCGCCGCGCGGAGCTCGTCTGGCAGCTCCGCCGTCGCGGCGTCAAGGTCGATATCCACAACGCTGTCGTCATGCTCGTCATCTTGGAGCACCTCTTGCAACAGCGCATCGTAATTATCTTGAAACAGAGTAGACGACCCCTCGTCTATATAGTCGTCCGACGATGGCAAAAGGCCGCCCTTGGCGGCATCGTAAGCCATGTAGAGGTTGGTTTAAAAAAGTGAGTGAGAGAGAAAAGAAGAGGAGCAGGATGAAACAAACGGCGAAAAAATTAAAGCAAGAAGGGTATCGAAATTTAAAAAAAAGGGAGCAGTGGCGTGAAAATAGCAATAGAAACAGTGCAAACACACAACACACCGCGCACACGACGACAAGGAACAGTGCAAAAAAGGGGGAGGGGAAAAAAAAAAATCGAGAGGAAAAACCGAGTCGTAAAAGAGGAAAACGGGGATTCCAGCTCAGCTTTTGCTTTTTTTTTTTCTACTTTTTTTCACCAAGGATATTTTTTTCCTGCTTCTCCAGCAGCCAATTCGCTTACTACTTGATGAGAAATGGCTTCGCACAGTGCCCAATGTGTATCATCTGAGGCATACTTTTGAACGATATTGTTCTTTTTGCGTAAAAGGGCGTGCCAAGGGGAAACATTCAGCATGTCACAGTCCAATTGGCGCGAGGCAAGCAGCTCAATTGCCCCGACCGATCATGTGATCGTGCCGCGCCATTAGCTCAAGGCTCGCTTCCAGTGGCGCATGGAAGCACGCGCCACCCACCAAAGATCGACACGCCTTAAATCTGCCCGATAAAGAGAGCAATGACTCTCTTTGTCGCTCATTGCACCTGCTGTTCATCAACAGCTTTCATTGGAAAAAAGAAAGAGAGAGAGAGAAAAATCCGGGCATCTGGGTATGCCAGCCAAAAAAAAGGGCAGGGCAACGACAGGGCCCCCCTTCTTTCTTCAATACGGGTGCCTCGCCGAGAGCACTGGATCGGCAAGCCCAAAACGGACATTCAATCCCCGCTTTAAAAAAGACTAATTTCATCAATTTGATCCAGTCCCTTTTTTTTTTTTTGCTTCTTCTTCTTCTCCCTCCCTAAAGCGCTCACGCACCCCCTCCCCCCGACGCCTCGTCTTTCTTTTTCTCGCTTGCCTTGTTGCTTTTTTGCTCTCTTGCTCATCTTGCCCTTGCTTGCTTGAAACACACAAACATGGCCTCCGACTCGAACCTATCCACCCGACAAAAGTCGCCCCTCGACTCGTCCTTCACCTGGCTCGCCATGTACTTTGTGTTCAATCTGTCCTTGACGCTGTACAACAAGATCATCTTGCAGCTGTATGAGTTTCCTTTTCCCTGGACACTCACGGGCGTCCATACCATGTGCGGTGCCATTGGCTCTTACCTCTTTTGGCGCGCAGACGTCTTCACCCCCTCGCAGCTCGGCGAGCGAGAAAACATCGTCATGATCCTCTTCTCCGTCCTCTACACTATCAATATCGCCATCAGCAACGTCTCTTTGTAAGCAAAAAAAGAAAAAAAAAACCAATCCGCGCAAACATTTGCATTCATGCGTGCGCATTTTGCCGTCAATTGCTCACTTTTATTTCTTCCATCTCTCAGGAACCTTGTGTCTGTGCCTGTATGTCGCCGTGTTTTTTTTTCTTGTCGTTTTGCCAGATCAATGGATTTATCAATCGATGCAATGGCTCACATTTTCATTTTTTTTTTCCCATTAGGTCCATCAAGTCATCCGCGCCATGACACCCCTCTTCACGATTTTGCTGTCCGTCATGTTTCTGGGCAAATCTTACTCGAGTCTGACGTACATTTCGCTGTTCCCGGTAATGTCAATGCATCCATTTTTCTTTTTTTAGATGCCGAGAGGCCACATGAGCTGACGTTGCAAGGGATTTTTTTTTTTTTTTTTGAACAGGTCGTGGCCGGTGTCGGGTTCGCGACGTTTGGCGACTATGACTACACGACGGCTGGCTTCTTTTTGACTATGCTGGGCACGGTGTTGGCAGCAATCAAGACAATTGTGACGAACCGCGTGCAAGTCGGGCGGTTGAAATTGCACCCATTGGACCTGCTGCTGCGCATGTCCCCTTTGGCCTTTATTCAAACCATGGCCTATTCGTATTTGACCGGCGAAATGGCCATCATGCACGATTTCGTCAAAACGCGCGGCTCGTGGTCCCTCGTCTTTGCCTTATTGGTCAATGGCATCCTTGCCTTTTTCTTAAACGTCGTCAGCTTCACTGCAAACAAAAAGACAAGCGCACTCACCATGACCGTCGCAGGCAACGTCAAACAGGTCCTCTCCATCGTGCTCTCCGTCATCATCTTCAATATCCAGCTCACTTGGATGAAATCATGGGGAATCATCCTCACCCTCGCTGGCGGCGCTTGGTATAGGTAACGAAAAAGAAGAAAAAAAAACTGAAACAAAACATAGTCCACCGAAAAAAAAAAATTGAGTGACCCTGATGTCATTTTTTATTTTGCCTACCCTCGCATCCCCCCCCCCTGCCACCACCTTCAGCAAAGTTGAAATGAGCGAAAAATCGCGCACCGCAAAGCGAATGAACGACACGCTGCTGGCAACGACCGTTGACCGCAACGAAAAGTCGCAATTATAGAAGTTACCCGTTCCTCCATGCCCTTTCTCGCCCCCCTTTTTTTCTCTCTTCATTTTGCATCTTGAAATTTATTGTACAGGGATCTCAACTTCCCTCCCCCACCCCCTTCCTTTTCCTACACCCCCTTCATCTTGTCACTGCCCCGTGTACTTGTCTCTTGCTTGATTATTTTCGAGTCCAGCTAATTTACCTACCATAATAAAATGCCATTCATCTCCTCCCCGTGCTCAAACAACTCAGAAAATGCGCACAGCGCTACACAAGGACAGAAAATAAGCGTGCTTCGCCGCCATTCATGCAAAAAAAAAGTCCAGCCCTTTGTGTCCCCCCTCCCCAATTCCACAAGAGGCATACTTGGCCAAACGTGTCAATGTGTCACAAAAACATTACCCGGTAACGGTCCGCTCATTTGTGGTTCATTGCCAGTTCAATGACATCATTGACAAGGCGAACAAAGGCTCGCAACAGCGTTTTAAGCGCTTTGGATAAATTTGGACATTGCTCGCCAAATCGGTAAGCGTGTCGCATGAAAAAGAGGTATCCTTGCAGTGCGACGCTTTCAACCATGTTCTCCCTTCCGCTTGAGTGCCGTAGCAAACGAAAGTTTTAGCCATGTAAAGCTTTAATATCGAAAAATGAGCCTCCAGGATGACGCCAAACTCTCGCAAAAGAAACATTGCGTGAAGGGACCAGGAAAAGGGACAAAAAAAAAAAAAAAGAAGAGCGCGATCCACCTTGGTTACTGTATTTCGGTGCGCATTGTCTTGGAAGACCCAGTAAAAAACCAGAGGTCATCAACAAGGTCAATGACGAGAAGATATCAAGACAACCACCATTTTCACGAAATTTCACAAATGCAACGCTAATGCATGTTCATACCGTTGGGTACTGGCTGTATTTCCACGAACCTACAATACAGTAAGCTGTAAATTTTTTCTGGAGGCGCAAAAAGCCGGCACAAAGTTCGAAAAACACGTAGTTTATAAGCAAATGTTTACTTTTATGCAAATAACGAGCTGCTCCTTGCATTGGAATGACAGTGCGCGGCAGATCCTTTCCGATGATCGCAAAAAATGGACAGATCGCCATGCTGTCATTCATGGATCAAGGGGGTTTTTTTTTATTTTTCAAAGCGCGATTTGACCGTCTTCGTACAATTCGATATATAGCTGCTACTTTAGAGCTTGCAGCCTATCCAGCAACCGATTCTAAACCATGCGTACCAAGTGCGCAGCCGATATCCAATGTGCGCTTTTATGATATGGCAAAAGAGAAAGAAAATCATATTCAAGTGAAAATGTGAAAACAATCTGCTTTCCGAGTATCTTGACGCGCCATGGAAGGCAGTAAAATTGATGGCTTCCGCCGAGTGTCATTTGCCTGAGGTGACTTCAAACGATTCGCTTCATGGGATGGCGAGATATCGCGCGTCTGTTGAATTTTTTTTTCCAACACGTGATGAAAATGGGAGGAGCACGTCGGCAATGCAGGAGGTTGTCATTGGCTGATGCGGAGTGCGAACGAAAAGGGACTGGGCTCAATTGACACCTTGGACCCCAAAAAAAAAGCTGTGTTTTTTCTTTTTTCCCTCTTTTACACGAATTTTATCATGTGGTTGCCTTTAAAGCCCCTGGACAGCTATAGCGACCGCACCAAGCTGACGCTGACGGCCGTGGCGGCTTCGAGTCTCACGGCACTTTCATTGCTGTCTTGGCAGGCGGCACGCCGCCAGCAACGGGCAAAAAAGCTCAAGCGAGACCTGGTGCATGGCGACCTTGCGGCGTCGTTGCCTTTGTCGTCGTCGTCCCAGCAGCTGAATGCACTCGGCCTTGTTGGGTCACCGTCACCGACCACGAAAAAGGCGGCGACTGGTGTGCGGCCACACGATCCGACGCTGATCGAGGAGCAACTTGCGCGAAACCAGGCGTTTCTGGGGTCGGACGGCCTGGTGCAGGTGCGACAGGCACACGTGGTGGTGGTGGGCACCGGCAGCGTGGGCTCGTGGGCAGCACTGATGCTTGCGCGGTCAGGCGTGCAGCAATTGCGCGTGATCGACCCTGCGCGGCTCCAGCAGCAGGATGTCGCGTCCCATGCCGCGGCCACGCCACGCACCATCGGCATGGCAAAAGTCCACGCACTCCAGGCCATCATCGCGCCCATTGTGCCCTTTGTCCACGTCGACGCCATCCACAGCGAGTGGCAGCCGCGTCATATCATGGACGTCGTCATGGAAATCTCAAAAACAACGGAAACAACGCCCTCGTCCTCCTCGTCCGCCTCTTCCACCAACGACAACACCTCGGCAAACTCGCGCATCATGGTCATCGACTGCCTCGGCCACACTTCCTTGGACGCCAAGGTGAAGTTGATCCAATTCTGCCGCTCGTGCGATATTCCCATCATCTCGGCATTGGACCCTGGCAACAAGGTCGACCCCACACGCATCCAACTCACCGATATCAGCGATACCTTTGGTAAAAAAAAAAAAAAAAATTGGAAAAAAAAACATGGGCAATTCCTAATCGCTCACCTATTTGTGTGCAAAATTTAGACGATCCCTCTGCCAAGCTGCTGAGACGACGACTAAAGTTACTTGGTATCGATCGCCACCTGCCTGTAGCCTACTCGACCGAGAAACCAACAAATCCCAAATACGTCACGCGTGAGTCGCAATTGTCGTTTTTTGAATGAAATAATAGACTGATCGCGTTTTTTTTTTTTTTTTTTTTTTTTTTCATCCAGATGGTGATGAGGTGCATCACTTTGACGACCAAAGCCGCGCTTTGCCCGACGTGCGATCCAGACACACGCCCATTGTTGGCGCCATTGCAGCCATGTATGGCATGACTCTGACTACGTACACGCTCTTGCATCTCGCCGACTTTTCTGCATACCAAGCCCCGCCCATCAGGCAAAAGGACAAGCAGTGCACACGCATCTACGACGACCTGCGCAAGCGCGAAAAGCAGGTGTATGGCACAACGTAAGAAAATAAGCAAAAAAAAAAGAAAAAAAAAGAAAAACAAACATGTTGCTCAAGTGGTTCTCCCTTTTCAATGCATTCAGCGAGGCGCCATTGACTCACCAAGAGATCGCGTACATTTATGAGGAGCTGTGGCACGGCAAGAGCGCCGTGTCGGGCCCTCGCGACCGTCTTACTCTGGTGCGCTGGGACAGAACCAAGCCATTGTCCTTGACCAATGCCGTGTGCATGTCCAAGGACGAGGCGCGCGCTCACGACGAGCTGCCAGCAGACACGGACTTGCACGCACATTATGACCAAGGTAAAAAAAAAAAGAAAGACGAGCAAATGACGCGGAGTTCCTCTTAATGCTTTTTTTTTTCGTTTTCTACAGACGTTGTCGCCTTTATTGAAAAGCAATTCCAAGACCAGCACAACTTTGACGCCATTTGGAATTAAGCATGGAGTCCAGACTCTCCTCCCTCCCCTTGTAGATATCACATAGATGCATTCATAAAAAACCCCAACGATACTCCATTCTGTAATCGTTTACAAGCGCAAAAAGTGCCATCCTGACGCCACCACGCGATTCTGTGCCTCCTGATTTCATCTAAGGTTGTGTTCTTTACGAAAGAAAAGGACAAACGAGGTCGAAACAATTAGATTTTCGATTTTTACGCGCAAACAGCGAATAATCGTAGAGTGGCATAAGATTTTAGTGCGCTAACTTTTTACAAAGGAAAAAAGAGGAGGCAGGCTTTCGTTTGAGCCCCACCTTGTGACTCTGGATGCACGATTGTGAAAGCGATGGCTGTTGAAAATTTTATGCCGTGGGGGCAACGATTTTTTTCAAAAAAAAAGCCCAATTCCTCAGATCGTCCTCAAACCTGAATGGCTGGTAGGCACCAATTGGTAGTATAGGATGGCAAGTGTCACGAGCTTCTACTTTGTGGATTTGGAGAAAATCGCGGTTGAGTGAGCTGGAGGCCATGGTTTCAAATGCTCATCCTTGAACAACGAAACGTGCTAGAGTCAATCAGTCGACATTTTCTCGGAGAGAATCATCCAAAGATTCATAATAATGAATTGAGTGGTGCCGTGATTGCGCACGATCCGGAATATCGACGCGTCCAAAATGACCCCGAAAAAACGCGGTTTCGGCGCGTCGTTATTCACGCGCAAAGCGCGATTTTTGTATTCCTCTACATACCACGTGTGCGCACGTACCATATGCGCGAGATATGTTCGTTTCAAGCCGCTATATCAAGTGGTTAATTCGTGTCATTAATTTGAAAATCGGGCTCTTTGGTGCATTATTTGTCGATTTTCTCGCCAACCTACATAACGAACGTCGGTCGCGCCATAATCGACTTGATGCGGGCACTGCCTTTTTGCTTCCCTCCAAGTTTCGTGACGATCCATCAGCTTTTTTCGATTTTCGAAAATTGACCAGGGGTCATCCAGGGCTTTTGTCCAATTTTAATTCTGGCCAATTGCTTGCCATCTACGCGACCTACAGACGTCTGTTTGGGCTCAAATGAAAGCCTGTCGCGTGACCTTTCCAGCACGGCGCGAGAATCAGCTAATAGGCTTCCAGGACGACCCTCAAAAAGGCAAAATGGAGGGTTATATCGCATTTTTGCATGTTACTCGTCTTGAATGATGATGCTCCAGAAGAATACCGATATGATGCAAAAGGCAGGGAGCTGGGGCATCATCCATATGCTTGGTGCAGCTTCAGGTTTCCTGTTGCCTTTTGAGCAATTTGCATTTTTCCAATGACGCTGTGAAAATCCTTAGGTTTAGGCCCTCCGCGTTTTTTTTTTATCGAATCCATGAGACTCTGAATCGCTCTCTTTTCGTGTGATGGGGTGAGGATGGCTACTTTTTTTTACGATCTTATAGATAATATTAATTTCTTTCTTGCAACAAACAAACGAGTTTAATGGGGGTTGATTCGTGGGGGGTGTTCTATTTTCTAAATGATGAAATCTACAAAATTTAATCAACTTCCTCAATGGTGGGCTCGGAGGCGTCACCACCGGCACCAGGGAAGCCACCGGGGGCGGCACCGCCGGGGAAGCCGCCGGGAGCAGCGCCAGGGGCACCACCGGGGGCGCCACCAGCACCTTGATACATCTTGGTCATGATGGGGTTGACGATCTCCTCGAGCTCCTTTTGCTTGGATTCGTACTCCTCCTTGGAGGCCTCCTGGGAGGCATCCAACCAGGAGATGGCCTCATCGACGGCCTTTTGGATGGTCTCCTTGTCCTCGGCGGAGAGGGCACCGGCGACCTTTTCGTCGTTCAAGGTGTTGCGCAAGTTGTAAGAGTACGACTCGAGGCCGTTCTTGGCAGAGATGCGGGCGGCAGCCTCCTCATCCTCGGCCTTGTACTTCTCGGCATCGGACACCATGCGCTCAATCTCCTCCTTGGAGAGACGGCCCTTGTCGTTGGTGATGGTGATCTTGTTGGACTTGCCAGTGGTCTTGTCGAGGGCAGACACGTTCAAGATACCGTTGGCATCGACATCAAAGGTGACCTCGATCTGGGGAACACCGCGGGGAGCGGGGGGGATGCCCGAAAGCTCGAACTTGCCGAGCAAGTTGTTGTCCTTTGTGCGCGCACGCTCACCTTCAAAGACCTGGATCAACACACCGGGCTGGTTGTCGGCATAGGTCGAGAAGATCTCGGACTTCTTGGTGGGCACGGTCGTGTTGCGCTTGATAAGAGCAGTCATGACGCCACCGGCGGTCTCAATACCGAGCGACAGAGGAGCAACATCCAAAAGGAGGAGCGAGTCGGTCTTCTCGGACGTGTCACCGGACAGAATGGCGGCCTGGACAGCAGCACCATAGGCAACAGCCTCATCGGGGTTGATCGAGCGGTTGGGCTCCTTGCCATTGAAGAAGTCGGAAACCATCTTTTGGATCTTGGGGATACGGGTGCTATAAAAAAAAGAAAAAGGTGAGCCAAATGACGTCATTTGATGGCAATTGTCGCGGTTTGACGCGTTTTTTTCGCCATTTTTTTTTGTTTTTTTTGAAAGGAAACACTTACGAGCCACCAACCATGACAACGTCATCGACGGAGGCCTTGTCGATCTTGGCGTCGCGGAGGACCTTCTCGACGGGGTCCATGGTGGAGCGGAAGAGATCTTGGTTCAATTCCTCGAAACGAGCACGAGTGATGGAGGTGTAGTAGTCAATACCCTCGAACAACGAGTCAATCTCGATGGTGGTTTGAGCAGACGAAGACAGGGTGCGCTTGGCACGCTCGCACGCGGTGCGGAGACGGCGGAGGGCACGGGGGTTGCCCGAGATGTCCTTCTTGAACTTGCGCTTGAATTCTTGCATAAAGTGGGACACGAGACGGTTGTCAAAGTCCTCACCACCCAAGTGAGTGTCACCAGCAGTGGCCTTGACTTCAAAGATGCCATCCTCGATGGTCAAGAGCGACACATCAAAGGTACCACCACCCAAATCGAAGATGAGCACGTTGCGCTCGCCCTCGGTCTTCTTGTCAAGACCATAGGCAATGGCGGCGGCAGTGGGCTCGTTGATGATGCGGAGCACGTTCAAACCGGCAATCAAACCAGCATCCTTGGTGGCTTGGCGCTGCGAATCGTTGAAGTAGGCAGGGACCGTGATGACGGCGCTCTTGACCGTGGAGCCAAGGTAGGCCTCGGCGGTCTCCTTCATCTTGATCAACACCATAGACGAAATCTCCTCGGGAGTGAACGTCTTGCTCTCGCCCTTGTATTCGACAGAGATCACGGGCTTGGTTTCAACGTCAATGACCTTGAAAGACCAGTGCTTCATGTCAGATTGAACCTCAGCATCCTGGAAACGACGGCCAATCAAACTAGAGAAAAAAAAAAGGTGGACACGGGTCAGTAAACATGCCAAAAAATCCCAAAAAAATCATGCTTTGGCCCAAAAAAAAACACCAGTCGCCACTGCCTCCCCCTTTCTGCGCACTTTGTTCGGCCTGCATGCATTCGCCCCCTCCCCTCCCCCAATCCCTTATCAATGGGCTCAATGGCTCCCAAAATGCCCTCCTTGCCCCCCCTCGAAACAATAAAACGACGTTTTTCCACTTACCGCTTGGCGTCAAAGACGGTGCCAGAGGTGTTCAAGGCAGCCTGGTTCTTGGCGGCATCACCAATCAAGCGCTCGGAGTCGGTGAAAGCGACGTACGAGGGGGTGGTGCGGTTACCCTGGTCGTTGGCAATGATTTCCACACGGTCGTTTTGCCAGACACCAACGCAAGAGTACCTGTTGTCAAAAAAAAAAAAAGCGATAGCCGTCAGCAATCGCACGCGTCACAAAGAGGCACAGGAAAAAAAAACACTTACGTAGTACCCAAATCAATACCAACTAGACAAAAAAGAAAAAAAAAGAAAAAAAAGCACGCGTGTCAGATTTTTGTGGAGAAACACACGCAAGGGTGTGTTCGTGTGAATAGATGCGCGTGCGCGTCATGGTCACGGGCTGTCACCATGACAACACCAATCCCCCTTTTTTGCCAAAAAGGCACATCATGATCCTGTTACGCTCGCTTTCACGTTTTTGTGGCCGAGCGCGCAAAGAAAAGGATGCCCTCGAGTCGCGGCGGCGCGTCATCCTGTTGCACGTTGCATTGCCCTGTATACTTACCAGCTTTTCCTTCAGACATGATAATTTACAATGAAATTGAGGGAGAAAAAGAGGAAAAAATGGCGCCTTTCTGTTGGTGTTCTTTTTTAGCTGGGCCCGACAAAAAAAAAAATTAGCTTCGTGGCTTATTTCCAGCCCAGCACACGCTGGGATTGGGTACTTTTTGACTATCGCGTTCACTATGGAAGCTGAGAGAATCGCAAGGAACGTTTCCCTGGCGGGGGGACGTACGTCAGGTTCCTGTTTTTGGACCTTCTAAGGAGAGTGCCCGTGTGACCATCAAAAAAAAAAGAAGCCATTGCATTGCCGTGCCCTGATTCATGCAGCTGGTGTCATCCCTTGAAAACCTGATTTCCGCTTTTTTTTTTTTGGCATTTTTTTGGGTATTTTTTTATTTATTTTTTTCAACTTGATCATGATCACAAAAGCATAAAAATGTATGTACAACCAGCCATTGGATGTTGACAAAGAATAAAAATCATGCTGGGCAAGCCCTTGCATGACAATGAATACAAAAAAGGGGGGTAAGAGAAGGGAAAATGCATAGCGAAAATAGAGAAGCAACTTTTTTAGGCACTGGGCATTCATTAGCATATGTTGGGGAAAAAAAAAAAGAGGGGGACGACGCGTACAGGCCGTGAGGGTTAGGACAAAGAGGAGGAAATAAATGAAAAACGAGAGGAAAGTTGGACGCACGAGCGGCAGCAAGGCTCATTTTAATAGCGGGCAACTGTTTCGCTTGTGTCCGTACTTGCCACACCAGGCACTGTTTAAAAAAAAAAAAAAAAAAAAGACGCGCGTGAGCAAAAAGAGGGAACACAAAGCTGTCAATTCATCGTCCCAAAACGAGCTTACCATTGGCCGCCCTCCAGATTCACGGGCTTGATGACAAACGTCATGCGTGGATCCATCGTGTTACGTTTGGGTGGATAATAAGGGTATGGGAACGACACTTTGAATAACTTGCGAGGGGGGAAATAAAAGAGGATGAGGGTGAAGGAAAAAAGCAAAACAAAAAAGCAAAAAGAAAGCGCGTGTTGCTTGCAATTGAGCACGACAACGACCCTTTTTTCTAGACGTCTCCTATTTATAATCAAGACCCATTGATCTGGAGAACATGTCGTATTATGTAAAATAGAGGGGGTGATAAAAAAAAATAGGGTACATGTGCGGGAAGTCTTTTTTGTCTCTCTGAATTTGCTTTTGATCTGCACAGACTCGGACATCCTACATGGCGGAGCCCTTCATTCTGCCTTCCAATGTCCACTGTTGTCATCTCCCCCGTTCTCATGTCAACCCGTGACTTAAAAAGGGGGTGGGCGCCAAAAAAAAAAAAAAAAAAGCAAGAAAAAGAAAATTCGTTCATCTGTCAAGCATGGCGCGTCATTGGAGCCGTCGTCCTTTCTCCCCTGAAACGAGGGCCCATGACTCGCCTGTTTATTAGGGTGCCTCGAGGTGTTGCTGCGCGTAAAAAAGTGTGTCAATGGGCCACACAAAAGCAAAACGAAAAGAAAATGGGAATAAAAAGGAGATAAAAAGTGACGCAACGATTGTTTTTTTTTTTCCAACGCAATCATGGATGGGCCAAGGACGGAGCGGGCGCCTGAATGCGAAAGAAAAAAAAATCCCCGTGGCCAACATCCGTTGGAGAACCCGCGCGCGCGCGAACGCATTGCGCGCCATCTAGCCGCGTCATGGGACCCATTGGGCCAAGCGCGCCCCTCCTTATTTTTATTTCTCCCACCATCTCGGATGTTAAGGGTGGACAAAAACCATTTTTTTATGTGTGAAATTTTTCTGCAAGGCAAGCTTCTTTCATTCTTTGCATTTTAAGCTTTTTCATCCTTCGCCGCCCCGCAAGGGTGGGTGAGAATGCACAGTGATATCCTTATAACCATGCCGCTCATTGCCTCTTTGCCAGCTGCATGGGTCTGCAGGCTCCCCCACCTCCATTGCCGACGCGACTTGCGAAAAAAAAAAGACGATGAAAATGGCAAAAGACTCCTTGTTTGGACGCGTCGCCGTTGTCCTGGGCCCTCGTCGCCATAGCCCGTTCAATTGCATCCAAGTGGGTGATGATCTGCATAGAATGAAAAGCCGCACATGACGCTTTTTGCTTGATGTTTACCAATTTTGCGCGGCAAATGGACATGGATGGCACATGGCAAACAGGCCCATGAGCAATGGCATGGGATGGAGAAAGGGGGGGGGAGGAAGAACACGCAAAAGGGTCCTTGGTCACCCGCCACCCGACAACTCGTCTGCAAGTGCACCCATCAACCCTGACCAAATATCTCTTTTTTTCACATTTTGCTAATCGCGGCCCCTCGCCATTCATTTGCTCCCCACTCCCTTCTCTCTTTCCGTCCTACGTGGCTCCTAACAATGAGTTAAAAAGCATTGATCGAATGATGTTGCCATTCTTGGGCCTGGACAACGCGCAGTTTGAACTGGAATTTCGAAAGAAGCGCGTCGTGATTGTTGAAATGACTGTCATCTGACGCGCAATGCATGAAATCAGGCCAAACGTGCGTCATATCATAGACCCTGCTCGTTCCATCGGCCCGGATTCTTTTTCTGATAAAAAGCGACCATTGAGCGAGAAATGGTGGCCAATTTGCATGCCATTGGCCCAAAAAAAAATGGCCATTATCCTATCTGGATCAACACGGCGACAAATGGTGAAGAGCAGAATAAAATATATACTTTGTTTTTAATTTAAATGAGTGGTATACGGCAAAAGGGGGCGGGGGTGGGGGAAAAAAGGAGGGGAGAGGGTGGAAAAAAACAGGCAAAACAAGTAAAACAAGTTCAAAAACGAGGATTTCACACGGATGGCGAAACGTAGCGTTGGTGGTGATGATGCTGTTTTTGCTGCTTGTGGGGCAATGCGTGACTCAGATGGTCGTGGCCTCGTTTCCTAGCAATGGGGATGGGCGACGACACACTCAATGGTGACGACAAGTGCGTGAGGACAATGCGGCCGGTCAAAAAGCACACGAGCGCTTCCAATTGCAACAGAGGATTGTCGGCATCATCGCCCTCCAGCGGCGCGCGTGCATGGCCCGTGCCATTTTCGTCGTTTTGGTCGTTTTGGTCAATGTCGTCGGTGCACACCACTTGCCATTGCCGCAGGCGCTCAAAGGGCGGATCGTCCAACGTTGACAGGCGCGTGATGCCGTCGTCAATGGCCAGCATGGCGCCACGCGGCCGATTGCGCAAGAGCCCCCTGGCAAACAGGCGCGAAATGTGTGCAATGCTGGGCTGGCCAAGGAAACGCATATCGGCAAGCACCTTTGCATACGAATCGGCATCGAAGCAATACTGACGAAAGGTGATCGGGATGTGATTGTCTTGCTGCAGGACAACGAGATTCGCTGCAAAGACCGTCAAGTGATGCACAAGGTCCTGGAGCACACGCCGCCCAGTCTCAACTTGAATCGAATCGACACTGTGCGCGAATTGATCAAAGATGAACAGGTATCCCAGCCACGATAGAGGCAGCTGGATCAGCCGCAACGTCTGGATCCCATAATGCCGAGTGATCCGCGGCACAAGTTGCTGGATAAACGCATCCGTGACGCGCGCATCCTTGACCGGGAAAAGAACCTCAGGGTGCCAAACGCGCGGATTGTTGAAAACAAGAGAGTGGAACCGTGTGCATGCGTTGCCAAGCTGTTGCAAATCTTGCAATCCAAGATGCTGGATTACTTGTAATAGAATTCCCTCGTCAAGCTTGAATATTGACATTCGATAGGCAAAAAAAAAAAAAAGAATAAGCACAAAAAAAAAAATAAAAAAATAAAAAAAAATAAAAAAGAAAAAAAAAGAGAGCAGCTCGGGCCATGCGACTTTTTGGAGATTAAAAGCGGAAAGGCGGATGAGAAAAAAAAAAGCAAAAAGGGGGGGGGGAGAGAGAGGGCAACAAGCAAGCCAACAAAGCTTGCCCATCTGGCCTGGCTGTAAACAAAAAAAGATGGGTCCCCAGTGGAAAAAAAAAAAAGGGGGGGGAGAGGGAAAAAGACAAGGCCAAAAGAGCAAAAAGCAAGGACGCAAAGGGTGATGTGCGACATGAATCAAAAGCGCCACGTCCCTCTGGGGAAGAAATCATGGTTTTGGCTGCCAATTCTTCGCTCGTCTCGCGTCAAAGTTCACACAACAAACACGCGTCCACAAAAGACAAGGCGTCAGAGAGGGCTGGGTACCTCAACTTTTGTTTTTGACGGCCCGTCCATCAAAAAAAAAAAAAAAAAAAAAAAACTCGACAATGTCACGCGTCACCTGACCGTAAAACGATGACCCAATAAAGGGGTGGTGGGAGGGCGCACCCTGGCCATGGTGAGTGTGTGTAAGTGAATTTTCGTTTTCTTTTTTTTTTTTTTTTTTTGTTGTTTTTACTTGTAAACAATGAGCAATGGGATGAAAGAGAATAAGAAAAAAAAGGGGGGGTATCTGATTCTAAATGACCAAGGAGGCGTAGCAATTGGCAAGAAAAATCAATGTTTACGGGCCAGCCATCGATTGAGTTGTTGCGCCAATCCATGAACGCCCTGATTCCATTGATCTTGCAAACACAAGCAGAGCCAGTGCGTTTGGTTCCTTTTCGAATAGGTCATTCCTTGTACCACGTATGCCTTTTTACATAAAAAATGAATGGCGACATGGAGAGGTGAGCCTATTTTTAATGGCAATCCAAAGTTTTCCCCCCCTTTTCCCCCCTTCCCCCCTTTTTTTCTACCTGATCGCGCAGCAAGTAAGGGACGCCGCCGCCCACTTCATATGTCATCTTCATGTCATGCAGTCTGGCAGTGAGCCATTCTGTCTGTTCGGTCGCTTGGACGAGCAGTGCCTTGTTCAACGTCAACATGGCCATAGCCCCGCCCGTCGCACCGAGCCAAAATGACTGCAGTGTCACTCCAGGCACGCTGTCCCAGTAGGTTCGCCACCGTGTCGCCATGGCAAACAAGAGAAAGAGTTTTGAGAACAAAATAAAGTAAAGGGGGGTGCAAATTGTGTGTGTGTTTTTTTTTTCTCGGCCGGGAAAAAGTCAGTTGAAAGGGCCGCTTGGACCCAAGATCCGACCAATGGCGCACTCTGTTTTTTTCCTTTGTTTGCCAAATGACGCTAGGAATTCGCGACGTGGGGTCAAATGCCTTTCCATTGTTGATGCATGGCCAAAAGAAACGACAAGGGGATGTTTCTTTTTTGTCACTTGTCATGCAAGCACCCTTGAATCCCACTTTGGAGCCATAAACCATACGTATGGCGCATAAAAATGTGTGGATGAATTCAGGAACTCGTGGCCGCGCAGATCGATTTTTTTTTTGTTTTTTTTCACTCACTTCTCCAAGCGGGTTGCTAACGCACGCACTACATCCGATCAATTGAGGTCGCGTTAGAAAGTGACGATTCAGAGGCATCGAATGGACACGGTCTCTTTGGTACGAGGAAAAGGAAGAAAAAAAAAAAGCTAAAAATTGCGCGCTCGCTCTTGATCAGCCTGTTCGGCTACAAGACACTGATGAGATAATCATCAGCTCTTCCACGTTTGCGCAATGCAGCATCCGTGTACAATGTAATATCGCGCTGAAATGGACGACAAATAAAAAAATGCACGTTTTTACACATCCAAACCGTCCAGATCGTTTTTTAATGCCCTGGCACCGCCACCCAACCGACGCTTCTGGGCCGCAGCTCTCCATCGAGATGCCTATCCTGGATAAAACTCTTTTTTTCGGGGACAAGAAATCCCTAGTTTTCCAATTTCGATGCTGTAAATGGCTGTGATGCTTTATTTTCAAGGTATAAAAGTGTCAAAAGATGGCAAAACTCGAACAAGGTCACTGTTTTTTCTTGAACAGGCCATTTTTGAGCCAGCTGGGGACGGGTTTGCTGCCCGTCGAGCCGGATCCGCTGCTGCTGTTCGCCTTTGACGAGGATGCGCCGCTCGACGTGCCTGGAGGAGGCGTGGCCACGGGGACGTCCATGGGCTCGATCTTGTCCATGTATGTCTGTGAGAGCACGGCAGCCGTCTTTGGTCCAGCGGCGGGATTCAGCCAAACAAGCATCAAATTCGAAGCCGGCGCCAGTCCAGCCTTGTACAGCGTGACATGCGGATCCACAAGCTTTGTTCGCGGCGGAAGGCACAGCAGGAACGCGCGGTCCGGCGTTGCGAGCGTGGAACCAAGGAATTCGTACAAATCACCCACTAAAAAACACGAAAAAATCGAGAAAAACAAGAAAAAAAAAAAAGGGGGGACGGGGGTCAGCTGGCCACCCACAGACATCTGCCTGCGCCATCCAGTGCACCATCCAGTGCGCCAATTCACACATACCTTTCTCTTTGGATTCAAACGTGGCTTGCAGCACGGTCAAGTCGGGCAGGCGAACACGGATCGTCGTCTTTGGATATTTTTTCATGCGCTCCAATTCCTCGGCCTGGCGCATCTTTTGCGTCTTCAATGGACTACAGACACACATGAAAAAAAAAAAAAACCGGTCAAATTGCCAAGAAAAAAATAAAGAATCAGGTTATAGAGACTTACGCGTCTTCCAGCTTTTGGCGATATTGCACCTGTGCCTTGTATAATTGAGCAACCTGGTTCGAGTCTAGCTTGTAAAATGTATCGGGCACTTGGACTAGCACGCAAAAAAAAGGACACAAAAATAAAAGTATGAGGTGCTGTCCGCGATGGAAGCCTGTTTGTCCACAAAAAGAGCTCGTTTACCTTGTTGTTGTGCATTGCTGGGCGGACGAAACACCTTGACCTGGCGATCGACAGCAGGAGCAGCTGCCCTGGCTTCACTTTCACCAGCAGGAGACGCAGCCACAGCCTGTTGTTGGGAAGACATACGAGAAAAAGGTGAAAAGGGGGGCAAAAAAAAGGGGAGAAAATAAGGAAAGAAAGCAAAAAGTCCAAAAAGCTGACGTACCACACAACTGGCGGATCTCTTATTTTTTTGCGACTGCGCTGCATTTGCACAATTGTCCTGATCCGCCCACCTTTTTGCACCTTTTTTCATTGTTTTTTGTCTTTTTGTTTTTGACACGGCCCACGGCATGGGATAGTGGATCGACGGCAGCATCAAGCATGCTAATTGCGCTTGTAGGAGAAATAAAAAATCCGCGCCTTGTGCGACCTCCTGAATTCGCCTTTTTTTTTGCTCTTTGTGCCTTTTGTACATGAAACGCGACGCAAAAGATAGAACTTTCTCTGTTTCCTTTTGTCCCTGCCTGTTGATCACAATGAAATAAATTCACTCTCGGCCACATTGCTCTCCCCTTTTTTCTCATTTTCCTTCCCCAGCATCTTTTTCCATCCATATCCGCCAAAAATATAAAAAAGAATGCGCAAAATCGATAATACTCAGCCATGGTCCCTGCCAACGACCACGTATGCAAGCATTGGTGCTGCACGCGCCACGGAAAAGGACCGAGGCACGCATACCAGGCGGCAACAGCCGAATTCAACCCAGCAGCGTGGATCAAAGCAGCCATATCGGCGTGTGCGCGCCTTGAGGCCAAAGACAAATATCAAACGACTATCGCCCGACCACCGCTTCATCCTCAAGCTCTTCCTGACCATCTGCTTCATCTTTTTTGCCATCTTTTTCTTTCAGCGCTTCTTTGAGCTTTGGAGCTATCATTACAAAAGTAAGAAAAAATCGCATAAATTGACGACGCGACGCGTCTTCTCATTGTTCTACGTATTTTTTTCTTTTTGCTTTTTACGCAATTCAACAGGCATTCCGACAGACGTGGCCGCGCAGCTCATTGACGAAATACCCTCTGCGCCGTCGCTGGCATCCCAATTACTTGCGCACACCAATGCGCGACTGGCAGGTACACCGCAAGCCTTGGATGTGGCAAAACAAACAAAACAAACATGGCAACGATCGCTGCCTCACGTGGACATGACACCCACAACAATGGAGCTGAATTGGCCGCTCTTGCAGCAACTGGACGTCATCGATGGTTCAAACGTCTTTCAACGACGTTGGACGTACGACAATTCCAAACCAGTGGCCACCGACATTCCCACCATTCCATTTCATGGTAATAAGACCCGTCTCCTTTTTCTTGTTTTTTTTCTCTCTTTTCCTTTGTTTCTTTTGCTTTCTGTCGAAAACGCTGCTTCTATGAATCCATCGCCCCCTTTTTCACCGTGCTGACACCCCTATTTTATGATTGATTTCAGCATTTTCGGCGGACGGGAATGTTACGGGCCACGTGGTGGACGTTGGTGCTGGCCTGGCGCACGATTACGCTCGATTGGAGACAAAAGGGCTTCGCTTCACAGAGACCATTGCCCTGATCCGCTACGATGCACAGCAGCCCATGTTGGCAGGCTATCAGGTCACGTTAGCACAGCGTCACGGGTGCGTCGGCGCCTTGTTGTATGCCGATCCGCGCGAAAATAGCCACAAAAACGGCCCTGATACGCCACACGACGCCTATCCGGTCGGTCCATGGCGCGCACCCGCGTCCAAAGCGTTTGCCTCGGTCATGGACCTCGCCACGGGTATCCACGTGCCAGCCGACATGCCGCTGGCACCGGAAACCCCCGAAAACGCGTCAAAAGAGCAAAACGCGCTCCCCACCATCCCATCGCTGCCAATCTCGTGGAATGACGCGCAATTCCTCATGAACCGCGCGAATTCAAGTTCCGACAACGCGGTTTCAAATGTGGAGGTGCGTCTCGTCAATGTCAATCAGCGCGCGCCGCGAACTTTGCATCACATCACGGCACGCATCCCAGGCCAACAAGACATTGACAAGGCCGTCATCATCGGTTGCCAGCGCGACGCATTGGAAACCTCGGGCGTCGTCGAAAGCGCATCCAGCTCGGCCATCATGGTAAAAAAAAAAATTTGCCAATTTTCCCATGATATTTTGCCATTTTGCACACAATGGCTGACAACACGACTCCTTTTTCCTTGTTTTTATTGTTTCTATTTCTTTGACTATAGGATGAGCTTGTACGCACACTTGGTGTCCTGATGAAAAAGGGGTGGCGTCCGCGTCGCACGATTGTGCTCGCGTCGTGGGATGCGGCGGCGTACGGCCAGGTAGGCCCTGCCGCATGGGTGCATACGAACCAGGCGTGGTTGTACAAGGACGCCGTCGCGTACGTCGACATTGGCAGTGTTGCAGGCGAGCTTTTCGACGCGCAGGGCTCGCCATTGCTACAACGCCTTCTTTTCGACCAGTGCCAAGACCTTTTTGATCACGACCAGGGCCAATCGCTCTACGACCTGTGGAAAAAGAGCGCGTCCATGCAGGGCCGCCCGCTTGACTCGCTGCTGCGCCCAATCGCCTTGGACAACCCCGGAACCGCGTTTTTCTATAGACTTGGGATCCCATCCTTGTCCATGCGCTTCACTTCTAATCATTTTGGCGTCGCACACACCAACGACGACAAGTAAGACATAATACATGGCAAAAACGATAGAAAAAACATTGCTAAAAACGCCAATTATCCTTTTTTTCATTTTTAGCTTGGATTGGACCTACCGATTTGGTGATAGCAAGCTCGTTTACCATCGAATGCTCGTCAAATTGTCGGCCCTTGTTGCGCTGCATCTGTCGAGCGACCCAGTTTTGCCATTGTTTCCCTTGGACTACGCAGATCGTATGGTCGATGCAATCCAGCAACGCATGCAAGCCGCCCATGCAGACGATGCACCAGCATGGACACCGCTGCGCGACGCGCTTTATACCCTGCAGATCACCAGTGCCAAGTTTGATCGCAAGATGACCAAAGCCCAGGATGCCTTTGACCAAAGGAAGCACTATAGCAAAAAGCTGCAGCGCCAGGCTGTCCAGATCAACACCGCCGTCGCCCAGTTTGAGCGTACCTTTCTCGACGCCATGGGCCTGCCGGGCCGCACGTGGTACAAACACGCCGTCTACGGCCCCGACGCAGAAAATCCGGCACAAATCGTCACATTTCCCGCTCTCGACGCCACTAATGCCACTTCCTCCGCCGTGGAACAGCGCATCACCGCTCTTGTCGTTACTGCCACTGATCTCCTCTCGTAATAACATCACAATAAAAGCGCAAAAACATTGCATTGTGCAGACCTGTCTATGTAAAAAACTTAAAATCGAAAAAATGGCCATCATCACCTGTCCATTGGCCGTGATCGATCGCGTTTTTAATGTGCATATCATAATATTCTTTTCAGTAACAAATGAGCACCAGTCATGACTTGTCTGGCATGACACTCTTTCTGCAAAAGCGCCAAATGCTGTAAAAGCTTGAATTTTAAAGTTCCTCGCCAACCAGACGACTCCGAGTGCCGAAATACACACTGACGTGAAACGACGAGCAAGAAAACAAGGTGGGACATAGTTTGTAACTGTCGAGAGCCACTGAGAGCACGCCACGCGTAATCCAAAATTTGGCCCTGGTTAGTACCCAAACGGAAAAGTTGAAAATCAGGTCTTCAGAATTCCCCCAAACTCGGGCACAAGATGAAGAGCATGGCAAAACCAACAAAAATGCAAGAAAACAAGTCGATCCATCTGTTCATTGTCGAGCAATGCGCAATCTAGATTTAAATTTCAATGGCAATTTGCACGGGAAGAACGCGCCCATAAAGCCGCGCCGACGCGTCCATTAGCAAGAGAGACGTCAGAAGCATAAACGTGATTGGGAACAGACGCGTGTCACTCGACATCTGACGCGGTTATTCGCGCGTCGAAAATTACCTATGGTTTTAAAAGCGCGTCAAAAATGTCAAAAATCATCTTATTCATTGATCACGGATGTTGACGTACGCAGCAAGACAATCTCTTTCTGATGATATAACTTTTAGGGTGCTGCGGTCAATCCTCGTCAAATTTGCCTAGGCATAAAAAAACGCAGCTTTTCGCGTGTTTCGCGAAAACCTGCCAATGATCGCCAGGTTTAAATTGCATACTTATCGGTGAAGGGAGACCATCTACTATGTAGTTGAATGGCGCGGCGATCTGAGGACTTCTGCTGAGTTTGGCATCGCTCCGAGCAACCTGAGCAGTTTTGCAAAAGAAATCAAGCTTGGAAAATAGGTCAAACCACGTCAAACGCGCTCGTCATGCCGTCGCACAGCCGTGGGCGCGGGCGCGGGCGCGTTGGAAAGCGCTAATGGCAACTAGATGGGATACAGCAACTGCACCTTTCCAACGGGCGATTTCGCTAATGTATGACTGGATGCGCTGTGATTTCCTGAATTTTTAGAAACGAGCGCATTCATGTTTGGTGCCATTGCCTCCTTGCTGTTCCAAAGAAAGTCCAGAAGGACGCGTCTGGGCACGAAAAAGTAGAAAAGAATGTAAAAGGCAAGTTTCTCTTAGTGTCGAGCGGGTCATCTTGTGACCTCATGCGTCTCTGTGTTCTCGTCATGGCTGGACCACGTAAACATGATCATCCCCCCCTTGCTCCTGTTGGCGTCGCCGTGTTACACGGTGAGGCAAGCGGATGGGGGTGGCGGGGGGCTCTGGACCGGGGGCCCTTCTGTTTTTCTTTTTTTTTTTTTTTTTGTGCGTCGCACATTTTGATGGGTATTGCCCGCGCAATGGGGTCTGTAAACAATGATGTTCGCCTCAACAATTCATATACGCGCGTGTGTCCGTGTGTGTGTGAGCCCACGTTGGGACGGGGCAAAAAAAAAAAATGAGCAAAATAAATCCACGGCCGCTGAAACACGCTTTAGTGCGTTTTTGTGTTTTGTTTCCAGTGCCATGGCGCGGCTCAATGTCTCCTTTGCCATGGCCTTCCCCCCTGGGTTTCTCTGTCCTTGGTTTCTCATCGGCGCGGGCAACCCGCGTAGCACGAATCTGGCCTTTTTTTAGGATTGACGGTGTACGGCCGCAAAAAAAAGAAAAGGCAAAGCGACACAACCCGCGACCGGCGCCAATGGCCGTGGATGACAAGGTGCACGCATGAGATGAACAAATTTGACGCGGCGCACTGCCGCCAAGCAAACTTGCACTCAACGCTCAAAAAAAAAAAAAGGGGGAGGCGGAAAAATTTACCTTTTTGGAACCACATGCTGAGATTTGATCTGATGGACGCCCGCTGTGCGGGGCGCAAAAGATCTACCGTGCCTTTTAATACATCATGTCCTCATGTTTATCCCTAGGTACCAGTCCATTTCAGCGGGGGATGCGCTATTTTAGCTCTTGCATGTACAATTTGACAAAATTGGCGCGCATCACAAAGGAATGGGTTTTGTTTGGACGTTGACAAACGAGGAGGGCGTGGCAACGAACAGGATGATGATCGTGGGTGTGCTCAAAAGGCGCGATTTCTCCCTGAAACACTAATCTTTTTGAAGTCGTCGCCCTTTTTTGTCCACGAATTGGCGTCGCTCTTGGCGTACTGGAAAAGAGACGAACAAGCGCAAGCGTCATTTCAACGTGGCGTGCTTCCTAAAAAGCAATTGCGGCCAACGGCGCGCGGCGAGCGGCGATCTGACAGGCAACATCAAGTTTTTTAGTTTTTCATCTTGCTACTTTTTATAATGGTATTTCCGAGAATAAACCAATTAAGGCAACGGCTGCTTCGACGTGTTCAATTGATTTTTCTCACACGCGAGCCGCGCACTCCAACTGCCGACAAGGCCCCCTTAATTATTCATCTGTCGCGAAAAAAAGAAAGAAAAAAAAAAGATCCTCATGCACAATGCCATGGACGGCCTGACTCGGCCGCGGCCGCGGCCAATGGCGCCGTGGTAGTGCTGCAGTATTGAAAAGAGAGAGCGACGGGCAAAAGGGGGCAAAATCAAGACAACCGGATGCTGGGCTATATTGCTGGGATGGTTACACTGGGGCGAGCTGGCCTTTGACGTGCATGTTGCTAGCCTGGGATCCCTTCTTTTTTTTTTTAGCATGGCGCGCGCGGGAGGACGCCAGGACCCAGGGACGCGGTGAAAACAAATTGTGGCGTGGTTTTGGATCCGTCGTTTTGGGAAAGCACGGCAAAAAAAAAAAAAAAAAAGTGAAGCGAGACAAGGCGCATCACTTTTTTTTTCGTGTGCACGCCAAGCACACCATGAGAGTGACGTACGCCAAAAAAAGTGGGTGTGTGAATGGGATTGCGTGCTGCAGATGAAAAAGGAACGCGCCATTTTAGGTTCACGGCCGTGGTGACCGATTAGGCATAGCATGCGACTCGTGTGGCTGGGAAAAGCGCGACGTTTTTATGATTTCAAAAGTGCTGGCACGCCTTGATGGGTCCCCCAATTGCTTGCCAATGAGCTCAAGGGCCATGAAAGGCGTTTTAAAATTTAAGGTTGCAAAGGGAAACACGCAAAACTAGCCACTTTGCGGCAAAAAGTAAAAAAAAAAGATATAAAAGGGGGACGTGCTGACGCGTTTCCGTTTTTTTTTTCTCATCTTCACATCTCTATTCAACATGTCTCACGAAAACACCTACAACCGTAAGATTTTGCCCCACTGGACGCGTCATGAAGCCATGATTGACTGATTTTCTTTCTTGATTTTTTTTAGGTCTCAATGGCTATGAAGGCCAAGTCCCCGAGGAGCACAAGTCCGAGTGGACCCACGAGCTCCTTGCCGGTGCCGCTGCCTTTGAGGCCATGCACTTGTTGAACAAGAAGAAGAAGAACGAGGGCCAGGAGGTCGACCACGCTCTTGCCAAGGAGCTCCTCGCTGGCTTTGCCGGTGCCTCCGTTGATGGCTTCATCGAGTCCAAGGGCATGAACTGGGTTGACAAGGAGAAGGCCAAGCACCACGCCAAGCAAGAGGCTGAGAAGCTCTACTCCCAGGAGACCGGCTTCCAATTCTAAATGTACATATACAACAAAAAAAGCCCAAATCCCCCACACTGTATCATAAACGAATAAAAAAGTATCAAGAGTAGCTTCTTGGCGGCTGTGCTTCCTCCCCGTCTTCTCACGGAAAGGTGCCAGCATCACGTCTTGAACGCTATTTTTATTTTTTTGTGTCAATTTTACGTTTGGTATTCCCTAATTGGGGCGTTTTCGCTTGCCGTCATTGGGTCTATTTGCCTATTTTCAGGCAATTATTGCCTCTGGCGCTGATCGCAGCCAAGAACTTTGTGCCACCCGACAGCGGAGACGCTCCATTCTCCCAAAACAAGGTCCGAATGACGTCGCTGACATGAAAAAAAAAAAAAAAAACAGGGGAGGTGTGCAATGAGTGTGTTGCATCGCCAATGGCAATTTGACAATGATAGAAAAAAAAAAAAAAAGAAGGCGATTGGATGCGTCCTCAACACGATAAGGCCAATTCTTGACATGTTTTTTCAATTTTTGTGTTTTTTTTTTGACACGAACATCGCACGATCACATTGTTGGCAACACACGCAGGCGCATCTTTCCTTGGCCACGCACGCCCAAACAACAAACAATTGTGCGTGGAAAGTCAAGAAAAGGCGTGATTGACGGCAATGCGGCCAAAATGGACAACCATTGGGCTTTAGAAGGGTGACCCTATCCATCATTTATTGGCCGTAAGAGTGTGAAAGAGAGTTAAATAGTGGTATGGACGGATGCGCCGCTAGGCATGCAGACGGGCAAGTGAGCAAAGGCGATGGAACATGAAAGGAAAGAAAAAAAATTGTCAAAAAGCACCTAATTGAGGTTCATTGGCGATCCATTTCGTAGTCTCATGTCAAGATTTCGACACCAGTTTCTGTGACAAGGAGCGTGTGTTCGAATTGAGCCGAGCGCTTGCCGTCCTTGGTCGTGGCCGTCCAGTTGTCAGGCCACAAATGGTCCTTCCAGTCACCCTCGCAGATCATGGGCTCAATCGTGAAGATATGGCCAGGGCGCACAATGCCAATGGCCTTGTTGTCTATCAAAATAAAAAGGAGCGACACAGGTGAGTAGCGCGATCAAGAAACAAGTGACATTTTTTTCAAAACGGCATGCTTACTCGCATAATGGGGCACATTGGGCGTCGTGTGGAACAATTGGTTGATACCGTGGCCGCAAAAGTTGCGCACCACCGAGAATCCGTGCTTGGTCGCGTGCGCCTCAATGATCTTGCCAAAGTCGCGGTAGCGCATACCGGGTTTCACTATTTTCAACAAAAAAGGACGCGTCAGCACGGTGGCCATTCGATTGATCCGCCATCGCACGACATGTACGTGCAAAAGAAGCGCGCACACGCATGGCGTGAGCAATGGATCGACGCTTTACCGGAAGCAATAGCCATGTCCATGCACTCCTTGGTCACCTTGACGAGCAACTTGCCAACCTCATCAACATTGCCAACGAGGAACGTGGCATTGCTGTCACCGTGGAAGCCCTTGTAGAAGCAGCTAATGTCGAGGTTCAAAATGTCACCATCCTCAAGGGGGCGCTGATCAGGAATGCCGTGGCAAATGACTATAAAATGAGAGAAAAAGCAAAATTGAGCATGTTTGGCCCCTTCAATGCGTGGCCGCAGTCGTTAATGACGTGCTTTGAGCTTACCCTCATTCAACGACCTGGGGAAAAAAATGAATTGCAAGGCATTGCGTGAGCCAATGGCGTGAAAATCGCTAAAAACTTACGTGCAGCATGACTTTGGGAAGAAGTTGTAATTGAGGGGCGATGGGTACGCGCCGCGCTCAATGGTGGCGTCATGGACGATGCGGTCTAGTCAGGAACACACAATGAAAGTTAGACGCATACGGAAGCAAAGGGTCAATTTTGTCATTTTTACCGATTTCGTCGGTGGTGATGCCAACACGGACAGCCTTGCCTGCGATCTTGAGGACCTCGCGCGTGATGCGGCAGGCCTCGCGCATCATGGCGATTTCTTGCTCATTGCACACATGGATGTTGGCCGAGCGCGACGTGGCAAACTCGGACTTTGGGATGCCCGTCGCATGGTAATCCGGCAGCTCAATGCCCTCGGGCACCTTGCGTCGCGGCGACAATGGGTACACAGCACGAAGAGGACCACGGTAGTCGAACGTAGGGAATGGATCGTAAAGCTCTGCAATAAAAAAAAGAAAAGAAAAGAAAAAAAGAGCCAGTGTAAGCAAGACCAGAAGCAAATAAGGCTCCAACACGCCGCAAAACAAGGAAAAAGAGGCACACTTACTCTTGGTGGAAGCATGCTTGCCCTTGTGCACGCCCTAGGAGAGGGGAGAGAGGTGGGAAAAAGCAAAGGTGAGCGTCGTCAAAAAGGCAAAATGGTGAAATTCGAGCTTACCCAGCTCTTTTTGAAGCAGTCTTGCGAGCAAAAATAGGAACCAGTGTCCTCGATCTTCTGCTTGAGACATGTGGGGCACTGCAGGTGTGCAGTGTTCGAGCACTCGAGCGAGGCACACACGTTGGAAGCAACCAAAGCAGCCATAGTATTGAAAAGAAAAAAATTGGAGGGAAAAAAGGTGCACAAAAATGCAAAGCCAGCCACCCGCATACAATGGTACACGGCCCGGGGTTCTAACCCCGCTTGCATTGCGCCAATGGCACACGCACTGGCGCCGAGAGGTACACATCCAGGTCTTCCTTTGCCCTGTCGCCACGATGCGCGTCCAAAGGGTTGACTGCGGCATGCGGGTACCACCTCCGAGGATGGAGAATCAGCGTCACGCGCGAAAAAAAGGAATTTTAGGTGACGTCATGGCTTGTTTTGTAAAAAAAAAAAAAAATCAAAAACATCCTTTGTGGCACTGATCTTTTTTTTTTTTTTTTGTGTCGCGCGGCCATGCACTTTTGGGCCCGTCGGTCGCATACATGGCAGTCCACCCTATTTGGAATACCAATTGCATGATTTAATCAAGGGCAAATGCATCAGGAGCTGCTTTTTTCCCCAGAAAAGCAAATACAATACATATCCGAGGACGGGATGAACGGATGAGCGTAAAAACGCTGTTTGTTAACTTTTATCCAAGACCATACTCTGTGTCAAATCTGAAGCCATTCGGGCACGTTCCCCAGTAATTATCAGGAAGTGGCCATTTTCACCAAAATCGCGCCCGATGGAAAAATCCAAAATCAAGGTCCTCCAATCTGGCCCAAACTTGCTCACAAGGTAATCCGCACCTTGTTTCACGGTAAAAATGGCATAAAAAACCAGGATCGCCCAGCTCAATTCTATGCCAGAAGCGATTTGAGAAATTTCTTTGATAGCGATTGGCTCGACGAGAACGCGAGACAGAGCGCGTCTGAGCGCGTCTCCAGCAAGTCCATGAGCTGGGCTACAAAATGTGCACTGGCGAGGAGCACGTCGCGAGCGTGTCCCGTGAGAAATCACGAGTCAAAAAAAATAGGCACATTTTAACCGCGCGCAATACGCGTCTAAACAAGCCATTTCAAATGATCATCAGCATGGACGTATGCTTCGGGCCCTCCTCTTACCTATGGTGCTATTTTCAGCTCTTCAAGTGCACTTTCCATGGCGCTACAAACGATTCAAAATTACGCCTAAAATCCATTTTTCTCCCAAACGTGATATGAAACCACAGGCTTTTCTTTGCTTTTCCATTGATAAATGGACGTGTTTATCTGATGGGCTCTATGGCCTGGCGATTGGAGTTCTTTGATTTTGCGATTTTTTGACCATCGAGGGTCTCCCTTGGAAAATTGGCGATTTTTGTTTGTGGCCATTGATCGCGACAGAGACACCCAGCGCCCTGGCAAAGGACTCATTCAAGCCGCGCATGAGGACAGTATCGGCAGAGAAGCTTTTGGCTACGAATTTATCATCATCTCGGTCTGATCATGGCGAAAACATCATTTTTTTTATATTTTAATGGACGCTTCTCATCTAGGCACCGCACAAGGGCAATGGAGAGTTCATAGAGAAGCTAAAGGTTAGTGACACTTTTGGAACCAAGGAAAGGACACACTTGTGATGGACTCTGCCACACAAAACACGAAAAAATCGCATTGAAGCCAGCAGTGGAGGACGATCTCGAAAGCCAGCTAATTGATCGCCTGATTTTTCGCAGCGAGCAAGTGAAAGCATCAGAGCACGCAAAAGGGTAAGCGGAAGAAAGAACCAAACCACTGCTATTGTTTGCATCAAATTTTAGACGGTGACCTAATCAAATTTTCGCATCTTTGAATTTTAGCGGGGCTATTTTCACTGTAAATCGGGATTTCTGCGTGTTTGAGCTTCTGTAATTCTCTCTATGGGTCCTTCTTCCAAATTTGGTGTTTGCCTTTGTCCATTGTTTCATCGATCCTTGCATTCTTGCTGGACGCTGACCTCGTGCAAAATCGATGGCGCCCCGAAAAATTTAGAGCATGTTCACACGCTAGTCAAAAATCTTGTGGCACTGGCTTTGCATGACAATGGATCACCATTGGCTCGCTGCCATTATCCGCCGGTCGCACGTTTGAAACAACCCATTTGCTCAAAAATCAGGTTTAAAAGACGAACAGCGCTTTGTTCTCATTTTTTTATCCCCCATTTTTTTTATTCAACAAACGATTATCATGATGCTTCCACAGCGCACTGCACTTCGTGTCTCAGTCTGGCGCCATTGCATTCAACGCGGCCCGGCACGCCGCTCCATGTCTGCCTTTTCACAAATGTCAGACAGCGATCCCAAGGTGCTGCAGGAGGAAAAGGAAAAGCTTCTCAAGCAGCGAGACAAGTTTTGGAACGAGAAACTTGCGACACAAAGCGAAGCTAGCGTAAGATCATGCGTGGAGCGAGGTGGAAATCGCTTCATTCGAGATGACTCACTTTTAAATTATAAAAACGAATAGGTCAAGGCCGACAAGGACAACATGCCCATGAACGACATGATTAAAAATTCGCTCAAGCAGTTGCGAGAAATGCAAAACCAGAAATAAATCCATCCTCCGACGCCAAGCAATAAAAAAAAAAAAAGATGCCACGTTTGCCATTGTACGATACTCAAGGGCGTCCAAGACACGAGCCTGGGTTTGAGAAAGATTCGGCGCCACGCTCTGTGCTGCCCAGGCAACGGCGAGTGGGAAAACAGGAATTGGGCGTTCTGCCATGGGAACTTTCACATTGACATCGTGTTTTTTTTTCTCTGCAAACTTGAGAGAGACGCATTATCATAAACCTGATTCCAATTGATCATTCCGCGCCAAGTCAGTTCCGCAAGGGTCTCTCGAGTTTATGTTGACGTATGGCGCTCGACTCGCATGGAATCAAGGGGGACATTCGTGAGCAACGATAAAATATAGCGGCAAAAAGCGCGCTGAGAGCATAAAATTGGTTTATTTCTGGCGCATTTTGCGTCGCGATTCATGCGTGCAGGACCTGTCGGAAAGGCAATGCAAAGAAATGCCTACATGAATCATAATTGAGTCTGCATGCAGGAAAAAAAAAACAATTGAAAAAAAAAAAAAAAGATAAAGGGTAAAACCAACTCCCTGGCTGCGACGGGGCCGTTTCAGAGAGCCGATGGGTATGTGCCCATGTGCCAAGAAAATTGCCCTGGTTCAAAAAAAGAACAACCAACCCCCCTGCGCAATTTCTTTTTTATGCGCATTTTTGTGTGAGTTTTAGATTTTTTGTTGTTTTTTTTCTCCAAATTGATCATCATGGCGGATAAGATTCTCGTGACGGGCGCGACGGGCGGTGTTGCACAAAAGATTGTGAAGGATTTGCTGGCCAAAGGCGTGGCCGTGACGGCTTATGTGCGCAGCAAAGACAAGTGCGCGCAAATGTTTGGCGATAGTGCTGGATTGAGCATTGTTGAGGGCGGCTACGACGACCTCAAGGCGCTCAAGCATGCGATGCCGGGCCACACGCGCGTGTTTCTGATGTGCGCCGATTTGCCTCGTATGGCCGAGATCAAGACAAACATTGCCGTCATGGCCTACGATGCCGGTGTCAAACAAATCGTCGATTTGTCTTCCCGTTTCACCCAGTTTCCATGGCGCACGAGCTTCATCGGCGAGGTAATATTCTCAAGAGAGAGAAAAAAAACATGTCAATGTGCCTGCCATGGCACTAGAAATGCGCTAAATTGCCCATTTTTCTTACTTTTTGACAGTCGCATTTGCTTGCTGAGAAGCAGATCTATGAACTTGCGCTCAAGAAGAACCGATTTTACGTTGCAATTCGCCCGTCGCGGTTCATGTCGAACCATTTCTGGGTGGATGCCATGTCGATCAAGGAAGAAAAGCTGATTTTGGACTGCCAGCCTGCGGATGCGCTTGTCGAGTGGATTTCGCCCGACGACATCTCGGATGTGTCGACGGCGGTGCTGACGGACCCTGTTGAAAAGCACGTAAACTTTGGGTACACGCTTATTGGCGACAATGTGAGCAATGCGAAGCGCGCAGAGTTGTGGACAAAGGCGCTCGGCCAAAAGATCACGTACAAGCCATTGACCCCCGTGGAGCGCTACAACAGCCTTTTGGGCATCGGCTTGCCCCATCCCATGGCCTTTGACCTGTCGTCCGTCCCCACTAACCAGCCGCCCAACTTGGTCGTCCCCATCCTGCTCGGACGACCTTACCAAAAGCTCGAAGAATGGATTGAGAAGAATAAGGATGCACTAATGACTTGATTTCACCCAATAAAATCAAGCTGAAAAACTCAATAAAAAAAAATAAAGCGCGACACGCGTCTCGGGCTCCCCGAAAAGGAAAACGGTGCAAAAAAGGCTTTCTTGCCGCAGAATTGAAAATCCAATGTCCGCGCTTTTTCCCTGTTTCTTTCTCCTCCAGCCTTCTTTTTTTTTCTCAACTCCATGAAGGTCAGCACGCGTGTTTTTGCCGTGTTGCAAGACGACTGACGCGCCTTTTTTATTTTTGCGCATAGATTGCCATTGAAGGTTGCTGCCACGGGCAGCTGGACGATATTTACGGATCGATAAAGCTTCTTGAGCAAAAGGAAGGCATAAAGGTGGATCTTGTGCTGATCTGCGGCGACTTCCAGGCGGTGCGCAACGTGGGCGACCTGGAATGCATGTCTGTGCCGCCCAAATACCGGCATTTGGGCACCTTTTGGAAGTATTATGCGGGCATTGCCAAGGTGCCGTATCCGACCATCTTCATTGGCGGCAATCACGAGGCAAGCAATTACCTGTGGGAGCTTTACCATGGCGGCTGGGTCTGCGACAATATTTATTACTTGGGCGCCGCAGGCGTCATCCAGTACCATGGCGTACGCATTGGCGGCATCTCGGGCATCTATAAGCAAAAATATGAGACGGGTAAAATCAAGAAAAAAATCAGAAATGGGGACAAAAGGGCCAAAAAGTATCGAAAACGCACTCTCAATTACTGCACAAGGGGCTCAATTCTTCTTTTTTTATGGTAGGTCATTACGAGGTGTCACCTTACAGCCCTAGCGACGTGCGCAGCGCCTATTACGTGCGCGAGTACGACGTGAACAAGCTGTTGCAGGTGAAACAGCCCATGGATGTCTTTTTGTCGCACGATTGGCCGCGTGGCGTGGAACGCTACGGCGATCTTGATGCCCTGTTGCGCACCAAGCCCTTTTTCCGCGCCGAGGTAAGAAAGATCAAGAAGAAACGCGGAAATCGAGGAAGAAACGCGGAAAAAGTTGGAAAAAGAAAAAATCGCGGGTTGACGCGTCCATTCTCCCATTTTTTTATGGTAGGCAACGGCCAATACGCTGGGGAGTCGCGCAAATGAGGAATTGTTGACGCATTTAAAGCCGAGTTACTGGTTTGCGGCGCATTTGCACGTCAAATTCGCTGCTTTTGTGCCACACGACAAGTGGGTGAAACAAACGTATTCGCAGGCGGTGCGCGACATCCTGAGCGGCAAGCAGCATGGCCGTCATGCGAATCGTCCGCCCGTCAAGCAGCACAATCCCGATGAAATTGCCATTGACGACGACGACGATGAAGAAAATGAACAAATGCCGCAAAACGTGGCCACACAGCTGCAGGACATGCTCATGAATGGCAACCCGGATGAAATTGCCATTGACGACGACGATGACGACAGTGCCAGTGGGGAAAATGAGCAAAACACGTCCACACCCGCGGCCGTACCCGTCACGCGCTTTCTCAGTCTCGACAAGTGCCTGCCGCGTCGCTCATTCTTGCAGGTAAGACGACATGAGGAAGGTCACATCGCGGGTCAATCGCTCATTTTGCGCAATTGGACCCCATTTTCCTTCTTTTTTTCAGGTTGTGGACGTGCCGGCCAAGAACGATGAAGGTTTCCAATATGATTTGGAATGGCTAGCCATTGTCAAGGTCATGAATCCGTACCTGAGCCTCCAATACCAACCCATACCCACACCATCAGCCGATCAGCTGCAAACGTAAGAAAAAAAAAAAGGGCCAAAAAGCGCGTCATGCTGGCCACCGGGCGACTCAATGGGAACTCTTTTTTCAAATAGCGCCATTCAAACCGAGGTTGCGCAATTGCAGACGACGGTGGATCTCAAGATGCCATTGAACTTTAAACCGACGCACACCGCGCATGACCCACACAAGCCGATCACGCCAGAGGATGTCCATCGATGGAGTAAGGACGCCATTGGAAAGAAATGGAGATGAAAAAAAAAAAGCGAATTGCTGATTTTTCTTTGAATTTTCTTAGCGAGTCCTGTGGAAAATCCGCAGACCAAGGCTTTTTGCGCGATGCTTGGCATGGAGAACAAGATCAATGCTGGCAAGGTGATTCCTGAGGCGCCAATGCTGCCTGCTGTCGCAGAGCCTGCCTCATACACACTCGTGTCGCCCGACATGGCAACGGATGACGTCCATCAGGATGCTGGTGACGCCACAGTGGCCGTTGCCGCGCCACTCGTTGCACCAATCTTGGACGTACATCAAGATGACCCGCCGTCGCCAAGCAAACGAGCGAAATTGGAATGAAAAAGAATAAAAAAAATAGAGGTTTATTTTATCAATTTTTCTCAAAAAAGCCCTTTCGTCGCTGCATCATGATGATGCGGCGGCGCGCAAGGCGGCGCTTGGGCTGCCAAGGCGATGATGAATTCGGGGTATGTTGCTGCTGTTGCAGCGGGTCGACTTGCGCCCATTTTTCTTGCATGGCGACAAGGTAATCAAACACCTGGTCCGGCACCTGGTCCGGCATGATTTGGAATTGCCCATTCACTTTCTTGACATTGACTGTGATGGTCGTTGTACTCGTACTACTGCCGCCAGACGTCGTCATTGTCTCTTCTTCGTCTGGCACAAAGCTAGCCATGGCCGTGTCCACAGCAAAGGATGGTGCAAACAAGGCATCTATCATTTTTTTTTTAAAAAAAAAAAAATAAGGTGTTTAATCGATGCTTTTTGCCTTCCAATGGCTATTTTTACCTCGGCTCTGCATGTCCAAGAGAGGTCTATCCAGGGAGAAGAAGGCTGTCTGCGCAAATTGAGCGGCGGGCAGGTAAGAGGCCGCCGAGGCTGCCGCGGGTAAAGCGCGGACGAGCGTGGACGCCATGCGGCGCTGTAAAAAGCCTGTCGCTAGCGGTCGTGTTGACTGTAGCAACATAGTAGCTGTCACTTTTTGTGTGTGTATGTGAAGAGTGCAGAAAATAAAAGAGAAGAAAAGCAACGAAACAATGAAAAGGACGCTACACAATCCAATTGCCAAAAAAAAAAAAAAAGTGGTGTGATGATCCTGCAGTTGTGAAACCCCGCCGCTCGTAGCACGGCAAGCGCAAGGGTGAGTGGCCAGCTTTCCCGCCGCAAAGGCACCAAAAGAGACAATGCTCCAATGGATTTCATTTTTCGATATTTTTATTCTCTTTTTTCATGGCGTAGAGGCGTACTCGCCCAATTGGAACCGCAGCGACACTTTGTCCTTGTATAGTTGTGCGGCGGTCATGTGGACACGGTCGGCGATCGCGTCGTTGGATGGCCGCCGGTACAAGACAGCCAATGGAATGTCGTCATCCTCCATTTCCAAGGAAGTGGGTTGCTTGTGCGTCGTCAGTGCGAGCTTGACCAGGGCCAATGGCACATCATCATCACTGTCGTCCTCTTCTTCATCATCCGACCCACTGCTGTGCGTCAGGTCCGGCGACCGCGTCTTGACACTGGATGAAACGGACATCAAAGTGTGTTTTGGCTCCTTGACGCGCTGTGGGGCGGGCGCGTGGCATCCCAATGGTGCGATGGACGTGCTGCGCGTGCTAAACCAAACGGGATCTGTGGGTCTGGCCGACGAAAAGGATGTGGAGCGATGCATGGTAGAGAAAAGGAATGAAAAATCAAAAGAATGGAAAAGAATGAAAAAGAAAAAAAAACCGCCCTTTATGGGGAGCGACGATCCCAGGTTTTTTATATGTTTTGATGACTTTTGAACAAAGAGAATCAAGTTCGAGTGGAGAGCGAGACACATGGGGGACGAGGAGAGGGGGCGCGCGTCCTGCCGCGCCCAGGATTTTTTTATTTTTGATTGTTGTTGTTCCTGAGCGAGACATTGGGTTCAGAACAGTGAAAAGAGAGCAAAATCTTCCTCGCCTTCCTGTTTTGGTTTGCTGAACGTGTTTGGAATTCAACTCCGCCGCTTTTCGTGGCAGGCGAGACACAACTTTTGCCCACTTTTGTGCCTTTGCCCCTCTTTTCACGTCTCTCTCTCTCTCTCTTTCTTTTTCCTTCCCTCCTCCTGTCAATTCCCCTCCTCCCCCCCCCCTTTTTTTCTTTTTATTTTTTTTTATGACAATACAGCCGCTTGCATTTGATATTGCGCATTGTTCGTCCTGGGACGACGACTATGCGCCGGACGAGCTTGTCAACGCGCACCCCGTCCCTCAGGACATGTTGTCTGAGCAAGACTTTGACGTAAAAGTCAAAGGATGGCAAACACCAAAGTAAAACCATTTAAAAAAATATAAGAAGACAAGGGGGAGGAGGCCAAAAAAGCCATTGCTCCGGGTTCTAATTGATTTGTTTTTGCCCTTTTTTTTTTTTTTTTATTCCAGGTGCCCGACTTTTCCCCAAGACCTAATCATCCATCTCGCCTGTGGCCCTGCGCGCATCACCAAGATCCAGGTGCTGTCGCACCATTACAAGATTGCCACAAAGATCGACGTTTACATTGGGCTTCTCAAGGAGCCCTCGGATGACATGGCCTCTGTACCCACCGACGACGATGACGACGACGATGATACTTTGATTGAATTCACACGCTTGGGGTGAGTGTTGTGCAAACGCATTGGATTTGCTACGGAATGGTCTTGAAAGGGGAAAATGTGTGCTCACACGCTCCACTTTTTCACAGGTATGTGTGCTTTGACAGCAATGCACGCGCCCAGTACCGCGCGCGTGAGCTAAAGTCGATCAAGATCAATGCCGACGGCGAGTACATTCGTCTTGTTGTACGTCAATGCCATCAGAACCGCCTAAACACGTACAATCAGGTAAAAATCAAGCAATTTGCGGCACTTTTTTTTTTTTGGTTTCTCATCATTGTCCTTTTTTGTAGGTTGGCATCCTGGCGCTCCATGTGCTTGGGCAGCCTTTCAGCGTCGGACAGGTACAAGCTTGGAAGAAAAAAAGGGGGGGACAATTTCTCATTTCTTTCTATTTTTTTTTTTTCATTTTTTAATCAATGGATTAGAATCACGGACACCATTTGCCAGCTTCTCTTGATGGCTCCAGCATGCTGAGCTGCTCGACACGGCGAACGAGTGTTTCAAGTACGCATAGCCTAGGTCATGGGTTGACGGCTGCAGCCTCAGGGGTTGTGGAAATGGAATTGCAGCATTGGACCTCAGCTCTGCTGCATGCAGAGGAATTGGCGGTGCAAGGTAAGGGCCCAACAAAAAAAATTAAGGGGGAAGGGAAAAAAAGGCGCGCGCCAAGGGAAGGGGACGACTTTTTACAAATATATTCATCTCCATTTTTTGGGGGGGCAATTAGACGAGGCGTACGGCAAGGCCAAGGTGTACAAGTCGATCAGCGACAAGTTGAGCCAATTCGGCAAGATCCTTGTGGATTTGGAGCAAGCAAAGCGCCACGCTGTCGACACCAAGGATTACGACGAGGCCGAGAAGATCAAGCAAGACATTGGCGAGATCAAGCTTGCCGCCGAGTCCATCTTGCAAAAGGCACACGTGCGCATCTCCGACGATGGCGTTGTCATCGACGACGTAAGAGACACGTCAATGAGCTGGAAAAAGACATTTTGTCTTAATTTCCTTCTTTTTTTTTTTCTTTTTTTTTCTTTTTTTTTTCTTTTCTCTTCACAATGACAGGGCCCCGAACCTGACGCGGCGGCATCTGCGGCGGCGGCACTGGATACGGACCGGATGTACGAGGAGACGATTGCCAAGTGGACCAACTTTGACGCGTCGCCCATGACACCGACAGCGAGCAAGCCCGAGACCCCTGCATCGATGGATCTCGAGGAGATCTTGATGCCGCCCAATGTGACGTCGTATGAACCCATTGTGCTCTCAGCATCTGTGTCTGCCAAGCTCGAGAAGAAGAAAAAGGGCGACGACCATGGTGTGCTTCCCAAAGTCGATGAGGATGCGATGGACGATGAAGAAACTGGGGCAATGGATGAACAAGACGATGAACAAGATGAACAGGAGGCGCCACCACCCATGGACCCGGACCTCGTGCCCGAACCGATCATGGACGAGGAGCGAAACACGTACCAAGATGCGATTTACGCGTTTGGCGAGTACACCGTGTCGCTCGTGCTGAGTGTCAAGGTGAAATGCCGCGAAAATGGACTGCAGATTGTCCAGGACAAGGTCGAGCGCGCGTATCAACAGCACAAGAAACCCAATGCCGCCCTCTTTGATGCGACACCGCCTGAAAATGACGATCTTGGTGTCTGCTTCATCAATGCCACCCTCATGATGCTTCAGGAGGCCATCATGGACTCGCGCGAATCCATTGTCCTTCTCACCATCCAGATCTGGCAGCAAGCCAATGGTAAGAAAATTGGGGAGAAAAAAAAAAAAAGACTAAAATTTCATAAAATCTCACGGCATTTCTCTTTTTTTCTCATTTTTGTGCATAGACGTGTACGTGGATAACAAGATCTCGCCGAGCAAGACGTGGGAATGGACACGTCGCGCGTTCAATGGGTTGTTGAAGCGGACGGGAGACACAAACCTGGCGATCCGCGCGCACACCGTGGACATGGTGCTTGTATTGGCCCATACGCACGCGTCACCGGCGTCCGCGTCGCTGCTGCCGCTGTTGGTGGGCAAACCCGAACGTTTGATCCACCCACACAAGGAGGGCCTCGCGCGTGTGCAATTGGTGCACCGCCTCGTCAAGGAGCTCAAGAAACAGCCCGATGGGCCCGTCGATCCGCGCGCCGTCGTCGCCTTTGTCAAGGCGTATGCTGCCCACAACCACGACGACGTCAAAAAGGAAGCCATCACCGTCCTCGCTACGCTCGCCACTCAAATTGACCAGAAAACGCTCAATGCCTACCTCGACGATGATTTGCACGCCCAATTGCAGCGCGTAAGAACAATGAAATCACGCGAAACCACGCGAGACCCACCCCATGTCACGTGCTGATCTCTAACCTCGCCTTTTTTCTCTTTTTTTTTTCTCTCTCTCTCTCTCTCTCTCTCTCTTGTTGATAGCATCTTGGCACGGCCAATGGCAAGCAACACTTGGTGTCGGATCGCGACAATGCTGTTGCCGAGCTGCGCGCGCTGTCTGTCAAGCAGGTGTCGAAAAAGTCGGAATTCAACACGACGCAGGCAAACAGCGGCGCCAATCGTCGCCGAATCGCCACTGATCGCAAGAAACCCGCGTCCACTGCTACTCCTGCAGCCACCAAGCGAGCAGGCACCACCTCAACCCGCGCTACGATCGCCACCAAGGCAGCTCCACCTCAACAACAGCAGCCGCAGCAACAAGAAACCAAGGAAGACAAGTAAAACGAACCAGAATTAATTCATTTTCGCGATGTTGACCTTTTTTTTTTCCCTAGGATGTGTATCTTTTGCGACGAGTACAACGAGTCGTTCAATGAAAACACGCTGATTACCCACTATTACAAGACCTGCCCCGCATTGACAACGTGCTCAATGTGCCAAACGGTAAGACAGAAAAAGAAAAAGAAAAGATGAGCAGTGTGGCTGACGATTTCCATTAGATTGTGGAGGTGTCGACGCTGCAAGCGCACATGCTTGGCGACTGTGAGAAGAAGCATTTGCTCAAACAATGCACGCGATGCAAGCAAGCGACTCCCGTGGAGCAGTGGCTTCAACATACCCTGAAAAATACCTGTCAAGCGTATACCAATAACGAGACGCGGTGCCCCCTGTGCCTGGTCACCATCAGCCCACCCAATGATCAGGGCTGGCGCCGCCACTTGCTCTCCGGCCAAGGCTGTCCCAAAAACAATCGCTTGCCAAAAGATACCTCGGCCTCTTCGTCGTCGCCTGCCGCATCAACCAAGCCGGCCGCGAACACATCGTCCACCCCCAAGCGGCCCACAGCCGCAGGCCGTGCATCGTCCAAGCCCTCGTCTTTGCGAAAAAAGAACTAATTCTTTTCAATTTTTTTTGCTTTTACGACGCGTTCTCTTCTCTTTTTTTTTCCTTTTTTGCTATGGCCTCCAATCTCTCCTTTTGCTCTCCTCCTTATCCTTTGTCATGACATGAAATAAAAATAAGCTACCAACGCGCCAATTCGCGATATTTGCTCATCGTCTCTCTTCTTTTGATGATGTTCAAGTGGCAAGACGTCAACAAAACGCGACGCGTCATAAACCAATCCATTGACATGGTCACTGGCGCTGTTTGTCCGCCATCCATTGAATTTGAAGCGGCACGTGCCACCAAAACGAATGGCACGTCGCGATTATATTGGCATAAGAAATAGAATATGTACAAAATAGCAAGATGCAGGTAAAAGAAACGAGAGGGTAAGCAAGGGAGGACAGGGGGCGACAGGTAAATTCACGACAGACGGCGCCCAATCATCATGGGCGCGGGCGCGCGCGTGTCCGCAGCCGTGTTTGCGCGTCGGCTGCGCCGGCGAACGAGGTACAGTCCAAGCACAAAGCAACACAAGATCGTGTATTGCGCCAACGACCACAGCGAGTGCATGGACGACTGCCAGCACGTCTTTTTAAACACCTGGAAGATAAAAAAAAAATAAAAAATTACAAAAAAGCGCGTCAATTGTCCAAATCAAAGCTTTTGCTCCGCTCGAAATGAAGATTGGCGTACAGGAACCCAGACGTAATCAGGCGCGCCAGGCCGCTTGCTCACTTGAAACTTGGAAACGGGGATTTTTCGCGGCTCAGAGCACTTGATCACTTGGCTAAACATGACCATGGCAATGACCGCCACCAGCAGCACCACTATCGTTGACAGCAGCTGGTAATCGAGTCGGTAGCCTTATGGAAACAACAAAAAAAAAAAAAGCAAACAATAAGGCTCCATTTTCCCCCTTTTTAAAAAAAAAAAATCCCGTACCTTGCCAGCGGTCCTTGGGTGCCTGCGTTTCCTTTGGCAATGAGTAATATTCCAGGCACACATTGCATTGCGGCGACTTCATCACCCACGCTTTCAAGCAATGCTCATGTACATAGCGGCTGAAATTGAGTAAAAAAAAAAAAAAGCAAATGAGCGACAATTTCCGTGCTTTCTTTTTTTTTTTTTGCAAACGTACACGGATCCGCGGCAGCAGCAGGGCGTAATATATTTGGAATCATCTTCTCGCGTGTTTAAGCAGATGGTGCACCGCTTGTACTCGTCGTCGGACGACTAGAAACACATAAAAAAAGGGGATTTGCAGCATGCATTTGCAAGTCGTCAGCCGTTGTTGAACGATTTTTTCTCCTTTTTTTTCCCCAGTGCCTGACCTGCGCAAGCATGCCTTCATGAAAGGCATTCTGCCTGTTCAAAGGGGGCTCTTGGTATCGTCGTTGTTGGGTGGGACCAGACTGAGCCATCTTGCCAAATTGGGCGAATGTGGAAGGACCGGCTTGGTTTCAGGCAAAGGAAGGTTCCGTGAGAGAGTGTGTTGTGCGAGAGAAAAGCGAGCCTGCGGGATCAGCGGGTCGCGAGGTCTCTATAAGTGGAGGGGACTGGAGGGAGCGTGCTGAGGTTTTTGCAAAAAAGAAACGAGCTCTTTTACTTTTTTGCAATAATTCAATACAAACCGAACAGTGAGGACTAAAGAGAAGAGAAAAAGAGAAGCGAGGGAGGAAAAAAGGGACAGGAGAGGGGGGCGTGCAAACAGAAAATAAAAAAAGAGAAAACAAAGAGAATTGAATAAAAAAAAAAAGAGGCGTCGTAATTCCCCTGTCTTTTTCCCCAAAAAAAAAAAAAAAAAAAAGGCACGTAGTCAGCTATCCAGGGCACCTTTTTCGCAAATTTCTTTTCAGTGAAGAAAAAAAAAGACGGAAATAAAGGTGAGTTGCTTTGCGTCAAGTGGCAAAAAGAGGGAAAAGCAAAAGGAAAGAAAAAAGAAAGGAGAAAAAAAATTGGAAACAATGGCACAAAAATGGCGAGCATGGACGGGGGATGAGCAAACGCAAGGTGACACACACACGATTTTTTATTTATTTTTTTTTTTTCCCTCTCCATCAGCATGTCACGCCCCCCACACGCGCGGGGATGATAAAAAGTCCGCCCTCAAACTTGATCTCACGAACAACAACTCCCAATTGGTGTTTATTGCGTCATTTTCTGGACGACGAGACATCGATCCCACCCTTGATTGTCCTGGATGGCGCGCACGACGCGCCAATCGGCCCAGATCTCGCGGATCGTGTCCATCATGCCCTTGCCACATTCGAGGATGACACAGCCATCCTTTTGGACCCATTGGTGTGCGTGAGTGTGGATGGTGCGGTACCATGCATAGCCACGATCGCCGGCATACAGCGCCTCGTCGGGTTCAAAGCCCAACGCCAGCCGCTGTTGCTTGCCCATGTGGTGCTTGCGCTCAATCACGGCCTTGTCCAGGTACGGAGGGTTGCATACCAGCACATCCACGGCGATGCCGCCCAAATCGTCCGCCACAGTCACCTGCGCCATGCCTTTGACCAAGAATTGTGCACGCGACACCGTCGGTGCCACCGGTGCCGCTTCTTCCTTTGCACACGATGATGTCAGCAGCCGATCGCGGTTCGCCTCGGCGACCTGCACTGCTCCTTGGCTGATATCCACCCCAAAACCCGTCGCCGACGGCACAGCAGCAAGAATCGACAAGAGCAAATTGCCACACCCAGTCCCAAGATCCAAAATACGCGGCTTGGCAATTTCACGCGTCTCTAGCCATGCCACCGCCGCGTCCACAAGCGTCTCCGAGCTCGGCCGAGGAATTAGGCATGTCCGATCGATCACAAATCGATGCCCGTGGAACATCTTTTTCGAAAAAAAAAAAAAAGATGAGAATTTCTATTTTTTTGCGCTCTTCTTTCGTACCTTTTCACCGAGAATATAGGCAATGGGTTCCTTGCCATAACTGTTTTGTACCCACTCGAGGTCGTCGTCGTCATCCAGGACCTTGCCGGATTGTTGGACGAGTGCAAGGCGCTTCTCGTAGGCGCGCTGCCAAAAGCGCTGCTCGCGCTGGCGCAAAAAGTCGAATTTGTCAGGTTCTGCGTGTGTGATGGTGAGCTCGTCGATGGTCAGGGATGTGAGGCTCATGTACAAGCCCTTGTCCTTGTGCGTCTTCAATGGCCTTGTTGCAGCGGAATTGCCAATGATCGGATGCCCCGCTCGCAAAAAGCAGTGCCGGATAGTCACGCTCGACAACGGCGAGTGCGACGCCAGCGCCAACGTTGAAAGATAATCCGCATTGTTGGACCGTGTCACGCATTGTACACTCAAATCATCCAGTCGAAGTGCACGCCGACCGCCGTCATTGGCCGCCTCCTCGCCTTCATCTCCTTCATCGCCTTCATCGCCCTCATCGTCTTCATTGTCGCTTTCCTTGCTGTCGCTTTTGCTCGTGCGCTGCCGTTTCTTGGGAGGTGGGTGCAATTGGGTGGAATTTGGCCTGTCGGCGTCGTTTGTAGGCGATGGAATGCCAGTTTCTGTGTCCGCACTGCTCAATGGCGCCGCATTACCATCAGTGTGAGCACGCACAATGTCCAAGAAATCATCTGGCACGAGCCCGTGGCAGATCACCGTGAAACCAAGACGAATGGCGCTTTGCTGGTACTTTGCAATGATCTCTTCCTTTTTGGCTTGCGTCTTGGCCACAATTAGCTGGGGGGGGGAAAGAAAAAAGCAAATGAGTGAGCAATACACATGTCGCGTCGCGTGGGTTGGCGCGCGGGAGGCGCGCGAGGTAAAAATGACATACAAGACCCGACGCAGGCTTGGGTACGACATATGGCAGCCAGATCAGCTCAGCCTCGGGTGACTTGAACCTCATCAATTGCACAAATTGCTGCTGCGTCTAAAAAAAAAAAAAAAAAAAAAAAAATCAGAAAAGCAAGGCGGTCAACGGGAGGGGGAAGAAAAAGCAAAGATCGGACTTACCATGCCGGGAGGCTTCCAAGCAATAGCCATGTCCGCATCTTGGTGCATGATTTCGACCTCGATGCCCTGCAGCCGGCGCAGCTGGTCTATTTGCTTGTCGAAATTGAGCTCGACGCGGTCGTTTTCCAGAAGAATGCGTGTTTCCTCGGCCACTTGGCCATTGACAAGCACCTCGCCACGCTTGATACTCTGTCGCGCGTTCTCCTTGCTGCCCACGATCTGGCGCCACACGGTCACCAAGTACTTGCGCAGCCGCAGACCTGCATGGCTCGCACCAACAACACGGTCGGCTCGTATCACAGTATCAGACATAAAAAAAAATCAAGAAAAGAGACGAAAACAAACGGGAGATCTATGAAAAAGGGTGGTATACAAAGGGAAAGAGCAAAGAAAAAAAAAAAGCGGGAAGAGGGTCAGGCAAGTTGACAGATGAGGAAACTCCAAGAAGTCGGCCATTTCATGCGCCCTTTGAAAATGGGCAATGCAGTCGCACCAATTCATACGCGCTGGCTGTCTAGAGGTCGGCTGCAATTGCCCATCTTTTTCTACTCTGCTTCACGCACGACAAAACTGTATGCCTTTGCTAATAAAAAAAAAAAGGGTATTTCAAAAAAAAAATTGCAATGAGAGAAACATCTTGTAGCCGGAACATAGCGCGTTTCACTGCTTCTTCGCCTAAGTCACCTACGACCATGGCCAATAGGATGATGAGAATTTCGTAATGACAGCCGTCTAAAAAATTATTTCGTCGTATTTGGCGTCTAACTCTAGCTGCTTGGCACATGCATGAAATTTTAAGATAACTTTCAGCACGTGTTTTGCTGCGGCGACCAGAATCGGACTCGACTGCGATTGATCCGAAGGATTTTGCAGCATTCTACACGCACGTCCAAGCGAGCCATGAGCCCATGACACGCGCCCTAAAAACAAAAATTGGAGAAGTGGAGCCCTGAAATTCCACCACACTTGCACACAAGAAGCACATCATGGTGAAATTGGAAAGATGTTAAAAAAAAAAGACTATCTATCATGCCGTTAATAAGCAACGCGAGATTTTCGACAATGCATGACGCACGAATTGCTCCATAGGGGACGCGTAATAGAGCCGCGCTAGTGGGTTGATCAGCAAGACACGCTCCAGTTGCATGGATTTGTCATAGTCAACGAGCACCGATCATGGCTGAATCGCGAGTCACCGCACTTTAACTACGACACAAAGCCGACAAGTTTTTTTTTGCCATCATCCCAATTCACCCCAAATTCATTTTTCTCCAGTGATCACGCGTATCCAAGTATGCGGCCAGTCGTTTTCTTTCTGATAAATTTTTATTTTTAGCCGTGACAGCCATTTTTCATCGAGTGAACCTTGTCGCGAAAAAAAAAACAGCCAAATCTAAGAAAATGGCGCGTTTCTCCAAAACCATGCAATGAACCCCTCATTTTTATTGCATTTCCATCGGTGAATACAATGTGTTTACCATGTGGTTAATTTTCAGGGCGATCCGTGGACTCAAGTTTCATGGCTTACGAACGCTGCTGGCGTCAGTCAGCCAATCATCTAGATTGCCATTGCCTCAAACGCCAGTCATGTAGGGGCGCAGCACATGAGCCATCTCTTCGTCATAGTCCACTTCGGGCACAGCTTCTTCAAATTGCGGCTCCACTTGGTCAACGTGAACTTGCATTGGCTCCTCCACGCTCTGTTGCAAGCAATTCTCTTGTCGTGCTCTTATTTCATGATTCTAAGAGCAAAATATGAACCTTTTCCGATAATGTCCTTGAACGCGCCAACGCCGTGCATGTTCACATGCGTGATTTGCGAGTTCAGAGCTTGAAATCGATTTTGCCACTGAAATTTGATGAAGCTTTTCTGGTTCTTTTAAGGAGCCTGTCCAAGCGACCCCAAATTTGGACCAGTTGATGGTAGACACAAAGACTTGACTATTGTATTTCGAATGATGCCGTCGCGATTCCTCCGTCAATGCATAAAAGGTCATTTCATGCGCTCAGTGCCCAGCTTCCACTGCATCTAGCTCAATGCCCGCATAATCCTGGGCCAGGCCATGCATGTCCTTTGTCCGTTGCAGCACGTAGAGCACAACTATGGTGATTGCCGACGACACCACACCAATTGTGTCGGCCCACCGCTGGAAAAACGTGAATTCGATGTGTTCCAGGCTCGATGCAAGCAAATACCGGTAGTCGGACGGCAAATTGAGCTGCATCATTACCACCGAGCTGAGAAAATACAATCCCATCAGATGCGCCGTGAAAAGAAGCACCTGATCGCTATGTAGTGTGATGGCTTGCGAGAAATGACCGAGCACCTAGCGAAAATATAAGAAAACAATATGATTCACATGCCAATTGACGCGCCCGTCATCATTTTTACCTTGGATACCAGCTTGAAAAAGCCGCGCACCGAGCCAAACACGATCATGCCAGCGAACCAAAAGCTCAATTGCTGCGACCAAAAGGCCGGATCAATGTTCACGTTGCTCTTGGCTACCATCCACGACAAAAGGTTCGTAATAGGGTCCCCATTGCCAATTCGCCCCACAAGCATATTCCAAGTCGTCTAAATCGGCGAAAATAGCAAGCAAAAAAGAGAAAGAAAAAGAAAAGTGAAGTAAAAAAAGCAAAGAAAAATATGAATTGCATGTCCACGATGGCAAGGCTGACCAAACAAAACGCCAATTCTTACCATGCCAAGCTTGTACACACAATAGGAAGCAAATGCAATGTCAATCAAGCACCGGATGCGGCCAGACCAAGTCTGAGATTGGCGATGGTACATCCAATAACGCTCCAATTCGTCGAGATCGGTTTTCATGTTGTTGGCCAGAATCATCAGCTGCTCCACTTCCATCTGCAGCATCTGATGTTCTAAAACGGAAATAAAAGCACGAATTGAGCAACAAATTGCGCGATAAAAATGCGGCGCGCGCTCAATTGCCCTATTCTTCCATGTTTTCCTCGCCAAACGCGCCCACACGCCGGCCCACGGTCTTACCTGAGAGACGGAACCCAGACATCATGCGACTCAACAGGCCGGCGGACTAAAAACAAAAAAAAAATTGATTGAAAGATCAGCACAACGCGACACAATTGGGAATATAAAAATGAATGTTCCATACCTGTCCTTGCTCGGGGCGCACCTGCTCCAGCAGGCGTTTTTTGTCTTGAATGGTCGTTAGAATATGCTGATAGGCGCGCTGCGCAGTGCGATAATCGGAGTCTTTGACACGCCTGAGACGCGTAAAATTAAAAAAATGAGGACAACATTTCCATTTGTCGCGTATTTTCCTCCCATTCCTATCATTTACTCACAATGTCAAAGCTGTCCATGTGCTGAATGGCGTGTGCACCATACCAAAGCCGGAGAGCATGGATGTAAGCGTGATGCCCACGACACTAACGCGAATAATGCCGAATTCCATCCAATTCAAGTCGACTTTCTCCCAATACTGTGATGAAAACGCAATGCAAAACATGTACAGGTACACCATCCAAGCAGCCGTCGACACGTAAGCACTTGTTCGTCGTCGCCATCCTATGGAATGCCCCATCCGCCAAAAAAAAAAAAAAAAAAAAAAAAAAAAAAAAAAAAAAAAACGCGGCAATTGAGCGAAAATCATGCCATTGTCGCGCGTTTCCGGGGCAATACCTCTGGCCTGGCGCAAGAAAAAATAAACCTGGCACCATGGAATGATGAGGATCACCAATGCTAGCAAAACGCCAAGGTTCCAATGCCAATAGTACGAGCGCGCGCTTTGGCAAAGATAACGAATCCGTGCGTGAGCCATTGGCCAGCATTTAAGCACTTTTTTTTTCTTTTTACCCCTTGGAAAAAAGATGGATGATTTCGCCAAAAACCAGCAAAAACAGACTGCCGGCGGTGCAGAGCGTCGTGGCAAACACGAGGTGCGCGACGTAATGACGATGAGTCCAATCAAAAAGACGAGGGGGCGCAGAATCATCGCGCGTCAACAGGGGCGCCGCCCACCTCGCACCCACTGTCAGTATAAATAGCTGCACAAACAAGGCGGCCGCGGTCTCCAGGAACAGCACCATGGAAAAAGAAAAAAGGGGTGGACAAGAAAAGTGACTAAAAGTGAGGAACAAACAAAGAAGAATAGAATTGCAAAGCAAAAAAGGAACGGCGCGGTTTGAAAATGGGCAAGCAGCATTGTGCATTTTTGCATTTTTAGTGCCACGAAAGGGTAAAAATCAGGGAAAGGGCGAATTCCATCAAATTATGCGAAGCTTTGCGGATGCAAATCTGGCAAGTGTGTCTCGATAGGCATTAGAATCACGGCAAACGCGTAGATGCCATGCTGGAATATTAAAAAAAAAAATTGATAAAAAATTGAATGTAGACCACAGTTTTAGATTTTGGGTGTGCATTAAAGGGTGCGCTTGTCTGTCTGGCTTGCAGCTTACTTTGCAAGCAGTCTCCAACCAACGCTCATCTGATTGATTCTGAAATGATGTTGCGCAACTTTTTTCCTGGATTTTCACAGCCATTTAGGCTTTTCGTTGATTTCAAGACATTCGGCCTTAATATTGACTTGGCAACGCGTTGTGAAAAAGAGAATGCGTTTATTGAGCAAGAGAGGCAATGCAGGATGATATATTATAGCAATTCTATGAGAACATGTAACATGAGAGAGGGGAAATGTGCAAGAGGAGGGGGGGAATCGCGTGTTTCACGATCGCAACAGGGGTCGCGCCTGATCATCGTCGGTATTGTCATCATTGTCGCTGTCGTGGTCATCTTCAGCATTCGCGGCGCGTGATTTTCGCCGACCACAGCAAGCAATGGCGCTATAAAGCTTTTTGGCGACCATTTTCACGTCGTTCCACAAGCTCGGGCGGCCGCTGATGATGCGTTCCGGGCGAAGGCGGTCTTGGCCGTCAATGACTACCTGGATGCTCGCGTACACGGCCCCAAGGACGCCCATAGCCGTGGCCGCCGAGATCATGAACATGATGATCTGCTGGTATCGCACGGCGTTCATGATGGGCGCGCCGCCGAGGATGGAACCAGCCATCATGCCGGGCAGCGAGATGAGCCCAATGATCGACATTTGGTTGATGGTCGGCAGCATCGCAAGACGCACGGCCTCGCGCGCAATGGATTGGCCCGCCTCCCAGCGACTCGCGCCAAACGCAAGGTACGTCTCGATCTGCTCCTTGTTGCTACCCACCGTCGACAAGCAATACCCAAGGGCCACGGCCATCCCGCTCAACAAATTGCCCAAAAGCATGCCCATCGTCGGAATGAACGTCTCGGGCGTCCAGAATGGCTGCTGACCCATGGCAAAGCGCGCGCCAATCACGCCAACAAACACAGTTGAAACAGCCGTCGACATGAGCACCGAAAGGAACTAAAATGACCCAAAAACACGGGCAATTTGAGCAAAAAAAAAAAAAAAAAGGGCGAAATTCTTACCATGCCATCATAGGAATTTTTCGACTTGTTGTAAACTGTTTCAAATGCACCAAGAAGGATCAACACGACGGCCAAAAGTAGCACAAGATAGACGTTTTTAGCCTTGAACACATCCTCGAGAATAAAGCCCTAAAACACCCAAGATCGCATCGTGGTGAGAAACACTAGTTTTGAATGCGAACTTGCTCTTCTTACCATAATTGTCAGTTGCACAAGACAGCGAGTGGCCGCAATCACCAAGGATTTCTCCAAACGCAGCTCCAAAAAGTAGGAAATGATACCTGTGCGTGAAAAAGCAAGCCTTTAGCGTCCAGGCAAAAGGAAAAGAAAGAAAAAAAGAAAAAAAAACCTACAATTCAACAAGATAAAGCAAGCAGCGATGGCGACATTGGCCCACGACAAGCGAGGGGTGCCCGCTGGATCATCGTTATCGGCGCCTCCCTCCACGGCCCGCCTGGCAAGCAAGAGAAGCGAGTCCATGATCGTTTCGAACACTCAAAAAGTCAAAAGAAGGAAGAAAAAGGGAAAAATAGAGCAATTGCTTGGCCGATTGAGCTGTTTTATTGATTATTTCAAACTCCGCTCTTTTTGAGCTTTGAGCGATGGCACCTTGCGATGATCAAACGAGATGAACGAGCTTCGGGTATCCATTCTGTCGATCGTCCTAGAAAAGTAGCGTGTCATGAGCCATCCCATCCCCACAATGCCTCGTCCATGCGCTTTTTTCTTACATCTTTTTGATTTCTTCTTGCATTAGAATATTTTTGAACGGCTGCGCGTTCATCACCACGCCAATCAGGGCCACCAATGCCGAAACGACGCACTCCATCACAATCTGCAAGAATAAAAGGCATGTGAAAAAGACGTCCAATCCATATTCCATGCTCAAACACGCGCCAGCCTTTTCATCCTTTACCTCGAGAGGAATGCTGCTTTTGTCCAAATCAGCCGCCTTGAGATACGAGAGATCTACGTGAAAACAACGCTCAAGATGAGCAACAAGTGGTGAACTCAAAGAAGCCACTCACGTTCATAAGTCGAAAAGGCCGAGTGGAGCAAAAACAGCGTGCCAACAAGGGCAATTGCCTTGCCCAAAGAGCGCTGGGTCATGACAACAACAAAAAAAAAAAAGTGGAAAAGAGAGGCAAAAAGTCGGAAGAGGAGAAGCGATGCGCGCTTTCCTTTTTATGCGCTCTTTGAACACGCCTAATTTTCGATATTTTTTCGCGCCGAAGCTTGCAACACAATAATCTGCAACCTCTTTTGACGCACAGTGATAAATGTAAAATATGCACGTGCCGCCCACTCAAGTGTCAATTGCCATTCGGACAACTTTACAACGAGCATCTCGTGATTTAGCTAGTTTTAAGCATTTTTCACCCGGAGCTCAGGAATTGTGAGCCCTGGAACGCGTCCCAACGTCAAATTTTAATGAGATAGAAATGGTAAGGTTCAACCTACAGCTGTCACAAGTCAATGGGACGAGATACCATACACGCAAATCAAAAATGAGCTGCAAATAACCACCAAACAAACAAAAAAAGGGGTTTCCAAGGTTCCCCGAATTTACACACAACACCAACGTCATCTGCTTTAAATTTGTGACCAGTTGCACGAGGGTGCCAGGAGAAACACGCCAGATGGCCCATTTTAACAGAAGGCCCCTAAAATCAATCAGCCAGCCCCGATGACAACCCAAAATACAATGTAGCGTGAAATGGCGGGCTAAAAACCTCGAGGGGCACCAAACTTGCAAGGTGCCAGAAGGCATCGGGGCGCGCCACACGCAAATCAAATTTCAGTCGTGACGAGCGCCCTGAACTAAAATTGAAAAAATGGGTCTTCAGATTTCCCCCAAACTTCCACACAAGGTACAACGCAGGGAGAAACTACGGAAAACACCAAAAAAGAGTGGGGTCGATCTGGTGACTGACGAGCAATTCGTTATATTAGATTAAAATTCGAGTGCGAATTGCTACAGTACAAGCATGTCTTTTGCTCGGCACGCTCACACACACGCACACAAGGCACACAATAAAAGGGATGGATGCCATATTATCTTTATTAATGGATTGAGCGAGGAAAGAAAGAGAAAAAAAAAGAGGTAAACGCTGTACAAGGTATGATAAAAGCTTTCAAGAAGCACGGGGAGGAGGAGACGCGTCGGTTTCTTGATTGAAAAAGTCGTCGAGGTCCTTCAATGCGTTGATCAGGTCGTCGCCGCCACCGGTGACGGCAGGCACACTGGCCGGCTGGGGCATGGGCATATGGAGGGGCGGAGATGGCTGATTGTTGTTGTGGTTGCTGTTGCTGTTGGCCATGTGGGACGGGAGGACGGAGGACGAGGGCGTGAGGGAGGGTGCACCAGAGACGGTGGTAGGGGACAATGTTGGGGACAGGGACGGGTGCGGAAGATGGTGCGCATAATGGTGAGGATGATGCGGTGGTGGTGGTGGTGTGGACGTGGATGACGACGTCGGCGTAGGTTCGTCCATGCTGGATCGGGCGGTGGGCGACGTGGAGATCATGCCTGCGGCGGTGACGACAGGCGCGTATTGCGGGTCGCCCGTCAAGAGCGAGAAATCCTCGACCGAGAATTGGATGGCGTCCTCCTCGACGGTGGGTCTGTTTGTCGCGCACTCGTACACAACGGCATGTACGTTTTTCCGCGTCATCTTGGTACAGTCAAAGTCGTCCATGCGCCAATTGGGGATGGGCACGTCGGCCGGCTGCTCCGTGGCCAGGAATCCTTGGTTCAGGATACTCAATGCCCTGTCCGCAAAAGCCGGCGTGTCGATCAGGCGTAGCAGCGGCTGCAGTGACACGAGATCCACGCGGATCACGTCGGGCGACTTGGATTTCACGTACGGAAGCAGGATTTCCAACAATTTCAACGATTTGTCACGATAATAATCGATGGTGTTGTTGGCCATGCGCAGCACAAACATGAGGGCCTCGGCGGCAACCTGCCTATCAGTGTCCAGGTACACGGGGCCCAGCGACCAGACCAGTTGCTTTAGGTAGTCGTCCTGGAACTTGGCCTTTTGCTTCGGATACGTCTGCAACAGCCGATGCGTCTCCAAGAGCCCATTCTCGTGCGCAAGACGTGCCAATTCACTGGCCAGTGCCACCATGGTTGGGTCGTCATCGTCATTGTCCTCTTTTTCGTCGCTCGCATTCTCTTGCTGTTGCTGCTACAAAAAAAAAAAAAAAACAAAAAAAAAAAAAAGGAAAATCAGAAAAAGGGATCAGTGTCGTTCATTTTTCGTCTCCCCCCCTCTTTGTTTAACTTTTTTTTCTCTTACAAGCAATTGCTGCTGCACCTCGAGGCCATGGAGAAGGCGGGGGACGGCGCCGAGAAAGAGAAAGAGAAAGCGTGTTGGTGTGGGGTCGATGAGGGCGAGATTGTCGACACGATTCATGACCTGGCGCAGCAGGCGCCACGCCGTGTCCTCGACCATTTCGTGCTGGAGGCCCTTGAGGAGCAAAGGCTGCAGGCCGTCGAATTCGCTTGCCCAATGGATGGGGAATGTGTCGATGAGCAAATCTGTCCTGTCGATGAGTTTGTCGAGGACGATCAAGAGCAGATTGAGGGCCTCGACTTGTTCGGACGGGTAAGGTCCATACAGACACGCGACGCCAGCCCAGAACAGCTGCGGGAATTGCTCCATTTGTGTCCTGTCCATGGCGCGGGCAACATGCATGAGGGTGAGGATGATTTCAAGGGAAAAGCCGCGAATATCCTCTGATTTGTCGGCCACGGTGTTTGACAAGCGCACCAGGGTGTCTGCGAGCATGTGCTGGTTAAAAGCGGGCAATAAGCCACGGAAGCATTGGAACGAACGACAGGCAATGTGGCGCACGGAGCAGCATGTGGCCCATTTGAGGGCTGTTTCGCCCCATTTCTGCCTCAGATCGGGGTCTTCGTGTGAAAAGACGGCAAGGATGCGGTGGACGAGGTCTTTGAGGTCCTGCGAACTTGCCAAGTGGCGGTTCTTGGTGGGGCTGATGTTCTCATAGGCCCATAGGCGCTTGCCCTCCTTGCTGGCTAGCCATTGGATCAGATCGTTGCCCTGGGCAGACACGTCGTCGTCAAGGGCTTGGCGCACAACAATGGCGTGGATCAGATTGATGAGCAGGCAGCGTGCCTGATCGCAGATGATGCTGGTCAGGTGGTCGAGCTGCACCACGATGCAGTGCAAGAGCAAAGGAAGATGCGGCGCAAGATCGGCGCCGGCCTCAATGGCTAAATCGACGAGATAAACCATCGCCAATTGGCCACGTGCAAACGCTGGTTTCTTGGCATACAGCGGCAGCACCTTGTCCGTGTCGGCAATGAACATGGTTGGGTGCTGACGACACACCGAGGCATGGCTCGATGCACTGACCACCTGCGGCACCATGGACCGCGGGCTGATTTCGCCAATGACCTCCTCCACCACGCGCGCAAATGCCGGCGTGCGACCAAGACATACAAACACGCGCTTGGCATGCACAAGGAACCACGGATTGCGCTTTTCAAGGCCAATTTCTAGCAAGTACGCGGTGATGGGCCGCACATTGCGTCCCTGATCGACCAATTGGTTCCAAAGAGCACCGATTTCCTTGACAAACGTGTCGCCAAACTTGATGGTGATGTAATACAGGTTGTTGAGCACGACATATGCCAACGTGTTCAATTCCATTGGATGATCCGGCATTAGCATCATCGACAGGCTGTTGTTGGCCACATTGGCCGCCGACGCGCCTCCCGTCGACGATAACGATGAAGGCGACGACGACGCGGCGGACGCCGTGCTGGACGATAAATCGACACGTCTGAGCCACGGCAGCATGTAAATGAGAACATCGCGCTGGCTGTTGGGACTGATGTGCTCAAATCGCTGCGTCATCTCGCTCAGGATCTCGTGGGTCTCTTCGGGGTGGTCGACGGCAAGGCGCGCCGATAAAAGTGTCTGCGTGTGCTTGTAAATGGTGGGCAGGCTGCTGTGGATGCCAATCTCATAGTCCTTGGCGCATGATTCGCCAAAAACGCGCTCCTCGACGACGCGCAGCAGCTGCATCGCCGCTTTGCGAATGGATTTCTTGGCGTCGCCAGCCTTGAACAGCGCCAATGAGATGATCTGCTTGACCTGACATGGAAATTGCGCCTCACGCGTCACCATGCTCACAATCGCCAGGAAATACCCTTGCGTGAACTCGAGCTTGGGATTGCCCGCGTAGCACTGCTCAATCACATCATCTAAAATCATCGGCTGGTCCTGATTGTAGTACAACACAGCCTCGAGCGCGTCTCTACAGGAAAAATTAAATGGTAAAAACTCGAGAAATTGAAACGCCGCCCCCCCCCCCTTTTTTTTTGGGTGGCTGTCTTTTTTTACGCCTTTTTGTTTTACCTGGCAATCAGATGGTGTTTGGGATCAGGGCTTTCAAACACCGCGTCAATCCATCGCAGCACATTGAGCATGTCAAACTGGATGACTGCTTGGCGCGCCTTTTTCTGGCCAAGGAATGAATACGAGGGGCCTCTCTATGAACGTAAATTGAAAGAAATTGAAACAATGGATGAGATTTTTTTCGTTTTTGATCTTTTTGGTTTTTCGTGGTAGTCCTTTTTTTTTCGATTTCGTCGCTTTTGGTTACTCGCTCGCTCGCTCTTTTTTTTTTTTTTTCTTCCACGCGCGCACAATTTTTTTCTCTCTTTCTCATCTCAAAATATTTTACACAGAGCATGGCCATGGCATTGAGCGAGGCTGTTTCCAAGGCTTTTCGTTCTTCTTCCATGAGTTTTGTCATATGTGCGCGGTCCTTTGCATCCTTGCACTGGTCGAGAACATCGCGGATCATGGCGGCGTCGCGTGAGCGCGTGACATGGGCGTGAGCACCATAGCCGCACCATTCCTCAAACATCTTGTATAGGCTAAGGCGCGTTTCAAAGGACATGAGCGCCATGGCCGCATCGTCGACACGCAGCAACACCTTGTAAATCTGCTCCACGAGACGGCACAGGTACACGCGTAGCTTGTGGTACTCCCAGTCCAGTTGGACCTCGGTGTCGGACAAAAAGACCTTGGTTTCCTTGATATAGGCGAGAATAGCCGCCGCCGTCTTGCGCATGGTGTCTCCCTGGTCGGCATTCTCAAGGCAATGCACCGTCAACGCAAGCACATGCAGCAACGACGTGCGCAATCGATCGTTTTTGCGGTTTCGCTTATTCTGGTATGGCTTTTGGCTGCTGCCATGTTTGCCTTCCTCGAGAATGGTGCGCATATCGGGCTGCAAAAGGTGCATGAGCGTCGCGTACGCGTCCACGTGCAAATGGCCCAGCCCGTGGATCGCCGCTTCGCGAATGGCACGGTGGTCGCACGGCAAAAACGGCAAAACAAGGCGAATCAGGTCGTCTGTAGACGCAATGCGATCCACGACGGCCGACCCCTTGCGGTCCGATTGGAATCGGAACGGCCGTCTTTGTTGTTGCTGTTGCTGTTGCGAAAGGAACGATGGCGGCGGCTGCTGAGATGCAGAGGAAGACGAGGACGATGACTTTTGCAATGCGGTCATTTCCGAGGACGCCGTGGCACAAACAAAGGAAAGATACACTTTCCACTGCTCGACAAGGTCCGGCGACACCATCATCGTCTTCTGCTGTGCGGCCGTGCCCTTTTGGATGGACAATGTGCCGGTGGTGCTCGCTTTTGTGCTCAATTCAATGGACGCAAGCAACGACGGCTGGATTTGCAACAGGCGCTCGCACAAATGGAACCGCGCAAGAGCGACGGTGGACGTGAAATGCGTAAAAATATGTTTTAGGAGGCCCATGAAGCACATGTGCCAGATCCATTGATCCGTGGGGTCGTCGGACGTGGCCAATTGCGCAATCACGGGCAATGTGGCGCGGCGCTGGTGGTGCTGCAAGCGAAGACGCGTCTCAATCGACAATTTGGCGCCAAACAACAGATTCTTGTCCTTGTCGAATTGGATCAATTCCTGTGCTAGGCTGCCGTCGTGCAATAAATCGTGCAAACGCGCAAAAGGCGTCCGTTGCCGGTGCTCATGGACGTATTGTTGCAATTGCGCGACAAATGCCGTGGCCGCCGGCGATGGTGTCGCCTTGTCAATGAACGCAAGCTCCGCGTCGACTTGGGCAAGCAAGCGCTTTTCGAGTTTGGCGGCCCAATCGATCATTTGCATGCCCATGCTTCGCGTGCGTGTTGCTTGGTGACAAACAAACAGCAGGCCCATCGCTTCTGTTTCCTCGACCATGTGGAACAATCGGTCGACATCGGCCTGCACGTCGGCGTACAGGTGTGGCGATGGATCGGCAAGGACAATTTCGCGTAATGTGGCCAAATCGACCTGATTCACCCAAATCGCGAGCAAATCCACGTACAAATCGAGGACGCCGTCCTTGGTGGTGGCCGATGTGTCGTCCAAATGTGCCTGAATCCCGTCGGCAAGGGCATCCACCACATCCATAGCCTTGTCCTCAATGCGCTGCACAAATCGCGCATAGCCCATTACCACCGTCTGGCTGTCGATCTGCTTGGCAATGCGTCGCAAAGCAAGCGCCGACGCGTGGACCAATTCCGGATCGAGATGCACCGTATAACGCGCAAGCAAGTCCACGACTTGGGGCAGCGGAATGCCCGCCGGCATCAACCTTGGCATCGCATCTACCATCGTGCGAAGCAAATCAAAGTACGATTGCTTGTCTTTGGCATACGACACGGCGAAATTCGCGTATTGGTATACAATTTGTGGCCCGCTCGCATCTGGCGTGGCTGCTGCTGCTGCTGCGGCGGCGGCGGCGGCGGCGGACGAATTGCTGCTACTGCTGCTGGGCGACATGGACGAAGACGCGCTCGAACTCGGGACAATCAGACTGCCATGATGATAACTATTCACAGTGAGGCTGCCTCCAGGGCTACTTCCATGCCCTGACGCACCTAGGCTGCCCGTACCAAGCAAAGACCCTCCGCCATGATGCATGGAAGCCGAAGCCGTCGGCACCACAGAGCTAATTCGAAAGTGGGATTCGCCACTCTGACCAAACAATGTCTTGTTGTTGATAAAGCTGCCGCCACCACCACCACTGGAAGAAGCATTGGACGCCGATAAGGACATGAACGTGCCCGTTGTCGCGCCCATGGAGCTGCTGCCGCCACTTGCGCCCGTTCCAGACCCGTGACCATGAGCATGATGATGGTAATGGTGCAAATGAGACGCCAAATGGCCACCCACCATGGTCGCGCTCGTGCTCGTGGTCGTCGTGCTTGATGTGGACGCACTGACACTTGCTGCAGGCGATACGAATGGCCCATGGCCACCAAGGAATAAAGCCGTGCGGATGATATTCTTCTCATCAAGCACCACCAGCCGCCCAAAAGACGCGTCCATCCCCAGCAACGACTTGGCCATGATGTCTTCCATCTTTTCTGTCGCCTCGGGCCGGATCGCACGCAATGGCGTCTTGAGCGTGTCCGCGCTGCATTGCCGGAAAAACAGAGAAAGACCTGTAAACGCCATGTCCGTGTCAATTGGGAATGGCGGCCGCTGACGGCTGTTTTCCAGGTCTGTCAAAAGAAGCAAAAACGCTCGAATTGCAATCACAATGCGTTCCGGATTGATGAATTCCCAATGCACCGCCGCATGTGGATGATGCGGTGGTGGCGCCGTCTGTTGCTGTTGCTGCTGGTGCATGGGGGCCGCATTGGGCCCACCCGTGGCCAAAGAAGGAGAATGGTCAATGTTGAGCAGATAATACACAATGTCATTGAGCGCCGTGTCCGTGTCGCGCATTAACGCATAATACGTGATGAGAATAAAATGGTCCAGCGGCAAATCCGTCGGGTTCGTTGCGCGACGATATGACGGAAACAGCGTCTTGATGATCGTATCCAGCTTTTTAAACGTGATGGCCGTGCTCTCCGTGCACCGGAATAGGTATGTCCACGTCAATCGCGAAACGCACCCGAGCGCCATCAGGCGGGTATACTTGTCCTAATGAGGATTAGAAAAAAAGGGGAGAAATCGTGGAAAATGGGTCAGAAAAAGCGGAAAAGCTATGATGCGCCCCAATTTCGCGCCTTTTTTTTTTTTTTACCTTGTTGAACTTTTGATAGCACGTGTCGACAAAGGAAAGCCAGTGCTGAGCAAAGAAATCCTTGCGGCTGACACATAGCAATGTCGTCACCAGAGGAAACGCGACCATCATGTGCTTGGGCTTGACCGTCATTTGCAGCGCACGCGGGTAAATCGCGTTGATCATCTTGACCCACGAAGGGAAATTCACCTCGGCCACCGCCACCTGCGCAATTGGCAGCAACAGATGCACAAAAAGCAGGCTGTATGCGTGCTTCACCTTGATCCCGTGCGAATTCTTGAAGAATTGCGCGCAGCTCGACAAAAAATCGGCCGTCTCCTCGAGTGCGTCCATAGGATAGATCTTGTTCAATAAAGGGGTATGAGCCAATGGACGCGCATGCGACGTGATTTTTGTGCTTTTCATTTTTTTTTTTTTTTGCTTTTACCTTGATTTTTAAGAAGCGCATGCTGCGGATCAACAGCTCCATGTGCGACTGAGCTTCCTTCATAATCGAATGGCTGTTGTACTTTTCCAATTCGGCAATGAAGCGGTCGCTGACAGACGCAAAGTGGATATTCGACAGCTCGCCAATCAATTCCGCAAACAAATCCATGCTCGCGGCACGATTGCGCGATTGCTTCATCGACTCGCTAAAAAAAAACGGGGGGAGGAGAAAATGAGCATCAGCGGCCGTTTTCTGCATTGTGCATGAGTGTGGAAGTGGAACAGAAACGTACGGATTCGCCTTTTTCAGCTGGTTGAATACGATTTCCTCGAGATTCTCGCCCAACTCTTGCGGCAGCGCAGCGGGCGTCAGCTGGCGCACAATCGCAATTAGCGTGCGGCATAGAATATAGACGGACGCAAGCTGATGATATGTAAAAAAAAAAAAAAAAAAAAAAAAAAAAAAAAAAAAAAAAAAAAAATAAAGGAGACCCACGCGTCCAAGATGAGCATGCTAGGAACCTGTTTTCGCCATGCAACGAGTCTGCTTACCGACTGGCGTTCCTTGAGAATCGCCTGCACGTCCTTGGCACGAGACAATGGCGCCGCCTCGCTATGGAAAAAAAGGGGGAGAAATGAATCACGAGGGGGAAATGGAAGCGCGAAATTTGGAGCAAGCAATAAAGCGTGTTTTTTTTTTTTTTTTTACCTCATGCGCTTGATCAGGTTGCTATCCAGATACTCGGTTTGGCTCTTGCGCCAGCGCATGACGGCATCAATGACCGGCTTTTGCTGGTTGGCTGCCACTTTGGCCAACGACACGATTAACTTGTCAAACGAGGGGTCGGCGCCCTCGCCCAGCAGCATCGGCAGATCAATGTCCACTTCCTGTTATTAAAAAAGAAATTGGTAAGCTTCGTATTTATGCCATTTTTGATCTATTTTTTTTATTTTATTTTTACCACGCCTGTATTAAGCACCAAAGCCATCTTTGCGTCGGCCAATTTTTCAAATTGCTCAAACACGACGTGAAATGCATAATCTGAGCTGTACATGGACGGCGACGCGGCCGGTTCGTGGCTGTTGTTGCTGCTATTGCTGTTTTCGCTGCACCAAGCGCCGGTGCCGCGCGCAGGCGGTGTGCCGCCCGTGCCAGACGGCATGTGTATCGGCAGACGCGCTAGAGGCATCGTGCTTTATGTTGTTTGTGGGATGAGTTTGTGTATGTGCGGGTCCTGTGAAGAACAAGGAGCAGAAGAAAAAAAAAGGAACAGGCAAATGACAAAAAGCGGCCGACTGGCAAAAGAACGCAAAATGGAAACAAGTCGACGGCGCTTTTCGAGGCGAAAAAGAAATTGAGAGAGAGGGAGGAAGGGCGCGGGCGAGTGGGAGTGGGTGGCGAGACAATGGCGTTCTTTCCGGCTCAGGCAGACAAACCAACAAAAAAGCAAAAAAAGCAAAAAGAACAAAAAAGAACAGCGGGAACAAAAAAAAAAAAAAGAGGAGCGCCCGTTTCTACCTGCTTTTAAATCCCGCTGCCGCCCTGTTCATAAATTCATGCTCCGCTTTTCTTGGCCTCTTCCTTTCTCCACGAACAAAAATGGCCAACGTCTTGCGATTCCTGCACACGATCGAGAACCTCAAGGTAAAAACAAATCTCAATGACCCTGAAAAGTGCTTAATTGCGCCCTTATTTAATAGCGCACCAAGCGCACAGGCTGGGTCGATAACAATGTCAAGCAACCCGAGTCCATTGCCGACCACATGCACCGCATGAGCGTCATGGCCCTCTTGATCGACGATCCCGCGCTGCAGCGCGATAAGTAAGCGCGTCACGTCGTGATTTTATAGTTATTGGGCAACAAGAATGGCTAAATTGTTATCATTTATCCCAAAAAGGTGCATTAAAATGGCCATGGTGCATGATCTGGCCGAGGCGGTGGTTGGCGACATCACGCCGCACGCCGGCGTATCCAAAGAGGACAAGTACAAGCGCGAACACGTGAGTATTGTTGCTTTTTTGGGAAAAACACGCGCATTGACCGTGTTTTTGTTCAATTTTTACCAAACAGGACGCGATGCTGCAATTTAAAGAATGGCTCGGGGACGCCCCAGGGGCTATCGAGATGGTCGACCTCTGGCTCGAGTACGAACAGTGCAAGACCCCCGAGGCATTGCTTGTCAAAGACCTCGACAAGTTTGAAATGATCGTTCAAGCGCTGGAGTACGAGAAATGTAAGCTCCTTTTTGCCTTTTTTGTATAATACACCAACGATTGCTGACCCTCATGCTCCATTTTCGTAGCGGACGGCAAGGTGCTCCAGTCGTTCTTTGACTCCACACAGGGCAAATTCCAACACCCCACCGTCAAGGCATGGGCTGAAGCCTTGTACGACGAGCGCCGCGCGCTGCACGCCAAGTCATCATCATAAATAAAAAAAATAACGCGTGTCGCGGATATGCAAAAAGTGCGGGTTTCAACAAAAGATTGCGCGTGAAATTGGTATTAGATGCATTTGGCCTGTTTTCGCTCATTTCGCCAAAAGGACACAACCTATGGAGGTGCAAAGGACTTTTTCAAAAAAAAAATCCAAGCCTGCACTTTCGAATGAGCTCACCCGCGCCGTGCTGTGCCCGCCTGGATGGCGCGCTAAAATAATTTTGAAAATGGCGAACTTTCCAAGGGGTGCAGTCGTGTCGTGTAAAACGCAAAAGGCTGCGATTTTTCATCTCATGGCAAACTCAACGAGGAATGGCTTCAGCGATTTGAAAGTCATCTCATCAGAAAGAGCACGACTTGAAGCGTGCACAGACGCGGGAGATCTCGGTATAAAGATGACCTACTGCAGAATTGACGCGAAGAACTCGTTTGCGGGCAAACTTTGACGCGTCATAAACCGTGTCAGATGTTGAGTGACACGCGCCTGTTCCTAACCAATTCCATGCGCCCGACGTCTCTTGCGCTAATGGGCGCGTCAAAGCGGCACCATCACGCGGTGCTTGCAGAGCAATCCACGTGTAAATAACAAGACAAAATCGAGAATTGCTTTTCAACACACAAGCGGATCGTTTTCTTTTTTGACATTTCCCGTGGTTACTTCATGCGATGCATCTCGTGTGCAAGTTTGTTGCAATTCTGACACCTCGAATTTTCGATTTTGGTTTTGGAGGTCGACCATGGCAAAATCTTGATTTGCGTGTGGCGCGCCCAAAAGTGGTTGACAGCTTGCAGTTGAGTGCCCATACGTGTTTTAAGCTTGCCATTTCAAGTGGGGGCGTGTTTCGGGAGCCTGCAGTGCCTGGTTGGCGAGTTCCAACTGAATAATCTTGAAAAATGACCAAGTAATAAACTTGCTCTCAAAAGGAAGTGTTAAACGGCCTCAATTTGAAGCAAGATGTGGTTGGACATATGGATGATAGGCTTGCAAACTTTTTTGACCATCGACTAATGTACTTGTGATGGGCAAAACGTGAAAAATAAAAATTAAAATGCACTCATCGTATCTAGTTTGCTGAGATTGCAGCAGAATCGTTAATGAGAACTCAGTATGAGTCGCTGTCGCGTGAAAAGCAAGAACTTGGGGCGAGAGATTGGTCAACTAACATCTTTGCTCGTTCAAAGGCTCATCTTGCTTGCAAATCAAGTAAAAAAAAAAAAATCGACCTTGCCGCCGAAAGAAATCATTGAGCCCGCCAAGCCTCGTGCTCTCGCCACGCGCGCGTTGCTTTGAACGCATCGACAAGCTCCACGCTGTTGTAAACATCGCCATGGCGAGTGTTTTCTTAAAATCGCTCAAACGTCGTGGAATTGATCCAATATACACACGTACGAGTGCCCGCTCTTCCAATAAGAAAAAAAAAAAAGGAACCTGCATAATTATTTTAATACCAAAAAAAGAAAAAAAAGAGTGCATGACGAGGGAGAGAGGGGGAAATGTCAAAAAGGGGGGATGAAAAGAATCTAATTGTCGACGTAGAAGTAGTTGCCGCTGAGCTTTTGCTCCTGGTCCATTTGCGAGTCGAGCTTGTTGATACGAGGGCGGTAGTTGGTGGGGTCGCGGCGGAAGGTGACCTCGAGTGATTTCAAGAACGAGTTCATACCGGTAAGCAGCGATTGAGGCGCCGTGGCCGTGGCGTGGACGGATGGTGTACCTTCGTACAAGATCGTGCGCGACGCGAGGTAGCTTGCCATGCTATTTTGTTTTTGAAAGAAAGAAAGAAAAAAAAGGGCGAGATGAGCAATGTGTTTCTCGATATCTTTTCGCTTTTTCTGCTTTCTTTTTTGCATTTTTCTTACATGAAATCGTGCTCGACGATAAAGGCTGTGCGCTTAAAGTGGACGACGAAGCGTTTGATGACCTTTGCGGCGATGATACGCTGTTCAGAGTCGAGGTAGGCCGAGGGCTCGTCAATGAGGTAAATGTCGGCGGGCTTGCCGAGGGCGAGAACAATGGCGACACGCTGCAATTCACCACCGGACAAGTGCATGACCTCCTGGTCGATGATGTTGTCAATGTTGAGGGGCTTCATGACGTCGGTGTTGAATTGCGGGTTGAGGAACGCGGCCTTGATCTTGCTGAGGAACAGCATGCGCACAGTGCCCTTGAATTTGGGCGAGATCTTTTGCGGCTTATACGACACATTGAGCTGCGGCACCTGCTCGTCACCGTCGGCCTTCATCAGACCAGCAAGCATGCGGATAAACGTGGTCTTGCCAGTACCGTTTTGACCAAGCAGCACCACAATCTCAGAGTCAGTGAATTCGCCAGCCTCGACATCAAGCTTAAAGTCGCCCATCGTCTTGCTCATGCTCGGGTACGAGTAGTTGCGGTGCTTGGCAACGGCCTCCTCCTCGGCAACCTCACCAATGCGGAACGTCAGCGATTCTTCGCGGAAACGCAAGTTCTCCGTGCGAATGTTGCCGTCCAAGAAGATGTTGATACCGTCACGCACAGACGCGGGCAAGGTCACCACACCGTACACGGATGGCATGCCGTACAGGATACACACATAGTCGGAAAGGTAATCCAACACGGACAAATCGTGCTCCACGACAATGATATACCTATTTTTTTTGTTAAAAAAATGCCGTGTCGTGTCAGAACACGCCCCCAATGCACACATTGTTTTTTTTTATGCTTACGAATCAGAGCTGATCAAGGAGCGAATGACCTTGGCGGCATTGAGACGCTGCTTGACATCGAGGTACGACGACGGCTCGTCAAACATGTACACATTGGCCTTTTGCACGGCGACAATGGCAATGGCAAAACGCTGCAACTCACCACCGGACAATTGGCCGACCTCACGCTGCAAAACATCGCGCAGATCCAAATTGTCCAAGATATAATCCAAATTGTCGCGTTCCAGCTTGTCCTCGAGCAAGGCACCGACCTTGCCGCTGACCACCTTGGGAATATGATCGACGTACTGGGGCTTGATGATGGCCTATGCAAGAAAAAAGCAAATCGCATCGCGTCAGCACCCTCTATTCCTTTTGATTGGTGATATTTCGTGATTTTTCTTCTTTTTTTCTTTTTTTTTTACCTTGAGGTTGTCTTCGAGGATTCTGGTAAAGTAATTTTGCAGCTCGGAGCCACGGAAGTATCTAAGGAGCTCTTCCCAATCGGGGGGATTATCGTATCTGCCAAGGTTGGGCTTCATCTTGCCCGAAAGGATCTTGAGCGCCGTGGACTTGCCAATACCGTTGGTGCCGACAAGACCGAGGACCTGGCCAGGGCGAGGCATGGGCAAGCGATGCAGCTTGAAGGAATTGGCCGAGTAGCGGTGCGTCACTTCGGATTCAAGATTCGTCGGCAAGTTGATGATGTGGATCGCGCCAAAGGGACACTTCTTCACACAAATACCACAACCAATGCAAAGCTCCTCAGAGATGAACGCGATCTTCGACGTGGGCTCGACTTCGATACAGAATTTACCTAAAAATTCAAAAATCAGGGGGAAAAAAATGAGTTTCTCGAGCCTCAATTCGCTAGATGGCTCATTCAACTTACCCATGCGATTCACGGGGCACGAGCGCTTACTATAAAACAAAACGAGTGGAGTGTTAGTGTGAGCCCCATTGGGCAACTTCATGTCAAAAAACGTCAGAATCATCGGCAATGAAGATGCTTACCATTCTTGTCGGCACTTCTTGGGCTTGCACTTGTCAGTGCTGACAATGGCAATACGAGTCAGCTTGTCACTCATAGTACAAAAGTCAAAGAGAAAATAAAAAGAGGGGGAAAGAAAGGGGGAAAGGACAATACAAGGACAAGGGAAAAGAGGAAGAAAGAAAAAAATGAGAACCAGCAAACAATTCCTTTGTGAGGGGCCAAAGCCACTTTGATTTTGCGTCTCTCATGTTACCATTTAGGGTAAAAAGGCTCTCAAGTGCCTGCGGCAAGCCGTTTGGCCCAAATTTTTGGCCGCACGCCTGCCTTTTATGGGCAGACGCGTTGATCCAAGACCCAGCAAGCGCAAGACAAAGAGAGAAGAGAAATTGACACGGCATTTAATCATATATTACAAGTACAAGTAAAAAGTAAAAAAAAAGAGAAAAAGAAAGCAAAAGGAAGGGAAAAAAAGGACAATGAGGCTCACGACGGCAAGGCTCTACACCATGCTTTCAGCCGTGGCCGGTGCCGGCTCCTGTGAAATGATCGATTCCATCTTTTTGGCGCGTGTGTAGTCTGCAATGGCACGGATGATCAAAAACCAGCCGATGACCATGAGCACATAGGACAAAATGTCCGCATCCATGGCCTCCTCGGTGGCCTCGCTTGATGCGCCATTGTTGTTGTTGTCATTGTCGTCATCGCCTTCAACACCATCAGGCATCAGCGATTCCCCTGTGGAGAGAAAGAGAAAAAAAAAAAAGTCAAAAATGCGTCATTTGGGTTATCCGGTGGCAAGGAGAGGGGGAGCTTACGACTGCGAATGTAAAAGCCTGTTTGCACAAGCGAGACACCAAGACCGGCCAACGAGCCATTCTATGTGGAAAGAAAAAAAAGGAGTGAGGTCAATTCCACGTTGTGTCACCGAATCCAGATTCTATATTTGGCGACGCTCTTTTTTTTTTTTCTTACCTTGGCAGCATGAGATGTATGTAATAAATAGGTGAGCATGAAGCCGACGAATTGGAAGCTGCTCGACACCAACAGGTTCCAGGCAAAGGACAAAATGTTGCCCACCGGTAGACCTTCGACAAGCACCATGTCGCCCATCCCCAAGGGCGCAATCACGGTCGTCTGCCAATAAGGCGGCGTGGCATCTTGTACGGCCACATCGTATGACTTATCAATATAAAAAAAAAGATCGGGTGAGCATGCGCGTGGCCTTCAATGGCTCTCAATGAATCCATTCATGAAGGAAATCGATCACTTACGGGAGGCGTTTCGTCCACTTTGTTGCTTTCAGACTCGGGCTTGGCAGACATGTTTGAAAAGACGCCGTCATTTGAGGCGTGGAGGATGGCGGGTGTGCTGGACGTAGCGGCAGCGGCGTGCACCACTGGCTCAGCCGAATTGGCGTCGTCCGAAGCATGGTACAAGAGGTGCTGCTGCTCGTGGCTGTCTGTTCCGTCGTCAAATTCTTCGCCAAACGTATCCACAAGCTCGTCGCGTTGCTGCAACTGCCGCTGCTCAGGCAGACGGCTGCTCGTCGTGCTTGGTGGTGGGTGAGAACCAAGAGAACTTGTGTCGTCACTCGTAGAAAGCTGCAAAAAAAATAAGAAAAAAATGAGCATTCGTCTTTTTTTGCCCCTTTTTCTCGTTGTTTTTTTACCTGTTGGTATCTGGGCATTGGTAATAAAGGGAAAAGAGGCGTGGAAGGGAATGGAAAGCAAGGAAGGAAAAGGAAAGAAAATGAGAGAAATGAGAAATCGCCAAGGCAAAAGGAGGGCGGGCTTTATTTGAGCCCCCCAAACCTGGCGATTGGGCGCCCAAGCACGATTGCCAGCGTTTCTTTTCTTTTTCCCGACCACTTTTGGCCATGGCCACGGCAAACGACGACACCAAGGACCAAGACAAGCCCGTGCTGTCGCCCACCGCACACATTCTCGAGCCAAATTGGTCCTTGCTTGACGACTTTATCCACCAAGAAGACCCAGACCTTTTCCAGGAGGCTCTCATCCCGCCAGACAACTTTAATATGGTCTGCCAGCACGTCTATAGAAGCTCGTTTCCCAAAAAACGTCACTTTCGCTTTTTACAAAAGCTCAAGCTCAAAAGCGTCCTGTATGACCCTCTGTGCCTCTCTAATTTGCCTTTGTGGCCAACTTATTCATTTGTCTTTTTCTTTCTTGGGGCAGCACGCTGATCCTGGAGGACTATCCCGAGCAAAATATGCGCTTTCTTGAGGAACAAGGGATTCAATTTCTGCAATTCGGCATTGCCGGAAACAAGGTAAGCCTGAGCATCATACGTCACACATCTTTCCAGTTGCTCATCACATTTTCACTTCACAATGACATAGGAACCCTTTGTGCAAAGTGAGTGCATCGCGTCTTTTTCTGGAAACGAGTCACTGACGCGTCATTCTTCTTTTTTTTTTTTCTCGCGTGCTGCTTGCTTCCCCTTCCCCCGCCCTTAGTCCCGGAAGATAAGATCAGTGCTGCACTCGCTGCTATCCTTGACAAGCGCAATCACCCGATTCTGATTCATTGCAACAAGGGCAAGGTGAGAAATGGGCAATACAGGGGGAGGGAAAAACAGAGACGTGGACTCATCACCTTTTCCTTTTTTTTTTTTTTTTTTTTTTTTTTTTTTGCTAGCATCGCACGGGTTGCTTGATCGGCTGCCTGCGCAAGGTACAGAATTGGAGCCACACCTCCATCTTTGACGAATATAGACGGTTCTCGCACCCGAAATCACGGTCCATGGATCAACAATTCATAGAACTCTACGACGCAAATCAAGTGTGGCCACTCGTCGATCCAAAACATTTGCCCAATTGGCCAACATTAGGAGACCCACCGATCTACCGGTGAATCCTAGATTTTCCATATATCCGCCCTTTTTTTTTTTTCCTTCGCATCATCCCCCAGCATTGTACATAGCCCCCGCCGACTTGCTTCGAAATCAAATAAATGACGCCTTTTACTCATCACGCATCAACTGCGCAGCGGCGCGATCGCCGAGATTTCAAATCGAGCAGTAAATCGTCAACTTGCCTATTTTGTGCGCATGATGGGCCCATTTTTTTTTTCTTCCATGCAATTTCTGCAACTCGTCAGTACAAAAAGAAACTTGAGAAACAACGACCGGGGGCCCAGCGCGTATATAAAAGTTTGCTTTTTTTCCCACCATTCTTCCTCTCTTTGTTTCTTTACTCCATCTTTTCTCTGTCTTTTACACTATCATGAAAGCTGCTGTTCTGCGTGAATTCGGCACACCGCTGGCCATTGACCCATTGTTCCCCGATCCTCAGGTGTCACGAGGCGCAGCCATTGTCAAGGTGCTTGCTGTGCCTGTGAGCGGGTTTTACAATGAGACCCTGCAGGGCGCATTGCCACTTCAATTGCCGATTATCCCTGGGTTCAGCGCGGTCGGCATCGTCGACGAGGTTGGGCCTGATGCCACGGACGTCAAGGTGGGCGACGTGGTGTTTGTGGATCCGACGGTGCGGTCGCGCGACAATGTATACAGCCAGGCAACGATCATGCAGGGCTTTTTCGCGTTTGGCGGTGCACTGTCAGACACGTACCGGCACGGCGCATTCGCCGAAAAATTGCTCGCCCCACTTGAGAATCTGGTGCGAATCCCCACGTCGCTTGTCAACCAACTCGGCGCGCCAAAACTCACGGCCCTGAATCCGCTGCTTGTCGCACAAGGCGCGCTTACCAAGGGCAATTTTCGCGCGGGCCAAAATGTCGTGGTGCTCGGTGGCTCCGGCCACTTTGGCAGCGCTGTCGCCCTGCTTGCGCTCGTGTCAGGCGCGCGAAAGGTGATCATTCCCACACGCAACCCTGCAAAAATCGACACGATCAAAGCAAAGTTCGGCGACCGCGTCATCGCCGTGCCCATCAAGGACACGGAAGAAGAGAATGCTGCCGCGTTCCAGGCCGCTGCGGGCGGCAATGATGTACCCATCCATCTGGCGCTCGATTTTCTCGACACCACGGCGCCCATGGACCTCGTGGCCGCCGCCGTCCACGCGCTCGCCGTCAATGGCACACTCGTTCTATACAGTGGCACCGTCGCTCCAATCACACTCCCATATTCGCCAATCATGCTCAAGGACCTGACCATCCGCGGTGGCTTCATGTACGACCGCGACGCGCCCGAGACCGTCCTTGGGCTTATCGAAACCGGGCAACTTGATCTCAACTTGTACGACACAAGCACCCAATTTCCACTCGAAGATGCGACAAAGGCCATTGACGCGGCCAGCACCACTTCTGGTGCATTTTACATCACCGTGGTCACGGTGGACTGATAATTAAATCGTTCTTCCTGCTCGTGGTGTACTTTTTATGATTTTGAATTAAATTATTTACACGTCTTTTTCAACGTGGCATTTTATTGAAAACCAGAGGTCAGTTGAGTCGTGCAGATGAATCCAAAAAAAATATGATATGATACTGTAGCGACATTTTCAAAATTATACAAGTACGCACGTACAGTAACAATAATGCCTTGGCCAAATTCTTCTTCGATCGCAATGAAATTTGCACTGTTCAAATCAGACAGGCTCGGACGTGGGACGTCAGATCCAGAATGTACTGTATGTTTGCCCGATGATGCATGACTTTTGTACTGTTGTACGCTTGTGAAAGCCGTTCAAACATCGTTTCAAAATTTTCAACCTCAATCGATATTCTCGGCAACCGATATCATAGGACGACACACGGCGCTTTTAACATGTCAAAAGTACCTGCTGAATCTTTCTCTATCGAATGGGACTAGTTTTTCATTGATGGATGCTTGGATGGCCAAAACTCGCGGAGAAAATCCACTTGCTTTTTCAACAAAATCTTATTACAGTATTAATGGTGATTTGCAGCGCTTTAGAAGTTTACAGTAGATTGGGTTTGAACATTAATTTTGCGTGGGTCATTAACTCATGATATCTGCAGTTGTTGTTGAGATATTGAGAGAAAAAGAAGATAAAAAAAGGGAAAACAGGAAACTGATTGAGAATCTGATACCGTTTATTAAGAAAAAGTGAGGACTCTATTATATAGACAATTTGTAAAAACTAGGGTTTGGGATGTAAGATGCAAAGAAATGCTTCAATGAGTGGCTGTCAAGCATACAAGCGTTCCGAGGCATGAATTGAATATGAGCCGCGCTCAATCAGCGATTGAGCTGTTCCTCGGATATGCAAACGATGCAGAGATGATGGTTCCGTGGCATGAATGCACAAGGGCGCGTAAAGACGCGTATGGCCAAGTGGGACATTGTGTGATCGCAAGCAAATGAGAATTTTTATTATTTATTTTTTTTTTTTTTATTTTTCTCAGGCTTGCATCTGCCCAGATCCTGGTCAATGCAATCTCTGATCATACATAGCGAATGAGGCATCTTAGCATGGGTGCGTACAAGAGAGCAAATGAGGGAAAGGGTGCGCTATCCTTTCATGTATGGTAAAATCGCGATTAAAACGTAAAGACCTGGCGACAGCAGCCATTGTGTGAGCGGGGCTTAATTAGCCAGACTAGGTAAGTGCCCGGCCATCTGGATTTGAATCCAGGGATGCGGCACAGAGAATGCACGACGCGATTTGCATCGCGTAGCTTTATTTCTTTTTTTTTTTTTTTCACAACTTGTGAAATACCAGTCCAGACACGGCCAGCGCGTCAGACTTAGGGTAATCGCACATTCTCTTTCACATGGATGTGTCCATTGTGATTTTTACTTAATGAGATCACGCTCTGCAAGCAGCAAATACAACAGTTGTTGTATGATAATATACAGTAATAGCCCACCTGACCCCCTTGCAAAATCGTTAGAAAATCCTCATTTATGAAAATCAACGCTGCTCACTATCAAGTGCCCGCCGCTCCATGATTATTCTTGATTTCATTTGTTCGTTTTGGCTACTGGCTTCTCGGAAACAAAGTAAAAATCGGGGGTTGATCAGGTCGTTGACGAGAAAATCAAAATTTCTCTAGAAATTTACAATTTCTGCCCTGTCGTGCTAAATTGTTATTCGAGCATGCTGAAAACTCAAAAGTAAAAAGAGACGCGCGCGGCAGTCATTTTATTTTAGTCTGGCAAAGCTGATGCGCAATCTTTGTACACCTGCGACGCCAGATTTGAAATTTCAACTCCAATTTTCTCGGGAAGGAACAATGTAACCCACGGCAATCTTGCAGTGACAAAAGATGCAGAATTTGATTCTCTGTCAAATGGAATCAATTTCACTAACGGGCGACCAAAACTGGATAAGAAATTCAAGTTTTTAAAATTTGACGTTGATCGAATTTTTCTCGAGATCCGTCTCGTCAACTCCCAAATTTTCTTGCAGATTTGCTTGAAAGAGGGGGTCGATGCATCTAGTGAAGTGACTCTCAAAGCGCTGGTGCATAGGCTGCCAAACGGATTTGGATTTTCTGTCTGGAATTGAACCTCTCAAGCGGGGGACCCTCCAGATCCATTTTGACCTGAGCACCAAGCAACTTTTTTTCCGAAATTCGTAAAATCATTTCACCACAAAGACTCGTCGCAACGCCACGAAACTTGCCGAACTATAGTTTTTGGCTCCTCTCTTTTCATAAAAAAATTAAAACCCCGAGGTCGCTCGAACAGCTGGTTCCGCGAGCGACTTGACATTGCTGATATTTTGGCTGTAACGCAGTTTTCGAAAAATCAGTTCGCAGTAAAATCGTGCTTCAATCACCACTAAACTTGACATCCTGTATTTTTTAACGCTCCTCTTTCCAGAAAAAAATAAAAACCAGAGGTCGCTCTGGCCGTTGTCAAGACATGCACTGATTTCATGATTTTTCACAAAAAAAATGGTAATACAGTAGGCTGCCCCAAAACATAATTGGATCGGTACCAAAAATTGGCCATTTGGTGATTTTGGCACGTCAACTTACCGGTATAAAGTAACTTTAAAACCAGTGGGTGATTTGGCTGTCATTGGCAGTTTTTAAATTTTGGCATTTTTTCATGATGATTTTCACCAGTCTGGAGGTTATCCAAGGCTCGCTTGAATGGCTCGCCTTGGTTGTAAACAATGGTTAATTACGCGGATGTGCACATTTGTATAATCATGGAGGTGTCCCCAATTTTCTACATCCAGAATGTGCACAGACATCCAAAAAGATGGTACCCTGGATTTTTAAAAATGGTATTATTCACGCGGGATAGCCATTGGTAGATATTTGCCATGAATTATACAAATGTGCACATCCGCGTAATTAACCATTGTTTACAACCAAGGCGAGCCATTCAAGCGAGCCTTGGATAACCTCCTCTATAGTAGTGCTCTTAAGGACCACAAACCACCATTCCAAATCTACATGCTGGGTTATTTCGGGTCCTTCTTTTCCTAAAAAAACGCTTAAAAACCAGAGGTCTGCTTGGTCGTTGTGCAGATGAATCCAAAATGTCGTTATTTTCAAAAATTTAGCAAGCAAGAGGCCTCAAAATATTTTGTGGAGCACCGTGCAAATGACACCGATCGAAAGAGACGCACTTGATTGTCATTTTTGGATTGTTTGTTTGCCCGATGAACGAACTTTGCACGCTTGCGAAAGTCGATCAAACATTATTGGATTAATTTCAAACTCACTTGTCTCGACAACCGCAAAAACAACTAACAGTGGTTTTAACGTGCCTTAGACAGCTGCTGAATCTCTATCGAATGAGACCAGTTTCATCAATGGATGGCCAAAACTACTCGCTGTGATGATCCTCTGCTGGACCGTCCTCTTGCTGCGGTGTTGGGGCCCAACGGGCCAGCGTCTCGGGCGCAAGCACGGAGCGCAAAGTGGGGCGGCGACGGGCCACGTCGACGGCCCGTTTAACAACGAGACGTTCGCGACGTGGTTGTTGTTGTGCGTGGCGTGAAGCAGCGCCACGGATATGGCGAGCGGGGCGCTCGTGGACTCTATTGGCAGGACGCATCTTGATATTGGTGACAGACAAGGAATTTTTATTGTAATACAGTAGCAAGAGGGGGGTTCAGGGGAGGAGAAACGGTGTTAAAAGGGTAAAGAAAAAAAGAAAAGAAAAAAAGGGGAAAAGGAAAGTGGCGGGTCTTTTATGTGCGACAAGGCCAATTGGTCTGCAGCCTTGGCGCACAGACAGATCGAGATTCCAGCGGCGCAGCAAAAGGAGAAAAAGCGGGGCAAAGGAGAAGATCGGCCATTGCTCGATGGGGAGAGCAGCTACAAACTTGTAAGAGAGCGCGTTTGAAAGCCACGAGCCATGGCCAGATGATGGTGTTGGAACTGGGCGGCGGCCAAAGGAAAAGAGAAGGACTGGAAACAAAAAGGAACGAAAGGGAGCAAGAAGAAAAAAAAAGAGTTGTGGACAATGCTCACGAATTGGATCGTGACACTCGCAGAGAAAATCCACTTTTTCATCAAAATCTTTGACCGCGGTTTGTCTGACAACGGCCTTGTTGACCCCCAATTTTTATTGCAGTTTCACTAATAAACAGGGAGCAAAGCATTTAATGGAATGACTTGCGGCGCGCTAGCTTGGGTTTTAACTTTTTGCATCCGGTCATTTCACCAAGCAAGCTGCAGCCCACTCATCAGTGCACAAAAATGTGCAAAACAAAAATAAAATAAATACTGTACAAGAAAAAAAATCCATGCAATTTACACACCTTAATTTGGAAGTGCCAAACCTTAAATTTTTGCAAAACAATCTTGTCCAAAGTAGGCACTTTTCTCAGTCGATCGCCGTTCATGCGTCACTCTGCGCATTTTTCTCAAGTTGGGGCGATCTGGTATTTTGTCTGCCAAGAGCAACTTGTCGGAGTTGTCTGTTTGGGATGCATTGATCACTCGGAGTTTGAAATTTCCCAAATTTGGCATTTTCTGAGATTGAAATGTGTGACCCCTGAGTGACCCCTGAGTGACCCCTGAGTGACCCCTGAATTTTTCAAAAGTGGTCGTAGCGCTTTGGGGGTTTAAGCTTTTTTGTTGCAAATTTTGCGCTGAATGCGTTGCAGCTATTTTTGAGTGGGGCCGACCATGCAGGTGATGAGATGAATGCAAGATAAGACAAATACTGTATGATACAGTATGGCATTTTTGGAATTGCTTAGCTGATTTGTTAATACTGTAATACAACAAGAAGATATCCCTCTTCTTCCGCCGGGGACACATCTTCAGGTGTTATGCCCGCAAAGCCAAGATTCACGCCATGCATTTTTTTTTCTGGATTACCTTTTTCTTACGCGCTCCTGTGCCATCCCTCCTCAAGGCTGTCCCCTTCGCGCGACCGCTCTTAGCTCCTAATTCCTGATGGACAACACCAATGCATGATGACCCAACCTCCTAACATGCAATTGACCCTTAACATGGCGTTAAATCCCCTTTTTACTGATGGATCCTTCAGATCCATCATCTTGACTCACCTGTAGATACGACCCCCTATTTTCCCTTGATCCTTAGAGTATAAAAGGACATCCGCACAGCGCATGTCCTTCCTTTTTCCCTTATCTCTATAATCACATATATACCAATCCACACACCCTTGCTTCTTCTTGAGTAATAAAGTCCTTATTACAATGATCTCTCCTATCAATGCTGTCCCCGTCGTGCCTGTGGCCCCGGTGCCCTTTTGTGGGCACAACATCAGGTGGCGGTGGACAATCTGTCGGCCAGGGCCTATCATACAGTATCATACGTACCGTACCTCGACAAGTTCGGGGGACGCGTTGTTCTGCGGTGCTGAACCAGCAGGTGCGTGGCTCTTCTTCAGAATTGGAAGAAGCATCATTGTTTCCAGAATCGAATCCATCTCGCGACGATTTTCGTGCCCTCGAAGTTCATCCGGTCGACGCGCCATCTCGCCGGCGGATGATCAACGAGACGGAGTGGCGCCTGCCTCCTCGCGACCTCGCCACACCTTCCAGCGCCTGAACGAGCTTTGGGGTCCATACCATGTGGACCTACTGTATTTGCATCGGCGACGACGACTCACCTTCTCCCCCTCCTGTACGTCTCGAGGACCCACGACCCTCTTATTACTGTATCCCTCCCGCCCTCCTCCTGCTTTGTCTTTTCCTCTGTTTGCTCCTCTCAGGGATGACTTTTGCCCCTTTTCCCTATTTCTTTCTCTTTTATTATTCGAATTAAATAAAGCTCGGAAAGGTTGAAACCCAGTGCAGCAGCCCTCTCTGCATAATCAGCAAGTCCAATGCTTCACTAGCAGGAGTACTGTATGTAGGACGTTGTTACGGATAGAAAAGCACGACAATGCAAATAAAAGTCGTCGCCGTGACATGCTGCTGAGACAAACTAGATACGTAGTTACGTACGAGCGCCAATGCGGGAATATCATACTGTACACATGCATGACAAAAGACGGACAGGTTGAAAAGCGGTCCCGCTACAGTAAAAATGCCATTCTCCATTAATAAGTCGCACATTTACATAGCACCAATGCGCTACTGTATCTGATCGCTTTTGCTCAACACATACTGTACCTGTATGCCATGAAACTCGCCCTACAACTGATGCCTATACACGTGCACTAAAAGGCGCTTTTCAATATCCAATGTGTACCAGGTACATCAAGGTGTCATGTCAGAAACGGTCGTTTTCGCGTAAGTGTTCCTCTTTTTTTTTTTTTTTACTAGGCATCACTTGCGCTCTGTTGAACGCGAAAAAATGTAATAACGCAGGGGCCATTCTGTAAAGAAGATAGGACAGCTAAAACGCGTAAAATTGTGGATTTGATGATTTTTGTACAAAGAGCTGTGATCTGTGGAAGAGAAAAAAAGGATTCATGCGTTCCGACGCGCTTGTTAGCTTCGGCGCCAGCGGTGACTAAAATAAGCCCAGGTCGCCATTGACCCTGAATCCCCCTTTTCTCCCCTTTTTCTCCCTTTTTCTCTTGTTTGCCTTCCCTCCATGCCCACAGGATTTTACCTCACGCAAGAAAAAAAAACAGAAATTAAAAATCTTTTGCGTCAGGGTATGACACGGCCCGCGGTGGCAAAAGTATGTGGCGTGCGTGTCAATACGGTGCGAACGGTCGACCGACACCCCGAGCTCCCTGCGCGACGCCCGAGTCGACCCATGATCAAACATGAGATCTACCAAGTGAAGCAGCAGCTCCAGGACGGTCTGTCTGTGCAAGACATGGCGCAGTTGATGGGCCGGGACTATGAGGAAATCGAGGCAATTCGCAAAAAGTACGGGATTGTCGTGGGTCGCCACTACAAGGGGGGAATAATGCCGCCGAAAATGCGGGATGAAGTCAAGCGCCAACTTCTCGCCGACACGCCAGTGTCTCAAATTGCCAGTGCGCTTGGCGTTTCGCAACACAGCGTGCATATGGTGCGAGATGCATGCAATATTCCATCGCCAAACCTCAGCCCGGAGGACGCCGCACGAGCGGTTCACCCAAACACCATTGCCATGATCAGAGAAATGTATAACATCCCAGTGCCTGGCCTGATGACGCCGATCCCTGTGCCCGCAGCAACCAGAGACAATATAAAGCGACTAATTGCGGCCGGCCTTCCCCGCTTTCAGGTGCGTCTTGCTGTCAAGGTGTCTCCAAGTTTTCTGGCGAATTTTTGCAAGGCAAACAATCTGCCAAGTCCCAAGCAAAGCTGTGCGTTTTTGCCTGGTGGCCGAACCTGCCAAAAACGCGTCAAAATTCCACAAAAACGCGGCCCACGTCCACGAACGCTTGATTCGACTGTCAGCAAAAAGTCAGGGACGCGCGCTACGAGTGACGACCACGCCACCGCGTCATCATCACGCCAAATCACTTTTTTAGATGAAATTCCGATGGTTGTCTTGTTGTAATATATTTTTATTGCGTCGAGTGAGGCGCGCAAAAAAAAAAAAGAAAGAAAGAAATTGAAAAAAATACAAGGTGTGTGGGTGGAGAAGGGGGGTGGAAAACAGCTCCATTAGATATCGCGCTCATAAAAGAGCATGTATGCCTCTGACGAGAGGACGGTGTCCAGATCAACCTCCTCAACAATGGTGTCACTGCAGCGCCAGAATTTTGTGGAGGATGGCGACGGCGACGTGTCGATGAGATGTGGCGGCAGGCGGACGTCCTGGCCGGTGGGCAGCTTTTTGCGGCGATAAGTGACAAAGTGGCCCGAGTCGTGGTTGCCGTGGTGCTCAATGACGGCGGTCAGGCGGTACGGGATGGGCCGCATAGCAGGGATGGTCAATGACGGCAGCGGACTGGAGTGGATCTGGTGCCTTGGGTCGTCCGCGGGTGTCGCCAAGGGGCTGCCGTGGCTGTTGCTGCTGCTGCTGCTGCTTGAGCTCGGCTGATTGCTATGATTGCCATGATGGTGATTGGCATCCTTGAAGCGGGCATTGCGATGTGTGTCGAGAAGGATGTTCAGGCCCTGCTGGGCACCGTGGTGGTGGTGATGGTGGTCGTAATCTAGCGAGGTGTGGCCCCACGCCGGTGCACCGGGCGATTTGGCGGCAGCCAGGTTGCGCAAATACACGAGGCTCGATTGCGACGTGCGCGGCTGCTTGGCGGCCATGGATGACGACGAGGACGTCGAGTGCATGGCGTCCGGCGGGCTCATGGCGCCCGATTCTTGCGAATTTAGAAATCCATTGGTGCTGAACGGCGCAAGATCCAATGTTTCGGCAAACTTTACACGACAATGGTTCTTTTGGACATAGCCCGACGGATGGAAGACCGACCGCGACAAATGGATGCAGAGCGCCTTTGGTGGATTCGCAAACATCGTTTGTTTCGTCGTTTCTGCAAAGACCGGTGGAGCCGTCAGCGGGATATCATCCTGAAAATTTAAAAAAAAAAATTGTCAGCTCGCGTTCCTTTTAATACGCGTCGCGCTTTTGCTTTTACCAATTTGGCCTCGACGTTGTATTTCAGAGACGTTTTGATCCGGTCAATTTGTGACAAGAGATCGGCCGACGACGATGCGTCTGAATCCATTGCATCCAATTGCTTGGTGAGCTTGTCCAGGGTATGGATCAACGTGCACTTGCGGCATTGGAAGTCGCTCAAGACATCCATTTTTGTGTAATTGTTGAGACAGGTCTCCAAAGTGCATGCAATCTATTATAAAACAACCCATTGAGCCTCTTTTTTTTTTTTTGTTTTCGTGGCGAGCCACTGTAGCTGATTTACCGTTTGAGGCACAGAGAGCGAGATATTGTCAAAGGTATGATGGCGGATAGGCGCCTGGAGAAAAGAAAATAAATAAAAAATGAGTCGTATGTCGCTTTTCCGTGTCCAGTTCGCGAAATGATGGAACTTACCGTATAGCCACACTTTAGGCAGCTGATCTTGGAAGCGGCCAGGCCGGTGAATGGATTGCGTGGACGGCGTGGACGGCGCTGTAAATGGCATCCAACGGTTGAAATCGAAAAGGAGCTCCACATGGAGCTCACGGAGCCCATGGACGACATGGATGAAGTCTCGAGCAGGTCCGACGCTGATAATGAGTCCTAAAAATTGTTGGGGGAGGGGAAACGTGAGTACAGGAGCGCGACACAAGGTGGAACAAAATGAAAAAGAAAACTTACCGATTCAGAGGCAAGCAGGCGCAGCGCGCCGGCATCCAATAGCGACGTGGGCATCTCTTTGTACTGTGCTTCCTCTTCCGACGTGAGTGTACTTGAAATGATCTGAAAGAGCTCGTGCGCGTCCTGCAAAAATAAAAAAACGACCGAATTAGTCGTTTTCATTTCCTTTTTCTGCGCTTTTCTCACCTGTTGATCGCGACTAATTGTGCCCTGGGTCTTGCGCTCGAGGGCAAGCACAAAGTCGCTCGGTGTAATGGATCGAGGGCGCGACAGTGGCCGATTTAGCACTAAAAAACACAACAAAAAACATGAACCACGACGTTATTCATGGGCAAGTTTCATTACGTTCGACGGTCGAATACAGCGCAAAGGCGACAGACTGCAAAATAAACTCATTCTGAGGCACTTGCGATGCGCCTGCCTCGTCGCCTTGTTCATCCACTCGCTCCGCCTAGCGAAAAAAAAAAAAAAGAAAAAATCGAATCCTTGAGTCAAAAACACCCCAATGGCTATTTTTTTTTTTTTACCAAGTATGAGCGAAGACTGGACAGTGTAGCGAGGGCCTGCGTGCAATAAAAAAAAAAAGCAGGGGCAATGGCGTGAGATAACACAGAGCGACGGACAAGGGCGAAACGCGAGGATATACCTGCAAAATGGAATTGACAAAACAAAAATTGCCCGTGTTTTCGAGACCAAGCACGTAACGGTCGTCACGCTCTAAGACAAAAAGGCAAGGATGAGCAAAAACGAGGCAAAGGGGGTGCAACAAGCCATACCTTTCAGGAGTTTGGACTTGATGCGGCGCCGGCGCTTGCGCTTTTCTGTGGTTGACGTCGCCGACAGAGCGTAGCCCGACGCGGCAAGCGCAATACCGGCCATGACAGCAATGGCCGGCAAGTGATAGCTGCTAGACGAGGACGCTGACATAAAAACGAAGCAAAAGACCGGGTAAAGAAATGAGAAAAGAACGAAAAAGCGATAAAAGGACAAAGAAAAAAAAGCGCCCACGCTCTTGGTCGTCCCCGCCTTTTTGGCTGACCCTTAATTCCAACAAAAAAAAAAAAAAAAATCGCACGCTTTTTGGGCTTTTTAATTCGTATGGCAGGTTGTAAAAAAAGAGTCATTGTCAATTTCCTTATGTAAAAGGACATTGACATGTCTTGAAATAAATAATATTGACTAAGTAATAGAGAGAAAACAAGAGGCTAGATAACGCTTATTCGTGTGTAAAGATGTTTCTACGAGCAAAAACAAAAGAAAAAAATCAGCCAATGCTTAAGTGGGCGCGTTTTTCTTTTTCTTTTTTTTTTTTTTACCTTGATGGGGCATTGTTGCGGCTGGGGCCATTGCCGACATTCAGGGCCTGGACACCCTTGGCAAGGTCGTCCGCGGCGGGGGCAAAGATGTTGCGGTTTGCGGGGGCCATCTTTTTGCCTGCGGGGCCCTCGGGGGTCGTGGGCGACGTGGCGTGGCCAAAGCTGAACGACGAGTCTAGTCGTTTGGGGTCGTGCGCGACCAGTGGCTTTTGCTCGGGCGGCTCGTACGTGAAAATGTTTCGTTGAGGCACGCTGGTGGCTGCAGCACCGCGCAACTTTGGACGGCCAACCTCATCGTCCGGATGCACAGGGCCAAACACGCGACCAGGCACTAAATGAGAGTAAAAAAAAAAAAAGGAAATCAGCACGTGTCGCGCGTCGCGTCGTGCTCGCACGCGTGTCTTTTGCATTGCGCACACGCAACACCATTCATACCAAATGCATTCTTGCCGGGATTGAACTTTTTTTAAAAAAAAAAAAAATGCAAAAATGAGCAATTTGATCCAAGATTCTCCTTTTTTTTTTTTTTTTTGTTCTTTCTGCCTATTTTGCGAGGCTGATTGGCTTTACCTTTTCAGGCAGCTTGGTCGCGGTGGTGTCTTCCGATGTGGCGACCTTGACTCCTTGCTTTGTGAATACGCCCACTTGCTCGACGCCCAAGACGGGCAGCTTGTTGCGGTCCGAGATCAAGCGAAGCTGCTTCAACACGGACGCCTGATCCCAGTAATAGCGCACAGAGCGGATCAGGTTGTCCTCAAACTCGGCAGAAATCACCTAATCATAAAAAAAAAAGCGTCAGAAACGATGCCTGTCATCTCCAATGATGTTTGAAACACTTACAACAGGGATCTTGACCATGGCATTCGCCTAAACGAACACGGAGAAAAAAAGGGGGGTTGAGCCTCATCAACCATGGACGACGAAAAACACGCGCTTGTTTTTGGGGGGTTTTTTACCAGCTGATGCTCTTCAATTCCGGGGACAAGCCAAGAACAGGTGCCATGGTGGAAGGACAGGATCCACTCGGCCTCCTCGATGATCCTGTTACCGGTCTTGACCTGATGGTGCACGACCTCATTGACGGACGTGGTCTTTTGCGAGAAATCCGATTGCAGATACATGCGGCGAATGGCCGCGCGACCCTGTGCGGTCGTGCCGCTGGGCACATAGATGATGGATGCATCCTCGGCAAACAGGTCGCTGTTGGCTGGCTTTATCTTATACTGGCTCCAGGTCTCTTCCATGATTTGAAATTGGAAGGGGAAAAAGGAAAAGAAAGGATGAAAATCACCCTTTTGTCGAGGCAAATTCTATTAAAGCGCGCTGTGTCACCATGGCTATTTTGCTCATTGTTGCCCTTTAGCAAAACAAAATCGAGGTGGCAAATGAGCTTTGGTTGCACAAGCTAAAACTCTTTTTTTTTTTTTTTTTTTTTTTTTTTTGGGCCAGCTTGGAAAAAAAAAAAAAAAAAGGAGAGGAACGGCATTCCCTATTTGCTCCTCAATTTTTTTTTTTTTTTTTTGCCACGACGCGAGCGCAGCTTTTCAAAGCTATACAAACGACCAAGTGGTTAAACTGCATGAATTGAAGGGGGAGGGCATCACCATTGCCATGCATGACGCGCCCATTTTCATAGTTTTGGAGCTTAACGCGCTCTTTTTTTTTATTTATTCATTTCAGTGCATTGATTGGGCGCTCTTTTTTTTATTATTGGCTTTCAATGGGAGAGGAGGGCGTCAGCATTGGAGGAGGGGGAGACATGGGAGGAGGAGGAGGCGGGTGTTTGGTCGTCGGCCAGATTTCGACGCGCTGTGACACGTCGCACGGTGGAAGGTTGGCGTTTGAGAAATTTTGTAGTGTTGTTGGTGTTGTTGGCATGGTCATGCAGCTGATTGGACACGGAGCGTGTGCGTGCATAGGCAGCGGGGGGAGTGCGCGAGGGCTGGGCGAGGCGGTTGTGAAAGGCGGGTGGCGACGATGTCTTTCGGAGTCGCACACGCAAGCCCTGTGCGGAGTGTGACACGAGCGGAGGCTGGATAGCCAAAAGAGGCGATGTGAGTGGGGTGGCGGCGTCCTTGTACGAGCCCAGGAACGATGTTGATTGCGATCTCTGAGGCATAATCACGGCGGGTGGGGCCATTGGCGACGAAGTCATGCTCTGCGACCGATGCGCGGGTAAAAGAGACGTCGACGACGACTGCTTGGGTGGGGTATGCAAAGAAACACGTGTGGAATCGGCAGAATCGTTCAAGGACGAGACCAAATGGGGTTGTTGGTTGGTTGCGCGTTGATAAAGGGGCGATTGGACCACTTTGGTGTCAATGGTCACGCTGGACGACGACGTGGATAAGATGGGGCTTTCGGCGTGGTCGTCGCTACTTACCGTGCTATGGTCGGGACACACATTGTTCATTTCTTGCTCAACGTGCAGCGCTCGGGCCACATTATCCACGACAACAAGCCCAAACAAAAGACCCCAGCGCAAAGGCGTCTGCACCACCTGTGGAATCTGGCTCTTTGTCTTGTGAAGGTGGCTGATGGCTTGGATCATCGATGCTTGCACTTGTAAAAGCACAATTGTCGTCACAGACGGCGATGGCCCATCGTCATTGCTATGCCCATCCCGAGGACCGCCGCCCAAATGCACAGCGCCGCCCGGATAAAACACGTCGCGCTTCGTTTGCTCATACAACATGGTCATTGGGGGCAAAAGGGAGGGGAGAGAGAGGATCGTGATTGCCGAAATGGCTCGATCGAGGATAAAAAAAAAAATGAAAAAAGGGGGAAAAAAGAGAAGAACGATGAGGTTTTTTTTTTTTTTTTTAGTGCTGTTCGGGTTGCCCGGGTCGCACAAGACGGATGCGATTATTCATGGATCGCGGTGATCTCTATTTTCTGTTTGCATTTTCAGCTGATTTTATTTTTTTGGCCCACTTGTTTCTCGTGTGACATAAAAAAAAGAGTGGGATCTGGGGCCCACACTCCCAATTGCAAGGTGCCTCAGCTGACTTGGTCTCCACAAGCAAAAATGGCCAAGGTCTTATCTTTTTTTTTCTTTTTTTTTTCTTTTCTCGGTCATGGTACCCGATGAGATGGCCAGCGACGCGTTTCGTGGAACGCGCTGGTCGTCGGAGCAATGACAAGTGGGCAAACCGCGTCGTCATTTTGTCGTTGACTCGCCCACGAAAATGAATTGGCGCTTCATTTACAAGGTAAAAAAAACGCACTGTTCAGTTGATTTACCCTTGACAGTGACGTTTGTGCAACCACCGCCATCGATTTAAAATTGACGGCCCCCCTCTTTTTTTTTTTTTCTCATGGGCAAAAGTCAAAAGGCCCTCTCAGCAGCATTGTTTGCAGCTCGTGTTTACTGTTTTTTTTTTTTTGGTCATTGACGCCGAAAGCAAGGGGTACCCGTCCGAGGAACGGTGGCATTTGGATGATGCTTTTTTTCAATTTATTAGGAGAGGGAACCCACTGTGAACCAGCCACGAGCGGGGATGATTTTATTAGATTAGACGTGGAAGGGATTGAGCTGGACTGCGGGATCTGTGAACAATGGATAGGGTGAAAAGGCAAGAGACGCTTCGTCCAAGAGCAAATGATGCGAGGGGGGAGGAGCAGGTATCGTGGCAGGAGGGGGGGCTTCGAACCAGGTAAGGTCCATTTGCGGGTCCATTTGCGGTATTTCGTTGTTATTTGGCGTGGCTGCCATCATTTCAAAGTGATGTGTGATGGAACCAATATCGTCGGACGAGGCAGATGCCGACGATGACGAGTACATCCAATCAACGGCCGGCAGCGGGGTCAAAGGGCCGGTCAAGGGCGTGACAGGTGCCATGGAGGCAAAAGCGGCGAATTCCGCGGGCAATGGTGGCACGGGCGGGATGCCGGTGTCCGGCTCACACCACGACGCGTCCATCATCATGTCGGAAAATGAAAGCGACGGCGTAGGAATAAAAAACGGGTCCATGTCGCTGCTGCTGCTCTTTGTCAAATTTGTCAAACACGGTGTGGATTTCGCTTTTTTGAGCTGGCGATGGCGCGTCCTTGGCTTGGTCTTGTTCAATTCGTCTTGCTCGCCCACATCGACGCCACTATCGCAGTCGGAATCATCCTGGACCGTGTCCACATCATGCTGCTTGGATGGCAACGGAGGAAGTGGCGGCATGGGGAACGACGCCGCAAGATCACGCGTCTTTTTGTGCAACTCGGGCATGGAGCGCTTCCGTTTGGTCGCCTTGCTGCTGCTGCTGCTTGCGCTGGATGTGCTGTTGCTGGGGGTCATGCGGAATGTCGTGAAAAGTGGCGTGTTGCTCACAGGCCGCGTGCTGATGGGCCCCTCGTCTTCTTGATTCAGCCGACGCGACGATTTCTGTCGATGCAACGTACGCGGCAACGTCACGGGCTGCTTGCGGATCGGTCCGCGTCGCTTGATCAAATTGTCAATGAACGATTGCTCGTGACCAGGTCGAATAGTCCAAAAGCTGCCCTTGCCCGAGCATTGCGAGCTGGATCGCTGCAGACGAACAAACGCCTTGTTCAACGACAAGTTGTGGCGGATTGAATTCTAATCGAGGTAAATGAGTATGAGATGAGGGTGCTTGGGAGTTTTTGGGCTTGGATTTAAGCTTTTTTTTTTTTCGTCGTACCTGCCAGCCATGCTCGCTCATGGTGTAAAAGGGGTAATGTTGAGTGATCCACTGGTAAATGTCGCTTAATGTCAATCGGCGATGCTCGCTGGAAAGCAGGGCGTGCGCAATCAATGTGGCGTAGGAATAAGGAGGCTTCTCATTGGCATCCAATGGCTGCCACGAGGGCACAATGTGCAGAGGGCCAGGGGTATAAACGAGCACGGTGCTTCTTGATCTTCCTGCTGTGCCTTTTTGCCATTGGCCTCGGCAGGCGCCTTGTTGGGGCGCTTGCCCTGTGTCGCTTGCTCCAATGTCGCGCTGGGACCGTCAGAAACAAACGTAAACGACGTAAGAAGACTGTGGCAATAATCGCTTTGTAAAGCCATGAAGGAGGAAGGAGGAAAAGAGAAGGGGGGAAATGGAATAAAAAAAGTGAAAAGGTGATAAGAATAAGATGACAAAATAAAAAAAAAAGTATCTTTTATATGCAAAAAGAAAAGAGAAAAAAAAGGCGCGCGCACTCCTAACTTTAAAAGGTAAAGGCAACGCCTGAGCAATGAGGATACGACCGTGTGTGTTGCACCAACTCGCTGCTCCTTCCATTTGGATAGTGTTCCTTTCTCCATCCTTTGCCTCCCCCCTCTCACCACGCACCTTTTTTATTCTTTTTTGCATGAAGAGTCTTAAAATAGCCCATGCTTTATGCGCGGCTTGGTTTCAGCATTGGAAAGAAAAATGAGATGGTGGGCAGGATATCAAGGATGACGCGACTTTTTTTTTCTTTGGGACAGATGATTTTAACAAAAAAAAAAAAAAAAAAAAAAAAAAGGCCAGGGACGGCCTGGCGGGGGAAAAGGGGGGAGACCGGCAGGGGATTGAAAAAGCATGCCATCGTCAGGCCAACCGCATGAATCGCAATGTTGAAAACCGCATGGTGACAAACGTTAATTTCCAAGCCCGCTCTCGCTCACGATCTGGCCGATCCTGCACAACAGTGTTCCCCCCCCCTTCTTCCACCTCAGGGTCGTACAAACAGCGTGTTCCAAAAGCCTGTTCAATGTCAAAAATGAAAAAAACACACTTCTTTTTTTGACGAGCGTCATGAGGTTGGTTTCACGTTGTGCTGAGGCCTGACGGCAGATAACCCCACTGGCGCGCCATTTTCCCTGTGTCTCTCGCCCTCTCTCGCTCAGCTCGCGCCGCTTGGACGACAAGACTCCACTGGGCCCTGGTCGCCTTGGGAAAAAAAAAATTTAAGCTTCATGGTTTTGCATAAGGCTTCTCATTGTTCAATCGGCTTGCCCAACCTAGGAACAGGTCGCTGTCAACACGTTGGCACCCACGCCGGGCCCTGTAGATAGACTTGGCCGCTATCTGCGCGCATTGTTCCCGAGGAAAAAAAAAAAAGAAGGGGGAGGGGGATTTTATCTTTTCTTGGTAATTGCGTGTCATGGCGCGCCATTGTGTAGCAAGGTGGACCATGGAATCCCATGGGCGCTGCACGTTGAAGCTGGCGACGCGTCTCAACCACGGAAAAACGTTGGAAATAAAGAGCAAAACCGGCATTGTGTGTGCCATTGACGCTTCAACGTCATTGGAGGCGTCCGTGCAGACTCACAGGACGTCGGAGACTGGCGACAGCGGGCATGGACGGAGGGGTCGACTAGCGGAGTCGATGCGGAAAAGGCATGGTTGTCCGCACAATTCAGAAACACATCTTTTGTCACCCATGCCGATCTTGCATTTCGATCCTTTAAAATGAAAAAATGGCGCGACTCAGCACGCGTGTCTCGTGCGCAGGGACACCCGCGAAGAGTTTGCCTGAAAAGAAACCCAGACCCGCTGGGACGTGGGCCCCAACGTTTCGCTTCCGTGGCCCTCTGTCTAGCTGATTTTTAATCTAAACGGTCGCCGATCGTACCATCGATGCCCGCAAGGTGGTCCAAGCGACACCAATCGTCATTTGAAATAAATGGAATCTCGGAATTGCAAGACCAAAAAGGCCAAAGAGCCTTTTGTATAAAATAAAACTTGTCGAGATTGCAACAGAATCATCTCATGGGAGCAGCCGCTTTTTGACCTGTCGCGGCTTGCTCATTCTTTGAGGTCGCCAACGTGTGGATGGATGATGATGGCCTAGATGAGAAAAAGCCAAAAAAATGCCTTTTTGTCGTTTTTCAAGTACTTGTCTTTATAAATTTTCAAGTTGAAAGGACATCTGGCTTCTGAATTCCGTTGCTCCAAGGCTCATCGTTCAAATGAGCCCACCTCTACGACGTTGCGGCCACTGGAAGGTGAGCAATCACCATTTTCAAAAACCACGGAATTTCCAAGGGGTGCAGTCGAGGACTTGGAAAATGCAAACTTTAGGATCTCCAATCGCCACGCTATTCAATCATATGGTGAAAACTACCTAATAACCGACAGACATGTAGTAAAAAAGGTGTGTCCATTGACGGGTGCTCGAGTAAAATGCAAATTGCCTTCTTTTTTCGCCTCAAAGTCAAGTCGACGAAAACTGGACACAGAGCCACGAAACAAATACCATCGGAGAGAGCATCATTTGACGCGTACGTGGATGTCAATGATCTCTGAAGAAAGTGAATTGATGGCATGTTTGGCACGGTTTCAAAATTATATATGTTTTTCGGCGCGTGATAAACCGCGTCAGACGTCGCGTGACACGCGTCTGTTCCTAGTCAAATCCATGCGCCTGGCGTCTTTCTTGCCAGTGGATGCGTCAGCATGAATTTATGGGCGCGTTTTTCCCGTGCAAATTGCAGTTGAAATTTACACTAAAATCACACATTGCTCGTGACTCTACAGATGGATAGCGCTCGTTTTGGCCTTTTCATCGGTTTCTCTACGCGGGCTCTCTTGTGTGCAAGTTTGGTGCAATTTAGGGGGCCTGATTTTTCGATTTTGGTTTTGGAGGCTCGCCATGACGAAATTTTGATTTGCTTGTGGCGTGCGTCCAAAGAGTTGTAGCCGCTACAAATCGCGTCCCTCTCGGGTTTCTAGTTGGCCAGTTCACGATGTGGTGCGTTTCGATGCATCGTCGTGTCTGGTTGACGAGGGCCAGGCTAATTATTTTTAAAAACCAGTCATCTATAGATCATCCTTTGAGAAACTTGCTCAAATCGTCCCAAGCTTGAGTCAGTGACGCAGCAACACAAACAATCCACGATTCCAAGCTTTTTTTTTAGGGACGAGGATAGTGCCATCTTGCGATGCTCACTGAGATTAGGATCCAAAGCCTTTTTTACTGGATAGTTCTCCAAGCTATCCACATCTTTTTCCCAAAATGCAGGTACATTTAGCTGTTTTATTCGCTAGTTCATGCATGTCGCGCATAAGAACCACCTCCATCATTCATTGCTGCGGCACTTCATGACAGAAAATCACAAATTGCACGCTACACTATAGAAACACGGCCTTTTGCCCCCGTTTTCTGGACGAAATGGGCTCTGATAGGCTCGCTTTTATTCAATGCACGTGGCTGTCATGGGTATGCGGCTGTCATGGGCTCTTGATATGAGGCAAATGGATCATTCGTACTTTTTGCCCTTTTTGCATCTGCTGGCTGACTGTAGGACGCTCACGCCGGGCTGTCGGAGATTGAAATGACCGGACAAATGCACCCCACCACGAGATCGTCTGTGGATTTTACTCAAACGCTTCTTCTCCCAGGTTTTTGTTCTTTTTTTGCAGAATGGACAAGCTTAATTATTATGGCTCCAGCGACGAGGACGATGGACCCGGCAACACGAGCGTTGCGGTAGGTTCGTCGTTGCTCAAGATCAACGCGGCACCCGACACAGGCTTTGATGTAAGGCAAAAAAAAAAAAAAGCAACATAAATGGCAAAAACTGATCTTTTTTGTTCATCGTCCATAGCAATCGAGCGGCGATCGTCTTTACACGGCGCCCACGGCGACGGAGCTGACGGTGAACGTGCCGTACGACGATATGAACCAGGCGGTGCTCGGGCCTAGCAATCCGTTCCGATCGCAGCCCCTTCCGACGCAAAACATCCTTTCTGGGCACGTTGAGCAGCAGGCGATGAACGAGAGCGATTTCCGCACACAGTTGCGCACATTTGAGACGTATGGCTATGCACGCGACCCGTCTGCGGCGCCGGGTGTGGATGGCGGCGGCATTGATGGCACAGGCTACATCGGCAACATTGCCAATGCTGCGGCACTGGCGGGCGCGTCTGTCTACGACCGCGCCCCAAAGGCCATGCGACGCAACCAGGACCAACGACAGAAACGCGTGAAAAAGGGCGATTCCGGCATCCTCGAGGGTGAAAATGCGTACAAGGGTCCCTGGGCTGGATACGACGATGACGATTTCAACTTGCCTTCCGAAGAAAAGGACGAAGAGGAGCCGCAGCAAGAAGAAAAGGAGGAAGAGACGGCCGTGGTTGTGGCCGAAGACGAAGAAGAGGACGAAACACGCGACAAGGCACAACCTGTCGGCAACGAAACAACCACATTCCACGGCAAGCAATTGCACGATTATCTGGGCCGCACGTACATGGCCATCCCCCAGGACCTCGACATCAACCTTACCGGCGAATCAGGCACTCAGCGTTGCTTCATCCCAAAGACACAAATCCATACTTGGTCAGGACACAAGGGCGGCGCTTCCGCCATCCGATTCTTCCCAGGCTCAGGCCATCTCTTGCTCAGCAGCGGCATGGACAACAAAGTCAAGGTAAAGAAAAATTGGAAACGAAATCCCATTAATTGAAAAGGAATTGGGAAAAACGGGGAAAAAAAAAAGAAAAGATAACGAGATAAATGGAAAGAAAAAAGCTGCTCATCAGCACCAATTCTTTTTTTTTTTTGTGAATAGCTATGGGACGTATACCACGATCGCAGCCTGCTAAGAACATTCATGGGCCACAGCAAGGCTGTACGCGACATTGCATTCGACAACAGCGGACGCAAATTCCTCAGTGCCGGCTACGATCGCTATGTCAAGCTGTGGGACACCGAGACCGGCCAATGCGTGCGTTCCTTCTCCACGGGCAAGATCCCATACTGCGTCACATTCAATCCCTCGCCCGAGAAGCAACACATCTTCCTCGCAGGTTATTCCGATAAGAAAATCAAACAATTCGACACACGCAGCGGCAAAATGACCCAAGAATACGACCAGCACCTCGGCGCCGTCAATTCCATCACCTTTGTCGACAACAACAGGCGCTTCATCTCCACCTCCGACGACAAGAGCATGCGCGCTTGGGAATTCGACATCCCCGTCGTCATCAAGTATATTGCAGAGCCAGACATGCACTCCATGCCCGCCGTGTCCCTGCATCCCAACAGTAAAGAGCATCAAAAACAAAAGAAAAAACACCATGTGCTAACCCCTTGGGCTACCCTCTTTTTTTTTTTCTTTTTTTACAGAGAAATGGCTTGCGTGCACATCGCTCGACAATCAAATTCTCGTGTACGGCGCGCAAGGCCGCTTCAAATCCAACACAAAAAAGAATTTCCGTGGACACATGGTCGCGGGCTACGCCTGCAAGCCCGGCTTCTCAGCCGACGGCCGATTCCTCAGCAGCGGCGACGCCAGTGGCAATGTGTGGGTCTGGGACTGGAAAACCTGCAAGATCCTCAAGAAATTCAAGGCCCACAACAAGGTCGTCATGAACACAGAATGGCATCCGCACGAAACATCCAAGATGGCCACTTGCTCTTGGGATGGCGTAAGTGACACCCCCCAAAAAAAAAATGCATCTTTTTTTTTGGCGCAGCTTTTTCACTTTTTTTTTTCAATTTTTTTCGCTCTGTAGTACATTCATTATTGGGATTAGGCTACGAATAGATTGTTTTCAAAAAAGGTTGAATTTATGCATAAAATCCACATCGCTTTGTCTTTTTTTTTTTTTTGCTGTTTCACACGCTCCTCTCGAATTGGGCAAATCAAAACAAGTCTTGGGCCGGCGTAACCCACGCGGGGCGCCTCCATGCGCTTGCGCGCTTGGTGCGACGTGGCTTTTTACAGAAAGCAAAATGGGCGGGAAATCATGCAGCCTTGCCGTCTTGATAGCCAACATGAGGTCGTTTCAAGCGCGTGGTCACTTGAGGCTCGTGAAAATAAAAAGGGGGACGCGCGTCGCGCTAGCTCAGCCTGTCGGGTCTGTCCAAATGGAGCCCTCATCTCGTTTTGAGCTCACACGCGCGGAATGGCGGGTTGGTCTTGGTCCCATCGTGACTGTAGGACCAAGATTGTTCCAGACGAAGCTAGATACTTCTTGAAGCATCATGCTAAACCGACATCACGAGATCCAGAAGAAGATGCCCAGCGTGTCAGAGACCAAACAACCCCACAATTGCTATTTTGTCATATTTTGTTTTTTTTTTTTTGGTAATTCTTGTCCTACTTACCCTGGAAAACTCCGCTTGTACCAACAATTCTACGCTTTCTTGTTCAAATGAGCCCACTCTTGCGGATCGTTGGAGGCCGAGCAAGGGCCATTTTTTTGGTTCTGCGTTTCTCTACTGTACATACTGTAGCAAACTCGAATACAGTATCATCGGGAATTCTTACAGTAAGACTGAGTGATCCGATGATTCGCGAAAAAAATTAACACTGCTGAAGAATCGGGTCTATCATTACAGTAACTGGTCCAAATTTGGGACCACAGGAGCAAATTTCTGATGAAGCGCGCAAGCGCCAGTTTCATACATAGGCGTAAAGGGGGTAAGATCAGCAGCATTTGGTCTCGTACGGTGACAACGGCTGAGCGCCCCAACGCGAGAGTCACCTCAAATGAATCGGCAGCTAAACGCGGTAAAAGCGCTTGTATGTGATTTGGGGATATCGCTTCCAGTTCTGGGCGATTATTTAATCTTTAGGAGTCGTTTTGACCCCGGTTTTGCCCTGAAACTATGCAAAATGCATTTTCTCAGGACTCAGTGATCCGATTTGTGAAAAATATTGGAACCAACGAATTTTTGGGTCCAGTATCCACTAGTCTAAATTTGGCCCCAGGTGGTCAAGCTGTTCAGGAGAAACGCGTAAAATATTATTTGACGCTGGGTTTTCACCAGCAAACACGAATCTCGAGATTTCTCGCGACTGAGTGATCCGATTCGCGAAAAAAGTTAACACAGCTGAAAAATTGGGTCTACCATCAACTGGTCCAAATTTGGGACCAAATGAGCAAGTTTCTGATGAAGCGTCAGTTTCATAGGCGTAAAGGAGGTACGATCAGCAGCATTTCGTCTCGTACCGCAGCAACGGCCGGACGCCCCAACGCGTGAGACACCTCAAATGAATTAGCGGCCAAACACGGTAAAGGCGCTTGTGGTTTTGGGCCATCGCATCGAGATCTCGGCGAGTTAGCCTTTACGGGGCCGGGGTCTATTTGGCCCTGCTGATTTTATGATATGAAAAATGCATGGTCTCAGGACTGAGTGATCCGATTTCTGAAAAAATTTGTCATCGTTGGCATTTTATGTTCAGCTTCTTCTAGCTCAAATATAGGACCCGATGAACAAGATCCGGGCGATGCACCCTGCAGCTGGTAAAAGACAGCGGCCCAACGTATCGAGCGCGAGTCACTTCAAATGAATCTGTGATCAAAGACGGTAAAAGCGCTTGTGTTTTGGAAACATTGAGTTGAGATCTGGGCAAGTTGGAGTGCAATGGTGCACGCCTGAATACGCCTGAATACGCGTTGAATATGCCTAAACACGGGTTGAACAAGCCTGAATACGGGCTTTCGCGAAGTCTTCACAATGTTCGTTTGATCTTTTTACGAACGTTGTTGCGAAGTCTTCACAAGTCAAAACATTCGTTTGGTGTTTTTACAAATGTTGTTGTTCGCGAAGTCTTCACAACGTTCGTTTGACTTTCTTTTTTTTTTTTTTTTTTACGAATGTTGTTCGCGAAGTCCTCACAAGTCACAACGTTCGTTCAATTTTTTTTACGACCGTTGTTCGTGAAGCCTTCACAGCGTTCGTTTGATATTTTACGAACGCTGTTCGCAAAGTCTTTACAAGTCACAAGCTCACAAAGTTCGTTCGATTTTTTTTACGAACGTCGTTGTTCGCAAAGTCTTCACGGCGTTCGTTTGATTTTTAACGAACACGCCTGAATACGGGCTGAACACGCCTGAATACGGGTTGAACACGCCTGAATACGGGTTGAACACGCCTGAACACAACCTGAATACGCGTTGAATACGCGCTGTATATGCCTGAATACGCCCGAATACGCGCTGTATATGCCTGAATACGCCCGAATACGCGTTGAGTACGCCTGAGTACGCCTGAATACGCTGAACACGCTGAATACGCTGAATTTAGCGTTCATTTTAAAAAGGCATATTGGCCGCAAATGGCTGCACACGTCATGACCCGCCGTGTCGCGTGAAAAGGCGTATTTTTTCTTTTAATTTTGGTTTCAAACGACCAATAAAAACATGTACTCACGTGAGTGATTTTCAGATATTTATGGGCAAAGAGCAACTTGAATTTATCTTTGCGCTTTTGCACCCTCCATTCCCCAGGCGCATAATGGACAATAAAGAAGCGGGATCCAAGTCGGCAGGCATTGGATTTCAGTTGGCGCACGCGTTGCTCTTCCAAGAACAAGTGGATGGTGGACTCCAACCCTTTAGTTCTATCAAGATTTGAGCGTAATCGGATCATACAGCAGTCAACCATCTTTTAAAATACAGATTGCGATTAGTCGTTTTATAACCCACGCGAGATCTCTCGAACTGATGTACACAAGGAGATGAATTGGGCGTCTGTTAGTCGCGTGTCGCGTAATAAAAATTGGAGATCAGTGAGGCAGCTACCGAGAAACTTGCAACTGGATCTTTTTACGAGCGATTGTGCCGTCTTTTACTGCCCCGAACCGGATAGCTTGATAGTTGTTTCGCTTCATGAGATGGGAATGCTTTTATTCGAATCTGGTTAGGTCATATTGTGGAAATTGGGAAATAAAACGCGCGTTTCGCTAGGCACGATAATCGCCAAGGCTAAAACAAGTAAAAAGAAAGATAGTCTGGCACTCGTCTATTTTTTCTGTCCCAGGTTTCTCGAATTCATAGGCTGGAAGGAGGGTGCAGGGCATGGCATTCGTGCATGGTTCTTGTCGCGTCGCGTGAGCGTTCAAAAAATAAAATGGTTCTGATCACATGATTGCACAGGGATTGGACAAAAGGGGAGAGGGGAAGCGAGTCTTGCCGCGGAAGAGCGTGGTCTATGGTAAGGCTCGGTCATTGGTGTCGGGGATGCTTTTGTTGAGACATTGGCGCCTGCTTACAAGGGCAGTCTTTTTTTTTTTTTGGGCTACTCGGGAGAAGCCCAAGAAAAATGGTAGATGGATTGCACGTGCATGAATATGGAGCCGCGCATTGATCCGAGTATGGGGGGGAGGCAGGGGAGCTGCCCGCGGGTGGCGCCCCCGCGTGCGGGCTTTGTGTGACCCGAGCCGGCCCATTTTTACCTCTTTTCTGTGATCAGACATGTGCTTTTTTGATGTCCTGGCTGGGCCACGAATTGCTCCTCAAGTATGCCGTAATGACAATGAAAAACAAGGCAAGACAAAATGAAATTACAAGAGGTGGGACGAGATTTATGCAAAAAAAGAGAAAAAGAAGCTTGTTTTAGCTTTTTTGGTGTGTGTGATTTTTTTTTTCTGAGCGCTCGGCATTGATGGATGGTCAAAATTCGCCATATTTACCGGGCGACAGGGTTTTCGTTGGGCCACGGGGACCACCGCGAGGAGGATCATGGGCTTGTGGATTAAAAGACCGACGTCCAAATAAAGAGGGCAAAGGTACAATTCAAGTTGGGTCGGTTCTTTTTTCTTTGCACTTTTTCTTTCTCTTTTTTTGTTTCCCACCCTCTCTTCTTTTATTCCAACAAAACTTGGCCATGTGGAGAAGCTTCAGCCGCTCAAAAAAGGTTCTCGCGTCGCTCAGCGTGGCTGGTGGTCTTGGTGGTGTGTCGTACTATGCACTTGACCGTCGCCAGCACAACAACAACGTATACCAGTCGGCTTTGCAACACCAGGAGGCCGCCATGGGCTCACTGTCGACTATCCAAAAATTGATGCCTCGCAGCGTTGCATTTGCCGAGGCTGTGCAGCAGCAGCAGCAGCTAGACAAAGCCGACATTGACTGGGTTGCGCCCTCGCGCACCGACATGCTTGCCAAGCTGAAATCCGGCGACGAGTATGATCTTTTGATCGTGGGCGGCGGTGCTACGGGCGCCGGCACGGCCTTGGATGCCACCACACGCGGTCTCAACGTGGCCCTTGTTGAGCGCGACGATTTTGCCTCTGGTAAGGACCACTTGATGAATTGACTATTGATCTGGAAGGGGTGGGGCGCATGGCAAATGAGCGGATCCGAGGAAAAAAAAAAAAAGCCAAGGCCAGATGGCAGGCTATTTTTTGTTGTTTTTGGGTTGTTCATTAGTCAGGTTTGCTAAAACTCCACTTTGGTTTTTACTCTTTTCAGGCACGTCGTCTCGGTCGACCAAGCTGGTGCACGGTGGTGTGCGCTATTTGCAAAAGGCGATCATGGAGCTGGATTATGAGCAATACAAGCTTGTGGTGGAGGCGCTTCATGAGCGCAAGGTGTTTTTGGACATTGCCCCTTACTTGTCGAGCCAATTACCCATTATGTTGCCCGTTTACAAGTAAGTGTTGAAGAGAGACCTGTCAATCGGCTTGTCGGAACGGACCATGCCCAAATCCGGCCTGTGATTGGGACAAAAATGGGAATGACAAAGCTTATTTTCCAATCAGCACATGAATGCACAGAACACCGACACTCAACTTTTTTTTTTTTTTCAGGTGGTACCAAATCCCTTACTATTGGGTGGGCTGCAAAATGTATGACCTCTTTGCTGGCCGCGAGGCTCTGGAGAGCAGCTACTTTTTGACCCGCTCCAAGGCCTTGGAGGCGTTCCCCATGCTCAAAAAGGACGAGCTTGTGGGTGCTCTGGTCTACTATGATGGTAAGAAAAGTCAAAAAATGACGCCAATTCGAGTTTTTTGATCCCTCCTTCCTTCCTGACACATTTAGGTCAGCACAATGACGCGCGCATGAATGTCGTGTTGGCACTGACAGCTGCTTACCATGGCGCGACGGTCGCCAATCATTGCGAGGTGCTCGATTTGACCAAGAACGAGCAGGGCCACATCAATGGCGCGGTTGTCAAGGACACGCTCACGGGCGACCAGTGGACCGTCAAGGCCAAGGGCGTGATCAATGCCACGGGTCCCTTCACGGACGGTCTGCGCAAGATGGACGACAAGGAGAACCAGGATATTGTCGCGCCCTCTTCTGGTGTTCACATCATTTTGCCAAACTACTACAGTCCGCGCAACATGGGCCTGCTTGACCCCGCCACCTCGGATGGCCGTGTCATCTTCTTCTTGCCCTGGCTCGGCAACACCATTGCTGGCACCACTGGTACGTTTTTTTTTTTTTTTAATTTTGTTTTTAAAAGCAAAGTTAACATTTTTTTTTTCCATAGATTCCCCCACGGAAGTGACGCAGAACCCTCTTCCCAAGGAGGACGAGGTGCAATGGATCTTGGAGGAAGTGTCGCACTACCTGAGCCCTGACGTCAAGGTGCGTCGCAGCGACGTTTTGGCGGCATGGTCTGGTATTCGCCCTCTTGTGCGTGATCCTCATGCCAAGAACACGGAATCGCTTGTGCGCAATCACATGATCAATGTGAGCGAGAACAAGCTGTTGACGATTGCGGGCGGCAAGTGGACGACGTACCGTGCCATGGCCATGGAAACAGTGGACAAGGCCATTGAGGTGTTTGGGCTCAAGCCCGAGCGCGAATGCCACACGGACAAGGTCATGTTGATTGGCAGCAAGGGTTACAGCAATACGATGTTCATCCGCCTCGTGCAGGAGACGGGAATGGACACGGAGGTTGCCCAGCACCTTGGCCAGGCTTATGGTAGCCGTGCCTTCACCGTCAGCCAAATTGAGGATAAGACATCCGTCAGCTGGCCAAACTATGGCAACCGCCTCGCGCCCAATTACCCTTATATCGAGGCCGAGATCCGCTACGCCGTTCGTCAAGAGTATGCATGCACCGCCGTCGATGTCCTTGCCCGACGCACCCGCCTCGCCTTTTTGAACGCCGAGGCCGCCCTCCAGGCCCTCCCTCGTGTCATTGAAATCATGTCCGACGAACTCAAATGGGACAAGGCACGCCAAAAACAAGAATTTGACAGCGCCGCCTCCTTTTTGGTGACCATGGGCCTTGCCGCCGATCGCGCACCAGAAAAGAAATAGATTCTTTTCCCCCTTTTTTTTTCCACAGCATATCCCCCCCCCACCCTCACTTTTCCTCTCTCTCGTATTATTTTTCCTCCCCTCCCCCATTGCACAGTTCTTCTTTATTTTATTTTTTATGTTTTCCCTCGTGATCCCATGTTTTTATACTCTCTTCTTTTTTTAGACTCATTCCTTGCTTCCCATGTATCCATAGTTTGCGCTTTTGCTAAAAAATAAATGCGTTGGCCGCCTCGTGCCATCCAATCTCCTCTAATTGTATCCAAATCCGCGCGTTCATTTGTGTGATTCATCCTTTTCGCGCGTTTTTCTTAGGTTTACATTGACGCGACGCGTTTCACATCAGTCAATTGAACTTGGAGGTCGTCCTTGGAGCAAACCACCATCATCATCTTTGCGTGACTGTGCCTGTCGTGTTAATTTGCACGAACAAGCAGAATAAACGGGGTTTCTTTAATGGATCCGATGAATCCAAAAGGGTTTGTTACCGCAAACCTGATGCTTTGAACTCAAGAGCCAGTGTTTCGCATCTGAGGACAGGTGTAAAGTGAGTCTCTAGCGATCTCGGTGAGCTAAAGGCGAGCTGGCTGATTTGGCTGTGATTAGTGGATGATTGCACAAGATTGCGTTAATCCAATTACCTTGAGAGTTTGCCATTGTTGGTTTTATTCCTCTCCTCACCTCTCTTCCAATTTTGGCACCCATTGGATGCACTTATCCAGAGATGCTCTTTTAGCAAAATATGGTCGCGACTGGCCAGCCATGCATTGTAGCGCCACGAAACAAGTCATATCATGAATCGTCGAGCTAGAAAACCCGAGTTGACCTTGGCGCGCAGCGCACAACGGCCGCAGGGGATGCGCTGCATACAAATCCAAAAATGAGCTGAGCATCCGAGAAGAAATCGAAAAAATGGTTACGCAAAATGACACAAAACTTGCACACAAGAGACATCCTATGGTGAAAACGACGAATAATGCAAAAAAGAGCGTATTCGATCCGCTCGTTGGCGAGCAGTTCCCGAAATAAGATAAAACTTGAACCAAACTTGAACCGCGAATTGCACGGGAAGAACGCGCCCATAGAGCCCGGCCGACGAGTCCACTAGCAAGAGCCACGCCAGGTGCATGGATTTGAATAGTAACGGGCGCGCGTAAATCGACGCTTGACGCGGGTTTTCACGCGTCAAAGATGGTTTATGATTTTGTAACCGTGTCTAAAATGCCTGTACGTGCACTTTTTCACAGATCACGGGCATGTACATATGCGCCAGATTACGCTCTTTCCGATGATATAACATCCAAGGCGCTACATTCATTCCTCGCTGAGTTAGCCTTGGAGTGAAAAATCGCAGCCTTTCGCGTTTTACGCGACAACTAGTCCATGGAGCACAGATTTTTATTGCAATTACATTGGTGAATCCGTCGTGTTTTACTATGTATATGGATGGCGCATCGATCTGTGGACCTAAATTTCGCGTCTTTCAACTCTTCGACTGTACCCCTACGAAGAGTCGCCATTTTTAAAAATACGCGTTTCTCCCGATGGATCGGACCATACAGTATGACTCCATAATTAGATCAGTGGATACTCGACTCAAAAATCCGACAATGTCAAGTCTTTCCAGAGATCAGATCATCACTCAGTCCTGAGAAGAAAATGCATTTCGTATTAATTCAGGAGGGTACAGTAACAGGGTCAAAATCGCCTATTGTCGAAACAGCGGACAAAAACGCAGCGAACTACATTTTTTACCAAAATCAGATACCGGTACCTGGCCCTTGATTTTTATTTTATTTTCGTAGACAAGCAAGGAATGTTTACCCAGGGTGTGACTGGCGCAGCGATCCGAGGACCTAAATTTTACTGCCCCAAAATGCTGACCGACCCGCGACCCCCTTGCAAAATCGCTAGAAAATCACAATTTACTAAATTCAGCAAGGCCCGCTACTGAGTGCCCACCGCTCCATGACCTTTAATGTCATTTGTGCATTTTGATTTTTGCTGCTCGGAAACAAAGTAAACCCCGGGTGTTGATCTGGCCGTTGGCGAGGAAATCTATATTTTTCTAGAAATTCACAATTTCGATCATGACGCGCTAAATTGTTATTTGAACGGGCTAAAAACTTACAAGTGGAAACGGGCGCGCACGTTGGTCATTTTATCTTAGCCTGGCAAAGCCGATGCGCAACCTTTGTACTGTACACTTGAAACGCCAGATTTAATATTTCAATCCCAATTTTTTCGGCAATGAACAAGCCAACCCACAGTACAATCGCAGTGCCAAAAATGCAGAAATTGATTCTCTGTCAAATGAGACCAGTTTCACTGACGGGCGACCAAAACTGGTCAAGAAATTCAATTTATCTCTTAACGCCCTAGCTTTAGCGACGGGCTTACTATAAGACACTATCAGTCTGCTCCCTCTGGGTTTTCAATCTTCTCCGATTTAATGAACAAGCACAAAAGAAATTTTTGAGAGCGCCCTGGATGCAACTCTATCTTTTCTGAAGTGAACAAAAAGGAACAAAAAAATCAACAAACTACTGTAGAAGGAGGGGGGAGGGTCATGCACCGGAGCAGACTGCTAGTGTCTTATAGTAGTACAGTAAGCCCGTCGCTAAAGCTAGGGCGTTAAGATATAAGACACAGCGCAGTCTGCTCCCTCTGGGTGTCGTCCAGAGTGATCGCACTGAAATTGGTCATGGTGGACGAGGAGATGCGATAAAAGTGGTAGAACATCTCCTTGGAGGACCAAGAACCACGGGCCACAATGTCGTCTATGGGCGTACCTGCCAGAGCCGCGATCGTGGCGCCCAATGCGCGTGCCTTGGGGACCGGAAGGGAGGCGGGTTCGCGTCGTACGTGTCGCATGACCTCGCGTACATTGTTACTGATGGTGGTCGCGAGGATGGGGGCGTCGGATTTGCCCGTAATGCGGCGAAAAAGAGGCGTGACACTAATGCGTGGATCGATGGGGTGTGGATGGCGCGTGGTCGGGCGGCCGAGGCGATCGTAGTAGGCGCGGAGCGCGCGAACGGGACAAATGGCTGGATCGTCGTGTTTGTCCAAGGTGATCGACTTGACGTAACGTTGGCCACCCCGTCGTTGTTCCTTCGGGGCGACCATCATGGCGAGACGGATGGCTGGGGCGGGCTCGAGAAAAACGGATTGACCCAGGTCAATACGGGCCATATCCGATGGGCGGAGGAAACCGACCATTGCTGTCAACCAAGCAGCCTTGCGCGAGAGATTGCGCATGGACATGGTGGTCTCGTTGCGACCCAAAGACCGGATGTACACGAGGGCGGGGCCAATGTCGTACGAGCCATCCTTCAATGGCTGCACGACCTCGGCGCGCAGGTCGGATTGGAACTCCTCCAGCATGCATGAGGGGATCGGCGGACAAGGCTGCGCGCTTAGCGGCGGGGAGCAGGCGACGGACAATGCCTAACTCGTTGAGCGTGGTCGCCGGGATCCAAGAACGCGCTTGGGCTTGCGCCCAAATGAAATCCAAAACGTTGGTGACAGAGGGGTCATCGGGAGGATCAATCGGTGAATCCTGAGCCATGCACCATGTTTCAAAGTCGAGGCGCACCCACTTTCCCAACCATACGGTAGTTTTTGACTCCTCTCTTTTCAGAAAGAAATTAAAACTCAGAGGTCAAACAGGTCGTTCCGCGAGCGACTTGACATTGCTAAAATTTTGGCCGTAACACATTTTTCAATACTGTAAATCATTTCGCGGTAAAATCATGCTTCAATCACCACCAAACTTGACATCCTTTATTTTTTAGCGCTCCTCTTGTCAAGAAAAATAAAAACCACAGGTCGCTCTGGCCGTTGTCGAAACATGCACTGATTTCACGATTTTTCACAAATGGCAATATTGACTGCCACAAACCATAATTGGCTCGGCGCCAAAATTAGCCATTAGGTAGTTTTGGCACGTCAACTTATAAAGAAACTTTAAAACCAGTGGGTGATTAGGCTGTTGTTGGCAATTTATAAAATTTTGGCATTTTTTCATGGTTTTCACCAATCTAGTCTTAAGGATCACAAACCATGGATTGATTGTCCCTCCAAATCTACAAGTTATTACAGTATGTTACTGTATTTCGGATCCTTACCGGTATTTCCCTAAAAACGCTTAAAAATCAGAGGTCGACTTGGGCGTTGGGCAGATGAATCCAAAATGTCGTTACAGTATTTTCACAAATTTAACACAGGGGCTCAAAATATTTTGTGGATCGCCATGATGCAAATGGCACCGGTCGAAAGAGACACACTTGACTGTCATTTCCGGATTGCTTGTTCGCCCGATGAACGAACTTTGCACGCTTGCAAAAGTCGATCAAACATTGGATTAATTTTCAAACTCACTTTTCTCGACAACGGCAAAAACAACCAACAGCGCTTTTAACGTGTCGTAAGAAGCCGTTGAATCTCTATCGAATGAGTCAGTTTCATCAATGGATGGCTAAAACTCACAGAGAAACTTCACTTTTCCATCAAAATCTTTGATCGTGCTTTGCTCGACAACGGTCTAATAAACCTGTGATTTTTATTTCAGTTTTACTAAAAACAGGGATGCAAAGCATCTAATGGGATGAGTTGCAGTGCGCTAGCTTGGGTTTGGCTTTTTGGATCGGTCATTTCACCAGGCTCCAGCCCACTCATCAGCGCATAAAATTGTGCAAAATAAAAAAATAAAAAAATAGGAAAAAAAAATTCCATGCATTCCACATACTGTACCTTAATTTGGAAGTGTCAAACCTTAAATTTTTGCAAAAAATCTTGGCCAAAGTAGGCACTTTTCTCAGTCGATCGCCGTTCATGCGTCACTCTTTGCGCATTTTTCTCAAGTTGGGGCGATCTGGCATTTTGTCTGCCAATAGCAAATTGTCGGAGTTGCCTGTTTGGGATGCGTTGATCACTCGGAGTTTGAAATTTTCCAAAATTGGCCTTTTCTGAGATTGAAATGTGTGACCCCTGAGTGACCCCTGAATTTTTCAAAAGTGGTCGTAGCGCTTTGGGGGTTTAAGCTTTTTTGTTGTAAACTTTGCGTTGAATTCGATGCGGCTATATTTGAGCGGGGTCGACCATGCAGATGACGAGATGAATGCAAAACAGTACAAATACAGTAGAAAGTTTTCGGAATTTTCGAATCCAAAAAAATTGGACGGGTTCGTCTTGAGCAATGGACCGTAGTTTAAGCCGTGACGCGTTTTACATTGGTGGGCAAGTAATAAGCTGTAAAAAAAATTCTGGAGGCACAGCAGGCCGACAAAGTCTAAAAAACACGCTCTTTGGATTTTAAAAGGTAAACGTGCACGTTTTTGTGCAGTGTATGATAGCGCGATGTTTCAGACATTATTAAAATGATACTGAGCACAGTATGATACAGTAGCACGCGTCAGTTTCTGTCCAGTGAGATTGAAACCTGGACAGATCAGTCATCATTATTATACTGTATTTGTGGTGAAAATCGCATTTACTGTCTAATTTTTTTAATTGGAGACAAGGAATTACAGTAAAGGTCTGAAGACAGTGCATGAAAAAAATGGTGGCGCATGTTTGTGAGCTGCCCTTTGCCGCTTTGAGTACGCGCATTGGAAAAGATCCTCTAGAAATGCTTATTGTGATTTCTTTTTGTCTCTCTCCAACGTCTGGACGGATGCATGGATCGCATCATCATCTTCTTGATCTGATTTATTATCAAGTTTAATAAAAAGTAGCTATTCACGTTGTGTCGTTGTCTAATGTTTATGGGAAAGGCGGGACCGGCTGGAAGCAGACTCGCGGCGCTGCTTGTCCAAAAAATAATCAAATGCGCGTTCGTCAAAATGGACGCCATGGTCAGTGAACAGGATGTCTTGAATCAATTTCAAAGAGAGTGTTTTGCTTGTGTCGCATGGATCAGGATGCGCAGCTTGGACGTGACTCATGAAGCTATCGCGCGTGATCTCAGTCCAATGCATTTTGCACGCCGGGCAAGTGATGTTTTGCCGCAGATCGCGTGCGCGACCTCCGGAAAATCCAGCCTGACGCGACAGCTTCATAATATTGGTATGCGCTCCAGCTCGGGTGCCTTCAGAAGGTGGGTAGCTTGCATCTGTCCAATAGGGCGACCGCAGAGATGACACCAAGTGCTGCAGCAATGTGACGTACCCGCTAAAGGTGTTTCCATCACTTAACGTCGAGTCATCCACGCACAGCTTGCACTTGCTGGGCCCCACAATCTTTTCATTCAACGTAAGAAGGCGCCGCAGCATTTTGAAGCGCGGGTGCTCACGCTGTGGGCCCAGAGTCGCCTTGGCCGACGATGTGGCCAGAGAATCGGCATCGCCATTGCAGTCGGCAGTGTCAAATTCCACATCCATCTCATCGTTTTCTTGTTCCTCAGTGGCAGGTTTGATTTCTAGGGGGGAAAAAGAAATAGTCAGCGTGCAAAAAAAAAAAAAAAAAAAAAAAAAGGCATGCGTACTTTTGTTGTGTCTTGAAGCCAAATCAAAGGCTACGCGCTTTCTGGTCGCAGGCTCAGCATCATTTTTTGCAGGTGACTTGCGCGATGACTGCTGCTGTCGCTCTTGATTCAGGCGCTGCAATTTGTCTGCCATAGCTTTGCGTGACAGCCGAGCAACACGATTTGTACGCTGACGGAAAAGACGATGCCAGACGACTGCCTCTTCCTCATTCAGGATGGCCAGGTCAAAATCAACATCATATTTTTGTTCCATGGCCAATTTGAACCGTTCCATAGCTAGGTCCTCCGTGGTCAGCTTGTCAAGCACCAATGCCTTTCTTTCCTCGGTTGTCAGGTGGCGATCATTGTAATCGGCCAGAGAAATATTGCCCTGTAGGAGCTGCAGCCCATCGTCGCCAAAATAAGACATCTTGTCGTCGACCATGAGCGCCGTCGCGTCCAATTGAGCAGCTACGGCCTGGATGACTTTAAGTTGAGCGCGAGAACCTGGTGCGAGTCCCGTCATGCCGCTTGCTAGTTCGGACGGCAGCTGTCGCGTGGCAGTCAGCATGAATCCGCGCCGGACACTATCTGAATTTACATCACCGACAAGATTCCCGTGCTTGAGCAGCTTGGCAATGGCGCGTGAAGCATAGCTGGTGTTCCACACGGTGTTTGTCAGCGCCGCTGCTGTGCCTTCGTGCTCAGACTCGCAGAATACGGGCATATCGCACCACTCGGGCTTGATCACGAATTGCACCTGATCAGACGCGTACCAGTCATCGCAAGACACAGCAGCTGCGCCGCGCAACGTTGCAAGCACCATGAGCATCAAAGGAAGATCCATCGTTGCAGCAAATTCGGCCGTCCCCGGCGAACAAATTGCGCGCACAAACTCTTGATCGCGTGTATTGACAACACGCTCAAGGACGTTGACGCGATACAATTGAAGACGACACATAAGAACATCCCCCTGATCATCTTGACCTTGCCTTAGAATTGTCACATCCTTCAAAAGAAAAGAAAAAAAGCAAGAAAAAAAGGGGATGAGACAACACTTTTGAAATTGTTCCCGTTAAGAGTGCTTTTCGTACCTTCCACGTCAACGATCGCCATTCGTCTTTCAAAACCTTATGGCTGGGCATCAAGTTTCCTAGACGCACACCAGTGTAAAAGATTGTCAAAATGAGCGCGATCAGCTGGATCTGGTATGCGACATTGCGGTGCACCACGGGGTCGAGCAAGGACGTTTTGATCGCATGGTTCAATTCGATCTTTGTGACGATTCTTTTGGGCCGACCGGTATTAGACAAGATGCCTTTTTCAACGAGAGCAAATAGACAATTGTGATAGGCGTCCCTAAGCGGACTCAGTGTGTCAATGCCCTTGGACGCAGCCTGCAGAGAACAATGAGTTTGCAATCACTCTCTTTTTTTTATCTGCCTTACAATCATGCACAAATGGCGGAAATCTTTGCGAAATGTAATCAGCTGTGGTTGACCAGCCCTCTGTGATTTTTTCATGGTACGATGGCGAAAGAGCGCGTAGCGGACAAGCATGTCTAAAGTATACATGGCTCAGAACCGCCCGTTTTTCCTATTTTTTTTTTTTTTTTTTGACATACTCAATGTAAAATTGGCTGGGTCCCAAGGATCGGGCATGTTGTACGCGTGGCAAAAAGTTTCCCACTGGCAACTGGTAATCATTAATGCGTGCTGTGTCAATGGCCCATGATCTGGCCGAGGCGCCATCACATCACCAGCTTGGGCATCAATGTCACGCCGCACAGCATCCAAATCCATGGCGGCGCAGATGTCTTTACCGCGTTCCAGGAGACGAGCGCGTTCTTGCTCAATGAATTGAGCGGACATGTTACGAAAAAAAAGTGAATCAAATGAAAAAGAGCGCCTACACTCAAAAAAAAAAAAAAAAAAAAAAAAAAAGAGAGAGAGACAACAATGAAATGAAATGGAAAAGAAAAGAGACAAAGAGAATAAAAAGGGGTTGCTCGTTTGCATTTTAGAATTCAGACACCGCTGCTCATTTTGGCATGAACCTTGCACTAGCAAAAAAAAAGAAACAGGCATTGACGAGCTCTGAGATTTCATTGTTTGAAAAAGGCGAGTCAATTTGATCCCACCTCGAAAAAAAAAAAAAAAGGTATGCAGGCATAACGAACGGCTATTTGTCGCGGTGCAACAATCAAAAAAGGCATTAGGTCACCCTGACAACAATGCATCACTCTCTGCCATTAAAAAAAAAAAAAGGGGGAGCCAAAAAAGCCAAAAAAAAGAATCTTTGCCGGAGCTGAGAATCGAACTCAGGTTAACACGGCCACAACGTGGTGTGATGCCACTACACTACTCCGGCTCGATGAAAATTTCAATGAGGAGAATATTTTGGCCCTTCTGTAAAAAAAATTAGCCTGAAAATTAGCACCAGAGGCATCTTTAACAGACATTAAGGTGCTCAATGTTTTATTTAGAGGCGATTGAAATCAAATCTGAGCGATTTCTGCCGCGATTAGCCTCAGCAAAGGGTAAAGGAGCGCCATTTAAGACTACAGTCAAATGACGCTCTCTGTCTCTTTGTTTGCTCTGGAGTGTCCGTTTTGGTCATTGAACGTGCTCGTTCGCCTCGCATTCATGATGCTCTGTGGTAGTGAGCAGCGTGCTGGCCTTTCCATGTGATTTAAAGGCAGAACTGATCGTTTTCGAGAATTGGCGTGAAGTCAACTTGGCGACGCCACATGACATCAAGGATTTTCTACGAGTTCGCGGTCGTCATGTCGCGCAAGGGCGTTTTCTTATTGTTTTTTTTTTTTTCTTACTGAATTTGCGATTTACGAGCCGCTTGACCCTACAGTATCATGACCATCATTTTGCGCTTTTTTACGTTTGTCGATGATTATCATAATGACAATACGACTTGTTCCCTTTTTTTTTTTATCATTCCACAAAAACCGATCATCACCACGTACTGCAATTCTGAGAGTCGAGAATCGGTCCGAATATCTAAAAATACACTTTACAGCCGTATTCATACACGAATACTGCATCGACAGCCATTGCAACACAAAATACAGCTGATTTAGCGACAAAGATTGTGCCCCATGAATGCGCGACTGGCGACGCTCCACCTTCCTAATAAGGCAAGTCCAAGCCTAGAATTCTCAAGGCAAAGCGCGTTTTTTTTTTTTTTTTTTGGTCGCAATGGTCCATTGCGCCAAAAGGAAGCTTTCAAATAAGAATTGGAAGCGTGTATGAACGGTAAAATGTGAAGATGGCCGAAAAAAAAACAAGGTCGATTGGTGCTGACAGGCGGACAATGTCGAAAACATTGACAAGTGCAGAACACTGTGTGTGGGGCGGGCTTTTGGCCATTTAAAAATGTCCCGCCTGGTGGGCTCGGCGTCCTTTTTACCTCTTTTTCTTCTCTGTCCTCCTTTCTTTTGTTCACCACCTAATACACTTTATAATATATGAACGGGTTGCCGGCCTCCCCACCTTTTAGACAGGACAACAGTCTTGTGGACAGGATGAATGAGCTTCACCTTGTTGATGACGACAAACTCGCCGAGCGGCGGCGGCTCTTCTTTATGTTACTGCAGACTTACTTGGCTATCGACGACAAGTAAAGGCGCCTGAGTGTTGCAAAACGCGCAAACACGGGGTTCTAACATGTTTTTTTTTTTTTTTTTTGCTTCACGTCACCTCTAGAGAACTAATGGTTGCACGGACACTACACTTGCTCAACACACAAGGCTATTATTTTGACGCGCTGCAGGTAAAAACCAACAATGGCGGTGCTTTGGCTTGGCATTGACGGCTCTTTTGATTTACCTTTTTTTTTCGCAGGTTCTCGACATCATTCCGGACGATTGGCCAGTGGACCAGCTACAAGACTTTCTTGTGCACTCATTGCGTCGCTCGTTGCACGATACACGCGAAGGACAGGTCGTGCTAGCCATGAGTCGCGGTGAAAATCTGATGGTAAGCCGCTCGTTTGCCCCCTCCTCTTTTTTTTTTAACACGCGTCTCGGGCGCATGGACTCAATTGCTCTTTTT